>OX401406.1:19045881-19645881 GCA_947846245.1 Cerastoderma edule
GGTTCCAGCACTACAAGGGCTAAACCATCCTGTTTTGCTCGTTCATTTCAGATCTAGCTTTGAATTCAAACGAGTTCTTCAACTATACTGTTGGACCACAAGACCCGTCTGTGTTTGACGTCCCTGAGTACTGCGGGCCTAGCTATGAGCCAACACTGAAATTTATTGTGAGTACAAAGATTAATGTTACCAAATTCTCATTTGCCGATCACACATGCGCTATGTTTCGTCTACGGTCATGATGAGGAGATGAAGTGTTGATCTGTAAAAATAATTGTTGTTGGCTTATTGGATGACAATATATCGTCTACCACAAGTTTAAGCATCGCAGAGCATACAACTTTGGTACAATCTTACGTTGGTACTTTCTTTAACACTTTACATAATGAATTCATAATTAAGGGAACTGACCCAGAGAGTTGTGGTCTGGAAGTTATAAACATTTACAGGTTGATATTTACAAGCATGTTCACGAAACCATAGACGGATTTTAATTTCTTTACTTCTAAGTTGTTGGAATTCCGTTATTTCGTTGAATAATGTTTGAAATGACCTTCGTGCTCTTCAGCGCATCTGTTGGAAAACCAGTTTATAGATAAATGCAGGAGTTTCTACTCGCGCATCTTGCTAATGTCAATTGACAAGAGCGGATAAATGTTTCTTAAGACAAACATGACAATGGTCTCAAAATAGCAACTCCTATTCTCAAAGTTAAGCTTAGTTCGAATGGTCAAGATGTACATACGCTGTATATCATTACTCCGCGGTTTAATAGCTTTAATAGTGTTAAGTTAGTAATATATGAATTGTATTATGTCTTTCCATTGTCAGGAATGCAAGAACTTGTGCCACGCTTTATTTAAAATATATTAACTAGACTATGAGAGATTTTCAATGTTGGTACACATGTAGAGGGTAGTAAATGTTTTAAGATAATTGCGAAATCCATTTAACTGTTTAACCCTCTACCAAACGCTCAATTTTCGACTGTCCCAAATTGAGAGAGTTAGCAGACGACATTTCAAAGACTGATGAAATTGAAAGGTAATCATCTAGTAGGGCAGAAAACGTTGTGCGAAAAGGAGAGATTGCTCGTCACGAGCAATTTCTCCTTTTCCCGCAATGTTTCCAGAGTTGTCTGCAACAAACTGGTAACATGTCGTTATTGTTTGGTAATGGGTTAAGATAATAGCGAAATATATTAAACGTTTTAAACAAGTTAACCTACCTTCAAAACATGACAACTATCTGAACCTATGTTTTCGGATTATCTTTACAGGTTGATGAACATATGAAGAAAATGAGCTTTCGCTAGAACTCCTACAGACACATACAGTATGCAAACGACGGACATTTTGTTTCGGTGATACGCTATTGTGATTAATAGTGCATGAATAAACAATGACGTTCTCACCTGACCTTTGAAGAGAGCCTCTTTAATGTCCGTACTAGAGCCCTTTTATGTTCGTTTGAATCATTTGTATATATTCTTTTTTTCAATAGTTTAACTCTTTCTCGACCGAATCATGTTACCAGATGAGGAAAAAAAACATTTATGTTTAACATCAAATTTTGTTTGTCACACACAGAAATATCTTTTGAAAAGTGACTTTCTCGTTAAAATCATTGATAATATGTACAGAGTTTGATTAAAGAATATTCAATAAGGTTTGGAAACAGACAAAACAAAATGGCGTTTAACCCAATAGAAAGCAAACCGTCTCATCTAAATTAATGTTTTGATGTTTCAAAACTTTTCTTGAAGGCTTTGCATAAGGACCAATGATCGGTGTAACCCTGGTATGGCTTGTTCTTTAATGTAGTTTTTCTATAAAGCATAAACTGTATTATTGAATTACTGAAGTGAGCATTCTATGTACCGTGTTCAGTTATAGAGAATAGATAGTTGGTGTCGTGAATCGGAAATGTTATCGGGCAAGGCTTAGGATTATTATCCGGTGAGCTGAAGGCGAAACGGATAATATTCCGATGCCGAGCCCGATAACTATTCCTATTCAAAGACACCAATCATCTATTCTATTTATCCTTTTACCTTTATGTATACTTTTAAAAAACAAAATGTAAATAAAACACGAGAAAAACGGAAAAAATAAGTAAAGAATGATGTAAACATGACGTCATATCGTTCTTATGACGTCATGATTAGTCGCGTGCATGTATTATACGGTTAGTGCCGGATATCACAAATGTTATACGGCACCTAGTTATCGGTCTCAAAATGACACTATTGACAGGATAAAAAACGTTTATTGTAGCAAGTGAACCCGTATTGACAGTAAGGGAAACAACTAACCAATGCAATTGGTCAGGCTTTCTGTGAATTATGCTTGATATAAAAACATGTGTTCATTATTATCATGTATAATCTCTTACAGTGATTGTATTTCAAATTTTGAAAGCAAAAAGTGAAAATAAAATATCGTTGAAACAATACAGTGTGTGTATTGCTGTTTGATGTACAATTTAAAGTAGCTATTGAAAGCGTTATCCAAAAAGCGTCAAATCCGCTAAGTATATACAGTTTATATGCGGTAGTTCTCAAAAACAAAGTCATGGTATTGGAGTAAAACATGTTAATTCACTATATACAATTAAAAACGATCTGATTTTGTTTCCAATGACTATTCTTTAGTGCGAACCATACAACAGTACATCTGATGTCTAGTTTAAAAGAAATTCGTTGTTGTTGATTTCTTCAAAATTCCCTCACTTCTTTGGACAAACACCTTGAGTATATACTGACAATTGAGATGAGTATTTGAGCTAGACAACTGTATTGCAAAAGTGGCCTTTCCGCATTTAGTATTGGACTCGACCAAACGAATGATGATAAAATGTACATAATATACATAATCAAGTTATAGACTTTACACATGACAATTCTCGGATTTAGTTCAACCCTTAGAATGTAGGGTAATTTTCTTATAGTACATTTTTGTGTCGTCTGCTTTCCTAAACCTTGAATATCTGCTTAATTTTGTTGAGGAAAGATACTCAGGGCAGTAAACAGGTTAGACCGCAGGCCAGTCGCCAGTTTACTTGGCGGCTGGTCTGGATCTAACCTGTTCGCATAAGCATGAATTTGGTTCCAGCACTTCAAGGGCTAAACCATCCTGTTTTGCTCGTTCATTTCAGATCTAGCTTTGAATTCAAACGAGTTCTTCAACTATACTGTTGGACCACAAGACCCGTCTGTGTTTGACGTCCCTGAGTACTGCGGGCCTAGCTATGAGCCAACACTGAAATTCATTGTGAGTACAGAGATTAATATTACCAAATTCTCATTTGCCGATCACACATGCGCTATGTTTCGTCTACGGTCACGATGAGGAGTTGAAGCGTTGATCTGTTAAAAGAATTGTTGTTGGCTTATTGGATGACAATATATCGTCTACCACAAGTTTAAGCATCGCAGAGCATACAACTTTGGTACATTCTTACTTTGGTACTTTCTTTAACACTTTACATAATGAATTCATGATTAAGGGAACTGACTCAGAGAGTTGTGGTCTGGAAGTTATAAACGTTTACAAGTTGATATTTACAAGCATGGTTACGAAACCATAGACGAATTTTAATTTCTTTACTTTGAAGTTGTTGGAATTCCGTTATTTCGTTGAATAATGTTTGAAATGATATTCGTGCTCTTCAGCGCATCTGTTGGAAAACCAGTTTATAGATAAATGCAGGAGTTTCTACTCGCGCATCTTGCTAATGTCAATTGACAAGAGCGGATAAATGTTTCTAAAGACACACATGACGATGGTCTCAAAATAGCAACTCCTATTCTCAAAGTTAAGCTTAGTTCGAATGGTCAAAATGTACATACACTGTATATCATTATTCCGCGGTTTAAAAGTTGTGTTAAGTTAGTGATAAAATGAATTGTTTTATGTTTTTCCATTTTTAGGAATGCAAGAACTTGTGCCACGCTTGGTTTAAAAACTATCAACTAAACTATGAGAGATTTTCAATGTTGGTACACATGTAGAGGGTAGTAAATGTTTTAAGATAATTGCGAAATCCATTTAACTGTTTAACCCTCTACCAAACGCTCAATTTTCGACTGTCCCAAATTGAGAGAGTTAGCAGACGACATTTCAAAGAGTGATGAAATTGAAAGGTAATCATCTGGTAGGGCAGAAAACGTTGTGCGAAAAGGAGAAATTGCTCGTCACGAGCAATTTCTCCTTTTCCCGCAATGTTTTCCAGAGTTGTCTGCAACAAACAGGTAACATGTCGTTATTGTTTGGTAATGGGTTAAGATAATAGCGATATCTATTAAACGTTTTAAACAAGTTAACCTACCTTCAAAACATGACAACTATCTGAACCTATGTTTTCGGATTATCTTTACAGGTTGATGAACATATGAAGAAAATGAGCTTTCGCTAGAACTCCAACAGACACATACAGTATGCAAACGACGGACATTTTGTTTCGGTGATACGCTATTGTGATTAATAGTGCATGAATAAACAATGACGTTCTCACCTGACCTTTGAAGAGAGCCTCTTTAATGTCCGTACTAGAGCCCTTTTATGTTCGTTTGAATCATTTGTATATATTTTTTTTTCAATAGTTTAACTCTTTCTCGACCGAATCATTTACCAGATGAGGAAAAAAACACATTTATGTTTAACGTCAAATTTTGTTTGTCACACACAAAAATATCTATTGAAAAGTGACTTTCTCGTTAAAATCATTGATAATATGTACAGAGTTTGATTAAAGAATATTCAATAAGGTTTGGAAACAGACAAAACAAAATGGCGTTTAACCCAATAGAAAGCAAACCGTCTCATCTAAAGTTATGTTTTGATGTTTCAAAACTTTTCTTGAAGGCTTTGCATAAGGACCAATGATCGGTGTAACCCTGGTATGGCTTGTTCTTTAATGTATTTTTTCTATAAAGCATAAACTGTATACAGTGAACCCTCGTTTATCCGGACACCGATTATCCGGATGTCTTGCAATCCGAACAAAATTGTAAGGGAACGGAATTATTGGACCAGTTTATTGCAGACGACTTTTGAAAACATTGTGGGTAAAGGAGAAATTGCTCGTGACGAGCAATTTCTCCTTTACCCACAATGTTTTCTGCCATATCAGAAGATTATCTTTGAATTTCATCACGTTTTGATATGTCTTCTGCAAACTCTTTCAATTTGGGACGGACTACAATTTGGCGTTTGCTAAAGGGTTATAAGTATACACCGCTCATACAGACCGTTTATGTCTTAATGTGAATAAGAACATGCTCTGCTTCATTAGTCCGGATTATTCGGTAAACCGGACATTTTGTTGGGAACGGACGTGTTCGGATAAACGAGGGTTCACTGTAATGGAATTACTGAAGTGAGCATTATATGTACCGTGTTCAGTTAAAACGTTTATTGTACCAAGTGAACCCGTATTGACAGCAAGGGAAACAACGAACCAATGCAATTGGTCAGGCTTTCTGTGAATTATGCTTAATATAAAAAAATGTGTTCATTATTATTATGTATAATCTCTTACAGTTATTCTATTTCAAATTTTGAAAGCAAAAAGTGAAAATAAAATATCGTTGAAACAATACAGTGTGTGTATTGCTGTTTGATGTACAATTTAAAGTAGCTATTGAAAGCGTTATCCAAAAAGCGTCAAATCCTCTAAGTATATACAGTTTATATGCGGTAGTTCTCAAAAGCAAGGTCATGGTATTGGAGTAAAACATGTTAATTCACTATATACAACTATAAACGATCTGATTTTATTTCCAATGACTATTCTTTAGTGCGAAACATACAACAGTACATCTGTTGTCTAGTTTAAAAGAAATTCGTTGTTGTTGATTTCTTCAAAATTCCCTCACTTCTTTGGACAAACACCTTGAGTATATACTGACAATTGAGATGAGTATTTGAGCTAGACAACTGTATTGCAAAAGTGGCCTTTCCGCATTTAGTATTGGACTCGACCAAACGAATGATGATAAAATGTACATAATATACATAATTAAGTTATAGACTTTACACATGACAATTCTCGGACTTAAGAATATCGCCGAACGTAGCCCTATCCACGTCTTATAGGGCTCAATCACACTCAATTATTACTCGGTTTATTTGTTGAATCTGAATCTAGCCATCAATTAATCCTCTGTTCAGTCTCGATCTGACTCTTCCTCTCCATACTCTCCTATGTTGAAGGTTGATAGAGTCCATACCCAGGGGTTTCCTGTCTCGCTTCATGACGTTCTCCCAAGATAGTTTGGGTGTACCAGCGGACTTCTCTGCAGGTACATTCAGCTGTCGGACTTTGTCGATGCACCCATTGCTTCGCTCAACATGCCCTAGCCATCGCAGTCTGCTTTTCTGCATGATGTCTGCGAGGATTCCAACTTCAGTTAAGCGAGGAGAGATGCAAACGGAATGTTTTGATCAGGTTTCACCAAACAAATCCACCTGATCGTTGCTTTGAATTTATGTTTACTAAGTTATTCTTCGTATTTCTGTATACTGATTGATACTTCGTATTTCGGTGGAATAATTTTTTTTTTTTATTTTTGTGTAATGGATGGTTCTTTTTATTTTTATTTCAATTATGATTACTTTGTATCTATGTATGATGATTCGTATATACCTTAACAGGCTGATCTGTGACATCCAAACTACTTTGAAATAACAATCATTTCGACCTGGATGAATACGCATTGAGTGTGATAACTGACAAAGGTCGACACTTGACATACATTGCAGGCGAACATTTTCGTTTTATCAAGTACCACTTAAACAACTACTATACATCTTTTAACATAAGCCCACAATGGTTGGTCGTTTGGGACTTCTTTTCATTATACACATTAGAAGTTTTTGACGAATAGACTGGGTGTCTTGGACCACTCGATTGACAAATAGTTTTAAAGGCCGCACGTAATCTGGTTTCCTGAATTATTTTTTTTAATTTATCTGCGTAAAAGATGAATATGCAGACCCCAACATGTCGGCTGTTGGATATCAAATGAGTCAAGGTAAGGTCACATTGGCTTTACATCATTTCGTCATTGTTTTTGTCAAATACTCTTAAACGATCTGAAGTGGTTTGTCATTGACGTAAATTCGTGGTATTGACGATGTTATCAAAGAAGAATAACGCTTTCTAGCTGCATGTACCAAGAGCTGTCCTTTCTCGATGAACAGGCTTCAGCATATCTGTCATTTGGCAAGAAGGCGTATCACCTATTGTGTGCGTTGTAAAACGTATATTTGAACAATCAATGGAGAAGTATGACTCATTCCACGCTTTCGGGTTTCGTAATTCTAATCTAAAATGGCGGAGGATCTGTCCGTTTTACATCTAAACGACAGGGTTATTTGACTGACGGGAATAATAATGTTTCACATTACATGTAGCGTCTCTGTCCCTCTACAAAGTTGCGTGTGCATCTTTCCTATCGGATAAAGACAACTATTTTCAAACACACATATAAAGGCAAATGATAACACATTCATAGTTATGGTAAGTTTCACGGGTCCAATATGGGTCCTCTTCATCAGTGGCGTACCAACATTTTTCAGTTCTGTACGGATTTCCTGAATCCACCAACAATAGGCTAGGGCTCTGAAGTGATTTGCCAAAGGTCATTCCCATGAAACCAGAGGTCTCGTTAGGGCTCGAATCCGGAACACCCGTGTTCTGAGTCCACCGTGTTAACCACAGAGCCACGCAGGATTAAGTCACTAACATTTAGAGCGCGGCTCTCTGTGGTCAATTACCCGGAAGTAATTCCTCACAAGACCGACACGTGGTTTATTGTGTGACCATCGTGATAGACATTCTTTGTTGAATAAATGAAACATGGGAAAGCTCATCAGACACTTCCGTGATCTTTATTGAACAATTGATTTCACGAGATCTACAGTCAGTCATTGTTTGATTGTGTATAGCTTGGTATAAATACGACAGTGTCGGTAACGGGGACATTATCAACTCTGTACTCCTCAGAACTACAGACGATTGGGAATCACCATGCTTCTTCAATTTGTTCTCCTGGTGTTGGTCGTATCGTCGACTTCTGCCAAGGATCTGTGCTGCTTTCCCAAACAATATGGGATCCAAATGGAAACAAGCATTGTGCTGAAAGAAAGAAGGGGTAACGATGTTGGGAGTGATGTAACAAATGTAAGTAGTATAGTGAAATATTCTTCTTGAAAGGAAACTAGCGCTCAGAAAAACTGCTCAACTGGGTTATATGAGTTATAAATTACGATAGAATATGTTGAAACATAGAGAAACATCACAGGGTCATCTCAATATCACGCCTGCTCTATTTATTATTATCTTTTCAAAGTGCTATTTTCATAAATTTGGTGCCCACCAATTTAACTGCATAACTGTTTACATTCGAGTAATATCAAGAATAGCAAGAAGTGGTCGGTTTAACGAATGGTGATCACATGGTGAGACAGAGTATGTAAAACATAATAAAATATTGTCATTTATCCATTACCAACAACGTGAACATTCCAAATGGAGAATTTCTCGGGTTTCTTGGATCCCGACGTTTTTCGGCTGACAATGTTTTATCGCTAATTGTAAACAAACCTTATAGTATTCAATCTTTTAAAAGCATCATGTGAATGTGTTTCTCTCAGTTCCCCTGTCAAAGGGAATTTAAAGTACTTTTAAGATAATTGTCACTTATTCTACAACTTTCACATTTTTAGTGTAAATGAGCGCAAGTATGCCTTTAACTTTGCAGGTGTCATTGGAAGCAGTTTGTATCTCGTTGACCATGCTCTAATTGTATAGCCGTTTCAAACCTAATTTGTCGACATAACTTCAGGGAGTCTTAAAATTTCTAATTTCCATAGCGACAACATACTTTGAAAAAAAAAATACCTTCCATACATGTTTATAGTAGTTGATAACCATGTTTAAGCCAGAATACCGGAGCAATCACTGGCCATTCTGGCGTAAGCAACGCAAATGAGACATCGGCTCGAGGCCTCGCAGGATAAAGGTAAAAGTATAGCTTGGGAAATATATTTCATTTCTTTCTTGAGGTAACTTCAGTCATAGGACGATAATGTGAATGCAGTGATTAAAATTCTTCTATGGGGAAAAAATGTGTTTCCTGTACCGTAAGGTTTAAATAGAAACAAATGTGTCAAAATGTAAACTTGCTCGTGATAAAACATTCCTCAATTTGGCACAATGATGTTTTACCCGATTACATACTGTTTTCTCCTCATTACCTTCTTGTGGTTCGCAATTTGGGTTCTTTCAATTGTGGATAAATTCAAAGTTCAATACAAAAAAAGGAATCGGCTAACGATTGTTTTTTTCGTTGTTTTAGTTCCTTGCAAGCATCGCTGTTGACTACAGCAAACGCAATATGATCAGTTTCAATATCCGACGACTTCAGCCAACGATGTCAAACTTCAGGATTATTCAGGATCTCGGCAAGGTAGGTAACGCCAAACGTGCGGGAAATATCGGTAACATAGTTGCTGAAAATGACTGCATGTCCGTTTGAAGCCACACACTGGCCTGTGGTCCCGGCTCGTGTGTATACCCTAGTCTATTTCTGTGTATACTCACGGGCCGGGACCCAAGGCTTACACCGATACCCAAACACACATACCCCGTACCCCACACACGCATGGTGAATGTGTTTATCGATGGTGTCTAGTGCGATAATGCCAACTTCACCAAGGGGGGAATGTTTAACATGGCATTTTACTGTTTAATGTTTGTTCTTTCTACAAAACTAGGGTATAGCGTAACCTACAATATTTTAACCCTTTCCCAAACATTAACGCTATTTGACTACTTTGTTGCAGACGACCTTAGAAAACATTGTAACGAGCAATTTTTCCTTTCCCCACAATGTTTTCTGCTCTATCTGAAGCATATTTTCCCATTTCTTCACGTTTTGAAATGGCGTCTGCAAACTTTCAATTTGGGACAGTTGAAAATTTGTTGTTTGGGAAATGGTTGATTTTTGTTCTTTTTACAAAACTAAGGTATAGCGTAACCTATAAAATATCTAAAGTCGCATTCAGGCTATTTCAAACTAATTTATTTAAATCGATTTTGAAACAAGTTCTTACAACTTAGATAAATCACTCTCAAATCTGCTTCCTGGTAAGTACACCAGTACTCGCGCCGATACTTGGGTTAGTCCCGGCAATTATCAACTCGCCTGACGGAGATTCGAACCCAGGATCCTTGGTATAAGAGGCCGGCGCTCTACCTCTGCCATACTGTCGCCCACTGAAAAATACTTGTGAGACTTGTGTATGTCAGTCCAAAAAACAGCGGAAGTAATTGGCGTGTTTGTGTGTTGCTATTGCACGTACAGTATACAACTCTATTATAGATACAAATTATATTCTTTATTTGTCTTGCGAGGCATGTTGTTGTTTGTTCTTGTAAGCTCTTTCCCTATAACCACATCACTTAGATGTCGCGTGAAAACGGGACTTGAAACGATACGATTTAATGGTGAAAACAGAGATAAAAATGACTTAACTTGCTATTATCCTGTTTGTTTGCAAATCTGTATAAACAAACGAAGTCAACAGTTTTTTTCTTTTCACAAACATGTCGAGGGTTCAACGCAAGACTATATAAAGTGCTTAACAACCGGGAATCAAGCCACACACATGTAATAAGCGTGTCAGTCTTGGAAAGCATCTACAAGATGAGAGCGTATTTCTATTTACTCAATCTAATGATTACACATAAGACATAAACAGGCAAAAGGTACACTGAATTTCATCCATCACCCCTGATTAACTTGTTGCACATGGTCGCTCTCCGCTTTAGTTAAAATTCCGGCAAGGGATATGGATTTTCCTAAGAGGCAATATCCCGACTGACAAACAGAATACCGATGGTTCTTCCAGGTTTGACCAGCTGTTATGGGCAGTTGAGTATGCTGGTCTCCTCCATCATTAGGCGTCGGACATCGCAACATAACTGCAATAATGTTGAGAGGAAATCTCCCGACTGACTAATGGAATATCAATGGTTCTACCAGGCTTGACAAGCCCTTATGGGCGGTTGGGTATGGGGTCTTCCTTCATAAAGAGTCGGGTATCACAACAGATCTGAAATAATGTTAAAGCGATGTAAATCAATATGAAGTAAATAAGTGGATTGTTATAATTCAATAAATATAATGCTTTTTTAAATTTGCATTAGATGAAAAAAAAATTCCATGTGACAATGGATTGATATTTCAAACATTTCTTCCTGTCTTGTTGTGTAAGGGTTAAAGTTACTCCCTTGTAAAAGTATCGTTTCCCAGACGTATGAACGCATATGAGGATTTATGTGGTGTTTCGGACATCTGTTAGCATTTTGTGGGCGTTGTTCGTCCAGAATATTGCGGGTTCATTATTTGAGCCATTTTACTGAATTTATTTAATTTCGTTTTTCTTCCAATACTACAGAACGTGTCTTATTTCGTGGATCTTGACAAGAGGAAATGCGAGAGGAATAAATCTGTTGTTACTCCATTAAATTGTCTTCCTGGTGAGTTGTTTCATTTCTCATCTATGTCGAATTTCAGCCTCTTGTATAAGGAGGTCGCGGATTAAATAAGCAGGTCTGATCATACAAAAGAGATGTCAAATGATTGTTCGGTATTCCTTCAATGCTATTATGCGTAACTGAGGTTGAACAACGAACAACATTGGTTAAAACAATGGATGACGTCTGCAAACTCTTTCAATTTGAGACAGTCGAAAATATGGCGTTTGGTAAAGCCTTAACCAACTTCATTTTACTGTCAGTTAAATTACGACACCACAATTTTACATCTTCCACCTTAGCTAGACCTCGTCGTATACATTTCATCATTTATGAGACTACGTGGTCTAGTGTCTATAGCACGGGACTTTGAATCACATGGCCCCTCTATGCGTTGGTGATGGATATGATTTTAATGAGAGGTAGTCTCCCGACTGACTTATGGAATGAGATGGTTCAACCTGGTTTGACAAGCAGTTTAGTTTGGGGTCGTCTTTCATATAAAGAGTCGTGTAAACCAACACAACTGAAATATTGTTGACGTGATGTTAAACCCATATTGATAACGTCTTATGCTTACAAAAATGCAAACATTTCAAGTGTCTGCTTCCTATTATTTCACCAAAACTCACATTGTAATTTGGTTATCTAAACATGGTTCTTACGACTTACATCATATCATAACCTTTGGTGCATTTGCCTTTTTATTTGTAGCTGGACCGAAACTGAGGGAATCTTACCTAGGCCACCCGAGCAACCCTTTCAAGTTGACGACGTATAAGGTCACTATTCTAGGAGGGTCATTTAATTTGGCTATGCACACACCGTTACACAGGAACGAGTGCTCCCTAGTGTCTGCCATTGCAGTGAACGAAGGAGGTTAATTACTTATTATATGTTACATTCGTTTTATGATAGAAGGAAGTTAGCGTTGTATGGCGCAGAGATGTCTATAAGATTGGCATCTGCTCATTATTTAAGCATTTAAGCTCAGTTGAGACACTGGAGAATCACACATGTTTTAACCCTTTACCAAACAATAATGACAATTGACCGGTTTGTTGTAGGCGACTTCCATCAATAACTTTCATCAATAATCCATTATTTAACACATTACCAAAAAAAAATGACATTTAACCAGTTTGTTACATATAACATTGGAAAACATTGTAGGAAAAGGAGCAGTTGCTCTGAAACAATAATTTCTCCTTGCCTCACAATCATTTCTGTCTTATCAGAAGATTGTTTTTCAATTTCCTCACATTTTGAAATGTCGTCTACAAACTCTTTCAATAACAGAGCTACAGTACTCTATGACATGGTAATCACAATACACTATATTACGCTCTATTCTAAGAAGAAAACGTTAGTGACGTAAGCGTATACAGCTTCTAGTCATATACAGTGATGTCTCGTTAATCCGAACACATCCGTTCCCAACAAAATGTCCGGATTACCGAATCGTCCGGACTAATGAAGCAAAGCATGTTCTTATACACATTAAGTCATAAACGGTCTGTATGCACGTGTATACTTATAACCCTTTAGCAAACGCCAAATTGTCGACCGTCCAAATTGAAAGAGTTTGCAGACGACATTTCAAAACGTGATGAAATTCAAAAATAATCTTCTGATATGGCAGAAAACATTGTGGGAAAAGGAGAAATTGCTCGTCACGAGCAATTTCTCCTTTACCCTCAATGTTTTCAAAAGTCGTCTGCAACAAACTGGTCATATAATTCCGTTCCCTTACAATTTCGTTCGGATTACGAGACATCCGGATAATCGGGCTCCGGATAAACGAGGTTTCACTGTATTACGCTCTATTCTAAGAAGAAAAAGTTGTTAAGTAAGCGTATACAGCTTCTAGTCATATACATACATGTACACATAACTAAATATTTCATTCTTTTTTCAAAAGATGATATGTTGGGATATCCGCTTCTATATTTCATAGTTGTGTTTTTCGGTCTCTTATTTCTACAAAACCTTTTTGAGAACTCCCTTTATCTTATATTGATCATCAAAAAGGATTCTTCTATTAAACACAAACGCCAAAAGTTTCTCAGAATAGTACAACCAAAACATTTCTCTCGTAAAGTCTCTAGATTGATTTGAGTAAAATGTTTTCATGGTTGCGAGTGTCGAATGATTTTGGAGATTTAGCTTAAATAGTCTCGTTTTGTTCGTTAATTTCAGGTGTAAGTGTGTATACAAACGAGTTCTTCAACTACACTCTTGGAACACAAGACCCGTCTATGTTTGACATTCCTGCGTACTGCAATCATGGTAATGGACCGACACTGAAGTTCTTTGTGAGTACAGAGTTTGATGTAGATAGAATCTCATTGGCCGTTTATATATGTCAGGAAATGTTTGTGCGTAAGACAATAAAATTTTATTATATTCCTTTCATTAGCGTAAGACCTCGCCTAAAGACAGGATAAGAAAAGGTTGGGTGTTTGGGTCTGTGACAACTTTGTTGTGGGCTATTTGGCTGGCGAAAGATCACCCGCCTAAAAATATTTAAACTTTACAGAACGTAACATTCTGGCACATATTGTTATGAAACCCTACTTTCTAAATGTGCTCACCTGTGCTCACCTGTGTTATCATGTTCTCCTCCAAACGATAATGTAAACCATCCTTTCTAGCCTCATCGGGTTTTATCCAATGAAAAGTGTACATCAAGGGTTCAGTGCAATACTATAGTAAGTGCTTCATGTTTATGAAGCAGTTACTATAGTCTTGCACTGAACCCTGGACATGTATTTCTAAGATCATTGAAATACCCCAGTAGTTACGATTGATTAGCATCACTAATATAAATTTCGTTGTGTAACGATTTTGTAACGTTTGTTAGCAATATGTATCAGCTGATCATTTTTGGACTAAGGGTGCGTCAGCACCTTAGTCCATTGAATTTACATACCACTTTTTGAAGGACGTTACTTTATCGATCCACAAACAGCGGTCTGACCCCAATTACTCATTAAACACCCGCCTTTACTGTGCGGACTAATACATTCTTGGAACTAGGAATGTAGTCCGGATTTACTTGCTTTGTTTTGCTCTATATTATTATAACTGTTGCCTCATGGGAAATCGTAAAATATCCAGATGTTCGAAAGATAGGCTATCGTTCAGTCTCTGTTCACAGATATAATAATTTTTGTAAAGGTGGTAAAATGAGCAGCTGTTTTCCTCGAGATGTTGCCCAAAGAAATGTTCAAATGTATCGTCAATCATCTTGCTTTAAACGCACCTTAGTCCTTCAGTTCTTTCGGCGCTTTGATCGAAATGAGTTTTAAATGCTTTAACACATGTATCACTTGCATAATAACTGATATGATTGGTATTTTTCAATTTTCAGCCATATTTTGTTATATTGCAACAGTGTATTGGCCAAGTCAAACTGCCATTTCAGAATTTAGCGACCTTTCGAAAAAATGGAAATATTGTTTTTTTTGGCTGTGTAAGATAAAAACGATCCGAAGAAAAAAATGGAAATGTATGTCAACAGCTTCGTCTTAGTTTAAAACAATACCTTCTTGAGGAAATCACGAGTGAATAGTCTAGGTTGTTAGAATTTGTTTCACAATCGATTTTAAATAGATAAGTTTAAACTAAACTAACGATCCAGTATAATTATGTTTTGTACACGATTAAAGTACAGTATTACTTTTTAAGCGATAATTGGTTATGATCGAGGAAAAAAAAGTTGTGAGAACTTGTTTCACAATCGATGTAAAACAAATAAGTTTGAACCTTACTATGAGAGTTTGTCGAAATCGACTTAAATGTAGAGGGTATTTAATGTTCAGAGATAATGGCGAAATCCAATAAAGAATAAAACGAGTAAAATAACCTTAAAATCACAATAATTAGCTGAAATAATCTTTCTCATTTTCTTTACAGGTTGAAGATGTAATGAAAATGATGAACGTTCTCTAGACCTTTAAGGACACACAGAAATTTCAAACAGCGACCATTTTGTTTCAGTGACGTCACTTCTAGAAAGAAAATATATTTACATGTAATAGCAATGACAGTCTCACCTGACCTTTAAAGAGAAACCGCTTTAATATCCGTACTTAGCCTTCTATTTTCGTTTAAAAAAAGAATAACTGAACTAATTTCCAAATAAATCATATTACTTGAAGACAAATTTCATTAAACGTGATTGTCTGTTTTATTCCCCAAAAAATGTATTTTGTGTATTGGCTTCAAAAATAAGTAGTTGGTATTCTTGCTGAAATCATTGATAATGTGTATAGGGCTTGAATAAGGAACATTCAATAAGGTTTGGAAATGGACAAAACAAAATGACGTTTAACTCCATAGAAAGCAACCCGTACCATCTAAACATGTTTTGATGTTTCGAAACTATGTTGAAGGCTTGGCATAAGAGCAAATATGAAGGCAGCACTGGTATGAATTGTTCTCAAACGGATTTTTTCTACAAATCATTTTCTTTATAAATGAATAAATTAAGTAAGCATTCTGTTTATCGTGTTTATTCTCCCAAGTGAACCCATAAATACAGTAAGGGGGAAACGACTAACCGATACAATTGCAATCGTAAAAAGCTTGATGATAGTTCCTCAAGGAAACTACATGATTGCAATTATTCAAGACTTGACCAAAAGAACTATAATGAAATGTACGATATATAAACGTTTTAGCGATTGAATTCACACGTGACAATGGACTCGGGAACATCGGCGAACGTTTTAACCGTATCCCAAACAACACATTTTCGACTGTCCCAAATTGAAAGAGTTTGCAGACGACATTTCAAAATGTGATGAAATTGGAAAATAATCTTCTGATAGGACAGAAAACATTGTGGGAAAAGGAAGAATTGCTCGTTACGAGCATTTTCTCCTTTTTCCACAATGTTATCTAAAGTCGTCTGCAACAAAGTGGTCAAATTTCGTTATTGTTTGGGAATGGGTTAAAGATCGCATGGTCAATTGACCCAATATAGTCCACCCTTGATAGATATTGAAGTTGTTCGTAGATAGCACCGGGTAAGCTTTCTTTTTTTGTTCTGCTCTTAAATTCTGAAAGGATGACCAACGCAAATACACAAAAAGATAAAACAAATGGGACATATGAATCATGTTGGCTCTATCTGATAACTGAAGTGTTCGTTTGTTTTAGACAAAAACTTTGCACAGATGCTTCAATGTTTACAGATTATTAGATTGAAACAGGATCTTTAAGCGGGCATTGGATCAACGTTTGGGATAAAGGACATGATTTTCAACCTTTCGTTGATGTATTTTTTTTTTCCGACGAATAATTTGATGTACTTTGAGTTCATATGTGTTAAAAAATGAATAAATATGTGTTTCAACGGGCATTCAATAGTTTGCGTCTAAGTGGTCTCACAGAACGTGATAATGTGTCCACGGCCATCACTTTAAACGTTTGAATTCTCTCGTTGTATAATTGACTTTCATTCATATTAAACTGTCAAGCACTCATAATATTCCTTAAGGCATCACAAATTCAGGATTGTAACAGGATCTTTAAGCGGGCATTTGAATCAACAATCGGGGAAAAGGACACCATTTCCAAAGTTCTCGTTGATAAATAATATTTCCAATGAACAATTTGATATACGCTGAGTTCATATATGTTAAAAGTGGGTAAATATGTGTTTCGATGGTCTCATACAGCATATTAATGTGTTCCCGGTCATACCTTAAAAAGTTTGTATTCTCTCTTTGCACAGTTGACTTTCATTCATGTTTAACTGTCAAGCACTGATAAGATAACTTTAAGACATCACAATATGTATTGTTGATCACTTGTTGTTTCATATAACCATTTCTCTTTCGACAACGTATGTATTTGGAAAGGAACTGTTTAGCGTATAAGTCAGTAGTATAAGCTGAATTTGGTATTCATAACAAAGTCGAACATACATCGAATGAATCCACAGACAGGACATACGCAAGACTTAAAATGCAAATTTGTTCTACTTGATAGCCTACCGGAGACTTCACATCGAAATCGGTCTAGACCTCTTATGGTCATTATTAATCTAACGTAATTACATTGCAGAGCCTTACAAAGACAATTAAATTCTTAAAGAAATAATTATAAAGCCCATCCAGACTGACTAACTACTTCGGATTTAACAATTAAACAAACTAATTACGTCGGGCTTGCTTATCACTCTACGACATTTTCTCGAACTAACCAATCAGAGTTTTCACACCTCACCACGTGACAAGTGTCACATGATTAGTTGGTCATGACACAAACTGTGTTTTGTCAAAATCAGATAATAGTTCATGGTCTGCTTATTTCTTAGATTTGTATAAATAGGTTGTAAAACGATCTACGGTATCATAATTAATTTGACATCGACACATTGACATCTATAAACTAACTATACATCATATTCTAATTTGGTCAATCGGTTATTAATATTCATAAATAACATATAAATACTTACTACGTTTCAAACAAAAATGGAAGATTTGTCCGCAAAGTTGTTGAAAGAATCTGATCAATATGCAGAATCGTTGCTATGGAACAACGAGTATGACCAAAGAGAATGGGATGGTAAGTCTATGTCCAGATTTTTTATTTATTTCTTACTATATTTAGTAATTGACTTACATTACACTGTTCATCTTTTATTTCTAGATTGTTTTTCGGATGTGTCCTCCGGTTACGAATCGATCAGCCTCACAAGCGATACATTCTCCTGCTCGACGGAAGGTATTGTGGGAATTCAGCCTGTCAAGAAAGAAACAGAATCTCTAGAAACAGAAGTGATGAAGTTCAAAAGTGTACAGCCTCTTTGTGACAGTCTATCACTTATCCTGTCCATGCCAGAGTTGTGTGACGTCACTTTCCTTGTTGGTCCAGAACAGGCGCCCGTATATGGCGTACGCGCTATTCTGGGAACAAGAAGCAGGTATTTTCTATTCAATTCTTATTGACCATATTTGTTTTACATCGATTGTGAAGGAAGCGTGCTCAAAGCATGACTGCTTCCTGGATACTAAACCTGAAATCTAATAGTGACTATTCGATATAGTGTACGTCGCTATGATTTACAATACAATAGTTTTTTAATCTGGCTATCACAAGATAGCGAATTATTTGACAACCCTGTAAACCTAACAAATTCTAGACTATATAAGGATTGTCTTTTTAAACTGAATGACATATTTGACAAGTCATAATTTTTTTTTTCGATGTAATTTCAGAAAATTCTACGAACTGATCATTAAACATCGCCACCAAAAGGAAACCGATGTCAATCATACGAAAAAGAGATCGAGTACGAAGACGTTTGGGATTTCCTGTTCCCTCTCGGAAAGGGTTGTAATACCAGTGAAGAAATACGATATCGAGGTGTTCCGAAACTTGGTTCAGTTTGTACATTGTGGTTCTGTCAAAATCACAGAAGAAACAGCACCAGGTGTGTAGACATTGTAATTTCAAAAGACAAAAACATATAGATAATATATGTGATGGATAAATGGCTTTTGGAGACTAACAAAATATACTAAAGTATAACCTAACAGTGGTATCTGAATATATGCAATACAATACAATGTCTTGATTACATGAAACAAATAAACATTGTTAATAGCAAAACATTACAATTCAACAAAAAGTTATTTCCAGTTAAAAGATTCATTTGTAAATCAAATCGAGTTATTCCGATTTAAACAATACTTTCTTAGCAAACAGCTGTCAGTGCAGCCGTGTTCCTAAAATTCATGGGATATACATACTATTGCTTCAAAGCCAGTTTTGTACACTATTGCCTTTATTGTTTGTTTTCCATTCAATTCTATTACATGTTTATGTTTATACGTCGTTTTCAGGACTATATTGCGGTGGGTGTCAGTTTGAGTTACCAGACTTGGCAGAGGCGTGTCTAGATTTTATAAAGGGACATGTCCATTCTGGTAGTCACGAAACTTTGTTGACCGCGACAAGAAGCTACAGTCAGCACAAGGCCTCGAAAACAATCTTTGATATGGTAAGTACAATATCTACATATTTTATCGATAAGAATATTCGTTTAACATGGACAAAAATCTATATATGGGAAATATTTCATAAATACAACACATCGAAATAGTTGATATAGAGACATATGATAATTATGATAATTAAAATTGAGCTAGCAATTCAATCATAGTCACATGTTTTAAAGATGTGTATACGTGATAAAATGGTTAACACTTGAAGTAGGTTGTTAAATATATCTAAGAATTGATAATTATGCTGTATGTGATATGTTATCTTACAAAGCTTTCATTCCATTTTTGTTTTCAGATCTACGCTATATTGGACACGCGTTACAAGGGACTCGGTGAGGTGTCGAAGTGAGTTTCAGTATCCAGATCTACAGAAAACAAATAAACCCAAAGTGTTGTTGTGATCAGCAAAGTGTTGGGCAAACAGTTCTAAACAATGTTCATGTGAAATGCCATTTGTCAGATCTACACACGGTGGTCAATCGCTATAAAAGGTTCAGGGCTCTTCCCTTGTAGTAGCGGTTTTTAAATCTGTGTCATGCTGGACAATAGATACGAAAATTGCTCTACGTTCATGTGAAAATTTAAAAACAGACCAATCATGATTGTCAATTCATCTTCTCATAGTAGCTCGTTTAATGTTAATTGAACAGTTTATGCTGACATATGCATATGGTCGTAAAGGTCGCACCCAGACCTATCCAGTGGGAACACTGCTCTCGTACATGAGAAGTGATAAGGAAGCGAAAGGAGGTTGTAGTTACTGGAAGAAAAGTTATACTTTGTTACATATTTTGTTACTGTATTATGTTGTTCGTTGTTGTGAATAAACCGATAAAATTCAATCAATGTGTTTGTACCTGTATTGACATATATGACATATTACATCAATGTATATGTACATCAGTGTATATGTGTGTTTCTCTGACTTACTCCCACCTCTTATACACCATGCAAAGATAGCTGTTCTGTTGATCTGTGTATCGGATTTAGCATTGTGACTGAAAAAAGAACCTGACTTACGATGAGAGTAAGTCCATAACTGGTAGTTCATGGCTTTCACGCGGTTCGATTGACTTCCGGAGTTCCAATGATTCTAATCGGTATGGCTTAACCTACATGATTTATCTTTTCCTGGCTCGATTATGAACAGATTTTCGCAATATTACTGTCATATTGCTTACATTACTCGACAACCAACTGTAAAACGATACAGATGCCAAATGAGTGATAATCAAGCTTTCAAGAAAATAAGTTACTCTCATTGTGCTTGAATATAGGAATAGCCTGTTCAATACAATTTTGAGAATGCAGGTTGTAAAACACAAATCCGTGTAGTCCTTATGGAAAATATAATTAAACTAGAGCGCTGATAGCGCTGAAGGACTAAGGTGCGTTCAAAGCAAGATGATTGAGGATACATTTGAAAATTTCTTTGGGCAACATATCGAGAAAAACAGCTGCTCATTTTACCACCATTACTATAATTATTATTTCTGTGAACAGAGACTGAACGATAGTCTATTTTTTCGAACATCTGGGCATTTTACGATTTCTCATGAGGCAGCAGTTACAATAAAATATAGAGCAACACAAAGCTAGTAAATCCGAACCACATACCTAGTTCCAAGAATGTATTAGTCCGCACAGTGAAGGCGGGTGTTTGAATTGGGGTCAGACCGCTGTTTGTGTATCGATAAAGTATCGTCCCTCAAAAGTGGTATGTAAATTCAATGGACTAAGGTGATGACGCACCCTTAGTCCAAAAACATGCCACGTTCAGAATAAAAGACGAAGTGTAGTTCTTCTATACACACAGTATTAACAGATGCATTTGCATTTTGACAAGCGAACTAGTTTTATATCAAACCCTTTAAAGCACATAAAAGGAGATTAATGCTATATCAAACATTATTGTTTTGTAAACTTGTGGTCAGATTCAAATAGTTATTCTAGATAAACCTCACCAGCACAACTTAAAAGTGACCCAGAATAACCGGTCTAATGATTCAGATTGTGTGATTCTTCACCCCGGACCTTGACAGTTGATACACAAATGTTTGAACCGATCAATCAGAATTTGTTATTTTGAATATGTAAACATACAGGTTGTTGATAAACACGATTGAATTAGAGACAAGTATATTTCAAACACAAAATAACTTATCTTAAATGAGTCTGTTTAATAGGGTCCCAACGCATTTGTAATTCAATTCTCATGACTTAAATGAACGTAGTAAAAAAAAACTATGCTTGTAGCATTTCTACTTAGCTATCAAAATGAATCATATACGTATCATACTTATAGGGATACATGTGTTTGTGTAACTGGAAGACAAAGGCTGTTCCGCTGTCTTTGACGAAAAAAGTAGATGGACAAGAAATCCTCACTACGTCCTCTCATATGCACGTGCTTGTCTAGTTCTCATGTTGTCTGCAGAAGTTTTTCATCAAAGCTGCTTTTCACAGATGAGAAAAGCAACTCAAAATGAAATAAAATAAGATGATACAATAGAGTATTTGTATTTTTGTATGAAAATCAATCAACTATAGTTAACTGTATGAATGCCCTTAAAACCTAGTTACTAAAATTATTTTGCCTCTAATGGCTTTTCTTTCATGTGTATCATACAACCATACACCTATAGTACAGTTTAAAAATATATTTCTCCACATCTATGGACAAACAGCTTTAGAATTACTACAAATGAATATATCTAGGCTTTCTAGTGCTTGTCAGCCAACAAAAAAGAGACAGATGACTCACGCACATGTGACCATATCTTGACGCACAAGAGCATGGATAAGAATGAATATAGTTGATCTCAATAAAAGCGCATACATGGTTCAAAAACAAGGACATCCATTGCACGTAGACGTAAGTTAGGCAGTTAATGTATTATAACTCACTAACGCATCTAGTGTAGTGATCTTTTAAACCCAATTCGACAAGACGGTGAAATCCTATACATGAGAAATATATCCTTTTGTAGCATTGGCCTGTTCTTAACCCTAAGAATGCTGGGTATTTTTCTTAAAACATATTTTTGTGTCGTCTGCTTTTCAAAACCTTTACTATCTGCTTTATTTTGTTGAGAAAAGATACTAAGAGTAACAAACAGGTTAGATCACAGGCCAGCCGCAAAAGCAAATATGCAATTAATGCGGAATTGGATATCGAACCAAGAACAATATAGTTAGCGAATATGCAATGGCAGCGGAATTGGATATCGAACCAAGAACACTATATCTATATGCATGGTTAGCGAATGTGCAATGACTGCGGAATTGGATATCGAACCAAAAACAATATATCTATCTGCTAGCGAATATGCAATGACTGTGGAATTGGATATCGCACCAAGAACAGCATATCTATCTGCATAGTTAGCGAATATGCAATGACTGCGGAATTGGATATCAAAGCCAGAACAATATATCTATCTGCATAGTTAGCGAATATGCAATGACTGCGGTATTGAACCTAGAACATTACATCCCTGAACAAAAGGCACGCATCCAATTGTTCTGATTAAGTATCGAACCCAGAACACAACACCCAATGAGCATAGACGAGCGCCTATAACCCAAACTAAATTATGTGTAGGCCTATAGTTTTTCCTTAATATTTGCTTACCACTCTTGTAAGTGCATTTATCACATGAGCTGTCGAAACAACTACACTCGAGGTGAAAATCTAGCTCAATATACGAATAAATCCCGAGATGGTAAATCATTCAGCGGTCGTCTATTTATAGCAATTTCTCAACTTCGTTTTTGTGAAAAGATACGAAGATATCCCGAGATGGTGAATCATTCAGCGGTCGTCTATTTATAGCAATTTCTCAACTTCGGTTTTGTGAAAAGGTCACGTGAAGGTAGGCTTTCTATATAAATCGGTGTGCGAGGCCTCCTGAATTTATTACAGATTAAGCGTTTGACAGACAGTTAACCCATTACAGATTCGACATCCGTATAGACTAATGATGCATCTTCAATGTTGTCTGCTGCTCATAGTGGCAGCGTCGTATACTGCTGCTAAGGATCTATGTTGCTTATCGGAACAGTTTGAGATGAACGTTGCTACTAACTCAGTACAAAAGAAGGGACAAGTCGCATCGGTAACTGATTTTATTGATTTAACATGTCTGTCTGTCTGTCTGTCTGTCTGTCTGTCTGTCTGTCTGGCTGGCTGTCTGTCTGTCTGTCTGTCTGTCTGTCTGTCTGTCTGTCTTGGCTGGCTGGATGGCTGGCTGGATGGCTGGCTGGATGGCTGGCTGGATGGCTGGCTGGATGGCTGGCTGGATGGCTGGCTGGATGGCTGGCTGGATGGCTGGCTGGATTGTTTAGTTTATGAATTGTTCGTATTTACTGTGTCTCTTATGTGTGTTGAAGTTACCGGTTCGAATTTTAACAAATTGGGAAAATGTCTAATGTACGTTTTAACGTTTTGGAGGAAAGCATCGTTTTCGATTGAGAAATTGTTCTTGACGAGCATATTGTGCCAGTGTTTTCTTAAATGCTTTATTTTACAGGTATTCTAAACCATGGTTTAAAAGAGGCCGTCGAATAACGCTGCTTATAACGTCGTTTAAACGATATTGCATTTATGCGAATCGGTTTACACCCTGCTTGGTCTATGTGTAAAGTATTGAAGTATGATTCGATGAGCTCAACGTTATCATGTGTTGGATCATGTGTTTGAGAAGTACATCTACGTCTTCAAAATATTCGATCTAATTGTTTTAAACAAATTTAATTATAGCATATCAAATCCTTGCAGTGCTGGAACCGTCTTCATGCT
Source organism: Cerastoderma edule (assembly GCA_947846245.1). Lineage (NCBI taxonomy): Eukaryota > Metazoa > Mollusca > Bivalvia > Cardiida > Cardiidae > Cerastoderma > Cerastoderma edule. The sequence continues at coordinate 19,070,254 of OX401406.1, forward strand.
AATGCAACAGGTTAGATCGAAGCCAGACGCCAAGTAAATTGGCGGCTCGGCTGGCTTGTGATCTAACCTGTTTGCTGCTCTAAGTTTGTTTGTTTGTTTTCCAATTTGTTTTACATCGATTGTGAAGGAGGCTTTATAGCCCATCGAGTCACTCTCGAAGTATCTTTCCTCGTCAAAATTAAGCAGATATTTGAGGTTTCGGAAAACAGACAACATCAAAATCTATTTCTAGAAAATTACCCAGCATTCTGAGGGTTAAATACTCTTTCTCTTTTTTAGTTTGTCTGCAAATCATCAGCCGATTATGGCAGCCGGAAGATGGTCAGTTCGGACTGCCAGATCTACTTGCCGAAAAAGTCTCAATTCAGGCTGATTCAGGATTTAAGCGGGGTAACTCGAGCTTTTCTACGTTCTTGCAATGTTTGATCTATTTTGAATACTGCATAACTAGGAGACAGGTTTACAATATATGATACACAATTAAGAGTAGCTATTGAAAGCATGATTATTTCGGGAAGTGTCAAATTATCATAGTATATATATATATATATACATTCTGTCTCGATTTAATTTGATTGGGATCCAATACATGTACATAGAAAATCAACCCAGATTGTATATACAGCATGCGAAAGGTTTCTACAAGCGCCTCATATGGGACAATTTTCATAGTCTTGGGGACTTATTCACTTTGTAAGTACAGCTGTATATGGGGGGGTAGTTTTTCGTTTGAAGCAAATTCACCTCCTGCAACATTCTTTCAAAGAACACACTTTGTATCGGACAACAGACATGCCTGAATTGTAGAATATCGTGTGTAACGTTGCCTGTTGTTTTAGGGTACATGTATTTCTAAAGGTCGTCTGCAGCTTTATTAAAGATTTTGTCGATGAGAATATTGTCATGTTCATATAATAGTATCCATATTAATGCTTATGTTTCTTGAATCAGTTGCCTTTACATGATAGAAACGATTTGCATGCTAATGATCATTCTTATATTAGTAACACAGGTATATTGTATGCCACCTTTGTTAAACTCTCTAAATATACACATCGGCGCCATCCTGATTTTCTTACACATGTGTTTTTGTAGAGGGCAGTTTCTCGTTTGAAGCAAATTCACCTCCTGCAACATTCTTTCAAAGAACACACTTTGTATCGGACAACAGACATGCCTGAATTGTAGAATATCGTGTGTAACGTTGCCTGTTGTTTTAGGGTACATGTCTTTCTAAAAGTCGTCTGCAGCTTTATTAAAGATGTTGTCGATGAGAATATTGTCATGTTCATATAATAGTATCCATAATAATGCTTATGTTTCTTGAATCAGTTGACTTGACATGATAGAAACGGTTTGCATACTAATGATCATTCTTATATTAGTAACACAGGTATATTGTATGCCACCTGTGTTAAACTCTCTAAATATACACATCGGCACCATCCTGATTTTCTTACACATGTGTTTTTGTAGAGGGCAGTGGTCCAAGAGTAGAGTGTCGACCACTGTACACGAGAGTTGTTGGTTGGAATCCTGTGAGTAGCAGACCCACCATGCAATTTTGCACTACATACTCGGCAAGAGTACTGGGCAAGCATCCAGGAAGCAGGTTCAAGAGTAATTTATCTAAGATATAAGAACTTGTTTCACGATGGATGTAATATAAATATGATAAAAACATTCTTTCCACCTAAAACAGAATAGAGCCTACTATGTCGATGAAGTGAAGAAGACCTGTGTCAACACAACACTAGTAGAATCGCCAAAGCGGTGTATCCCAGGTGGGTTCCTTATTATGTGTAAAAATTGGATATATAGAGAATATGTGGTTGGTGTTGTGAGTCAGAAATTTTATCGGGCAAGACGTAGGAATGTTATCCGCTGAGCCGATTGCGAATCGGATGATAATCCGAAGCCGAGCCCGATAACCTTTCCTAATCAAAGACACCAGCCATCTATCTTACTGATCCTATTACCTATGTAGATTCAAATAAACAGACAGAAAATGAAAAGAAAATACGAAAAAGTGAAACAAAACGGAAAATCAATACTGACCGGTACGCGGAGCGATCAAATGGTCCATTGACGGATACCCTGTTATCGGTCTTTGAATTGCTCTGCTGGCAGAATAAATGCGGATATCTTGTTATCCCGGGTCTGATCGAGACGGTTCGAATGACTACCCATGCGTAAAGATTCTTCTCATATATTTCTTAATGTTGCATTTAACTTGATATTCACAATTACTGTGCCATCTTCGTCATAAGCCAATATTCAACCAAGCTGTATGGATTTGGAATCGATCGATTATCTCCTCTTTACCAAGGTCTGAACCAATGCATAAAACATCAAATGCTATCTACATGTGTGATTCAATTTGTAAGTTTCTTTTCGATATATCGAAAAACAGTTCATATTTTCAACCATTTTGTCTTTTACTAGAACGATCTAACACTTGACCATTGCACAAACAGGCATTGGCCATAGTGCGTTTGAACATATGTCCTTCTTTATCATGAACTTTTTGCTTTAAATTTGATTGTATTTTTTTCTGATTCAACCTAGGTGGCACGAAAGTACTGAATTACTATTTTGGCGAGCCTAGCCAACCCTTCGAGGTGGAGTCGTATGCAGTGAACTACGGCGGGGTGACAGTCTATATAGGTCTTCACCAGTCGGCCAATGTAAACCAATGCAGTCTAGTTTCAGCCACTGTTGTTCAACAAGCATGTATGGAAATGCACTTTTCTTTATTTATTTTCCCCCATTTAGCTCTTATATTTTCATAAGTATTCAACAAGCATGTATGGAAATGCACTTTTCTTTATTTATTTTCCCCCATTTAGCTCTTATAATTTCATAAGTACAGTCCAACTTGTATTAAGCATCCATCATTTGAAGCAGTCAACATGCCTTAAACAACCACTACAGAAAGTCCCATTGTTGGATTAATAGTGTACATCAATTTGTGTTAAGCAACCAAACTGTCTTAAACAGCCAATTTTCTCAGTTCCATAGACTGGCCTCTAAACACAAGTTTGATTGTAGCCTTTTCAATTTCAAAAGTGCTACTTCTTTTTACATGCATTCCTTTTTTTTTCTTATTTACATACATGCCTTAAAGGCACATAAAAGGAGATTAATGCTATATAAAACTTTATCAATTTGTTAACTTTTGGTCAGATTCAAATAGTTATCACCAAAAAAAACATCAGCACAACTAAAACGTGGAAGCCAACAAGAATTAACCCAGATTAACCAGTTTAATTGTGTGATTCTTCACCCCTGACCTTGACAGTTGATACACAAATGTTTGAACTGACCAATCAGAATTTGTTATTTTGAATATGTTAACAAACAGGTTGTTGATAAACATGATTGAATTGGAGACTACTATATTTCAAGCACAACATAACTTATGCTAAAGGAGTCTTTTTAATAGAATCTCAATGCATACGTTAATTAAATGTCATGTCTTTTATGAAAATAATAAAAAGAACTCCCTATATTTTTCTAGTAATTTATTTATACTTTTCTCCTTTTATGTGTCTTTAAAAGAGAAGTGATAGTGTAAAGTGTAAAACAATTGCATCGCAACATAAGACCCTTTTGTTTCCGCAATTAAAGAAAACCCTAAAGAATGATAATTCATCGTGCATAGATTCGCTCGACGTATACTGTATAGAAGAGTTTGGCAATCAGAAGTAAAGATATTCTACTGTACAGGAAGTTGGTTGGCAATCTTACCCTTCGAAACGTATATCCCTTGTTTTGAACGCTTTGAATTGCATTTTTCTTTAGTAGCTTTTCTAAAAGCGTTAGCGGCAATTGTACTTTCTATTTAGAATTAAGTCTGAAATTGTCCTCATTTCAGCCATCAGTCTGCTGAGCAGTGGGTATTTTAACTACACTATGGGTATATCGGATCCCTCCGTGTTTGACATTCCATCGTATTGTGGTGATGATGGGGCGCTGAAGTTTCACGTAAGTGACACACAACACAGTTCATAGCGTCTCATAACCAGACTTAATTAACCTTTATAGTGATGGAACCGACTTAATGTTTATGCAAACAGGTTAGATCCAGGCAAACCGCCAATTAGATTGGTGGCTTGCCTTGATCCAACGTGTTTGCTTCTCTGAGTATCTTTCCTCATCGAAATTAAGCAGAAATCTAAGGTTTTGGAAAGCAGACGACACAAAAATCTATTTTTAGAAAATTACTCAGTCTTTTAAGGGTTAACACTTTGTAAAGTGATGGTTCAATGCAAGACTAAAGTAACTCCCTCGCGTTTGTGTAGGTTTTACTCTAGCCTTACGTTGAACACTTTCTCTAAACATTAATACTAGTTTTAAGAGCCCTCGTAAGTAAGCGGTTAGAGATTTGTGGTCTGTCTCATTCTGCCCCTCGTTCGCACCATATATTGCCTTGAAAACGTAACTATAAAGATGAAAAGAGTACCTCAGAAAAGCATTGATTAACTTAGACGTGAATAGAACACAAGTCCTACATGTTAAAGTTTTATCGTACTTCTAAACGCATTTCTGTTTTTAATTCACAAAACCAATGTAGTCTGTGAAATACAAGAGGAGCGACAATTTTGTGTGCGAAAACTTGAGTTTACGTCTTCGTATTATCCCTATTTTGAAATACAAGATGCATCTCCGATTGGGTTTAGATCATACAAGCGATGGATCTGATGGTATTTGGATTTTTATGTGAGGATGTCTTCTGACTGACTTTGGAAGGCCGTTGGTTCTACTGACAGTTGAGTATGGGGGTCTTCCTCCATCATTAAGGGTCGGCCATCGCAGCATCACTGAAATACATGTATGTTGAGGCGATGTAAACCCCATATAGACTTAGGGACGTTTCCGGAAGTTTTATCTGCGCTCTTCATCTGCGCATCCAAGGGAGATAAAAATCTGTTACAGAAGAAGTACTTGCATAGCAGTCGGAATAACATTTTTATTCGGATGAAATTTACTGAATGCATTTTTTCTCAAAGAATTGTCATATTATCCATACAACTTTGAACGTTTATTAATATTAATATGTATTCCTCATTCAAATTTAGCCCCCAGTTTCTATTTTTCAAGTTAACAGTTATTTTAATCGTTTTTTTAAATGTTTTTCAAATACGGTTACCATGGAAACTGTGAATCTTAAAATATTTTCATTTTTTTGTAATATTCATATCAATTTTCATTGTTTTTTGTCGAATACAAAATTTTGAAAAACTGATTTGGATTACAAAAATTGTTCAGATTGTAATAATTTGAAAAGGACATTGAATCATAAAGTATTGAATGTATGAATTCATATCTTTTGTGTTAATAAACCTTCCAGAAATTATTTTATTACCCTTGAAGATGGTATGGTCATTTAGACATTTTTGCCCCAAACGGTTACCATGGAAATTGTTATTTTCGAAAAAACTAACCTTCGACCTGCATTTTTCTTTTCATTTTTGAATTCACAAATTCACAATAGAATTTTCATTAACATATCAAAGATTTAGAAAATTCTATGAAAGGATTTTTTTTTATTAAACTGTAGAACATGTCCTTAACCCATTACCAAACAATACCGGCGTTTGACCAGTTTGTTACAGGCGACTCTGGAAAATATTGTGGGAAAGGGAGAAATTGCTTTTAACGAGCATTATTTCCTTTTTTCCGCACTATTTTCTACCCCATAAGTATTATTACTGAATTGCATCACATTTTGAAATGTCGTCTGCAAATTAATTTGTTGTTTGGTAAAGGGTTATCTATATCGCTGATTTAAAAGTGTAGTGCAGTTCGAGTATACGGAAATTTCGCCACCTCATCTCTTCTGACTTATCTGTATATCTTTCTGTCTTTCAGCCTCACCAGAATTTGAAACATTCAGGGCTTCTGTAAAGTTGGATAGGATCTCTTGGCAGAACAGAGGTAGCAGTTCTGTTCCCGAAACACGACAATTTATGTTTTATGTGTTTTTATGTTAATCTCTTACCTTTTTTAAAAGGAGTTACGATACGAATCCACCATTATTAGAAGAAAAGTGTTTAAAGATGTCCTATATGTTTATATATGTTGTATATTAATACTGTTATCATGTTTGTCAAGAAATTTAAATAAAACTAGTATATTCTAATTATGTTGACTGGAGCTAAAATGCGCAATTATCGAAGATACATATGGCCTCTTAAAACGCAACAAAAAATTGCTCAGTCCCTTTAAATTGCATGACGACTCTTCTAATACCCTTTTAGGCGGCCTTTGAAAGTATTGTAACTAAATGACTCTTTTGTCGTTTGAACATGTCTTCTTTCTTCCATAATGTTCTCAATTTTCAATCACGATTTAGGCATCAATATAGTTTTTTTATATTTTTATTCATTTGATTCATATCATTTAATTTTCATCTTTTGCATGTAGAATATATTTGACTTAGGTTGTTTGAAGCTTGACAAAAAGACATTTCAGAAATATCTTTATTGACCTAGATAACCGGTAAAACTACAATGTCGAATTTCTCCGACTTTGTAACAGGAAAGCTCTAAATGATTAATGTATATATATATTTAACTGCGTCAAACACACAGACATCCATTCTACCATCCTTTTGCGATAATAATAGTATAAGAATGTTTCTCCGTTGTATTCGAAAATGCCTCTTGGTCAACTTGCGAGTTGTGCGAAATGGTTTGTTTATAAGGAAATCCAATATGAAATCTATAAATCATGATCTTTACTCAGCCTACTCGTTATGTGTTTCATTACCTTTGTAGTGGATTATTTTATATATAATCAGAAACTTTATAATAAAAGTTAGAATTAACTTTTTTGTGTTGTTTCCTATATCCCCATAAAGTAATAACCAATTTTGTATGACCCCCTTACGAGGAAAGAACAGAGAAAGAAACATGAAAAAAAAAGAAATAAAATTAAATGAGAAGAAAGACAATCAATCAAAAGTATGACGTGATATTTAAGCAAATTTTGCCACTTCCCTACATTAAATACATCATAACCCTTTTGTGTAAACATTAAATCTTGGTCAAGATTTTCCCTGCAACATTGTATCTTAAAAACAAATTATTTTATCACCGTCCATGCATGTAATTCCATTTTTGAACGTTTCTTCGTGTAGTCGAGCAAAATATGTTATGAACAGCTGGCTTTGTTATTGAGATGGTCCGGTCTATGCCTGTTTGATCAGCTCTCACATGCTGGACGACAAAACCGACTGCGAGCGATAAAACCTGTATGAGGGCATACTACTCATACTGGTCTAAGATCTAAGTTCGAAATTCTAAGATTGAAGTTCCAAGTTCTAGGTACTAAACAAATACACACTGTATGCTTTCTAAAACAAAGTTCTAGGAACTAATGAAAAACGCACTGCAGACACTAGAGTTCACTCTTTTTAAACATATGGAAACAAATAAGGTCAAATTTGATTAGGGTCCATATATAGGTTAATCAATGTGTTTTACCGTATTTGAAATAGAAATGTTCGTAAATGATACTCAAAGAGCTAGCGATCGGTTTGATACACTATAATTCGAAGAGAGTGTAAATTGCTGACTTTTGTTTTTTATCGAAACCGTTCATGTTGAAAGGTCTCGATTTGAATGGCGTTTTTTCCGCTTTAACGATCTAGTTCCTAAGAAGTAAGTTCTATGTTCTTATTACTGCCTCCTAAGTTATAACTTAAAAAGGCCCTTATGGGCTTCCGTAATACTGTGTACAGTTAGTAAGATATGAGTAAATTCCTTTGACACCGCGCACTCAACATTGATCATATATGCGGATTACTCAAAACTCCATTGCCCTTTACTCGGCTAATCTGCCACTATGGAAGAACATGGTCGTCTTATTTGTTCTGTGAATCCAACTAGTAACACATTGGTTTAAACTGATTTAGTTTACATCGATTGTGAAACAAGTTCTTATAACTTAGATTAATCACTCTCGATTCTGCTCCTTGGATACATAACCAGAAATCGCGCCAAATGTGGATTAATGAAAGCTTGCAAGGCAGATCCCGCAACTCACGGTATTCAAACCCACGACCCTCGTGTCCAGAAGCCGACGTTCTACCCCTGGACCAATGCCTTCCACATGTAGTAACACATGGATATGGCTAGATGTGTCTATTGTCCCTTTGACATCGAGATTTCTTCGCTTTTATAAAAAGCAGAATGAGCTCGTCTAATATGCTATAAACGAGCACAAGTTGGTGACATATACACTTTTGATGTAAAGGATTCACGTAAACGTTGTACTCTTTACCATTCTGAAGCACTATAAGATATAAGTATATCGCCGCATATTAAGACCTTTTGTTATAATATATCATAGCAGTACATCTCCTCATGCTCTAAATAGGCTAACCACCTAAGAGTATGTTTTCGCCAACTACATTCGTCATAAAATGAACAAATAAAAAATGGTTTTAGTTTCTTGTGAGTACCATTTGAAGAGGAGCCGGGTCCCGTCAATGTCACAGGGGCCTGACTCCATGCATACCTTATGTATATACTATAATGAAGAGACTTATATAGTATATATAGAGGGATCTGGGAGGTATGCATTGATTCAAGCCTCTGTGGTCAATGTCACATGACGCTTTTTGCCGTCGAATCACATTTCCCCTTGTGCAAAGGAAATCACGACACGAAGAGGGCATTAGTTAACAGACACTGGTACAAAATGCATTACCTTTAGTGAAGTAAAACTTAGCAAAGACAATCGACTTTGTGAAGAACGAGTTATCTCTACCCTTGGTCATGATGATCTCCAAGCATCTGCCTTACGCTTTGGTTACTTCATCCAGTTTTCTTTGTCTTGTTTTGTTCGTTAATTTTTGTCTTTTTGTTCCTTTGTAATCCAAATGCACGATAATGAAAAGGAATGGAAGCCTGGGCAGACACCTGGGTACCATTTTTACTAAACAACTTGAGGAAAATATGTGCGTAAGTCATAACTGATACACATAGATAATATATTCAATGAAAGTACAATATTGCAAAGTGACACGTCATTGGAAGCGTCTCGCAGAGACGTTTCCATGATGTGTTACTTTGCAATATTGCTTTGCCCAATACTGAAATGAGAGAAATTGTTGTTTTAGAGTTACGCAAATCTTAAGCGTAAACTATTTCGTAAAATGGTATCTCTGGGACCCTAACTCTCAATCTAGCTACAGTGTGCGTTAGGGAACCAACTTCAGTTAAGCATGTAATGACGTGTAAGGGTTGAAAAAGAACGACAACTCTAGGGAGTGAGCACTTCACGAATTATCTCACAAGGTTATCTCCCCTACATGGATTTTTTAATCGTCTATCTACCGAGGAATTTGCTGGTTCAGTATCTTCTATCATACGACAGGTTGACCGGACATACAGAGAAGGTAGGTTTCTAGCATCATTAAGGTAGGTTTCTAGCATCATTTTGTAGATTTGTTTTTCATACAATTAATATATTTTTTCAATTATGTACTTTAGCGCGTCTACTATAATTCTTTCTTTTCTTTGGGAATGTGCGTCTCTTTTACTTAGATAATGGGATTGCTTTGGTTACACTTTGCAATACCATCATCACTGTATATTTCAGTCAGGAGTCCAAATTCTCCGCTTTCAAAATTCAAATCTGCGAATAGTGGGAAATCAAGTGTATTAACCACGGAAATTTTCTACAGAGTTTCCGCTAATGCATTGAACGACCGCGTCCAAAATAATATGACATTGTATGGTGAAGACAATTACTAGCTTAACGCGGTTCATTTGATATGGGAATGTAACTTAGGGGTCCACAAGACCAACTCGTGGTTAACCAAAACCCTTTCTTACCTCTATATGAAGGTCATGCAATACCATTTATTTGTCTCTTACCAAAAGCGCCTGTATATACGTGAACATTCAATTAAATAAAAACGAATACTTGGCGGCATTGTTGATAAAATACCTAGACATATGTGCGTTAAATATGTGATATATCTTGAGTACTATCGAAAAGAACGCCAACACTGTCTAAAACTATACATAAAAAGCATTACCCTTCTTTCTTGTGTGCACTTTCCTCATTCCATCATACGGGAACTGTGTGTAAGTAATCTAATTAACAGTAATAGTGCTCTTGCAACTATTTCTAGACCATTCTGCTGCAGATGAAAACAAATGCAGCTAAAGCTATTGTACCATCATTTGTACTATGGTAAAAAGGAAAGTATTAAATCATACCACGTAGTATTGATTTAGATCCATTTAACGTCGTTACATTGAAGTGAAACTGTTGAAAAAGGCATTTTATCAAAGGCTTAAAGATCAATGTGTTTCATGATATCGTGTTATATCTATCGTTTACGTCTAGATTATTGGTGCTGATTCGATAACAGACATACAAGATGTTTCGCCTAGCAACCGCTCTCGCTCTCCTGTGCCTAGTCCATGGAAAGGCGAAATACTGCTGTTTCCCGGCCCAGTGGGAGGGGGAAGAGGGGTTCACAACGGGGAGTTCAGACGACGAGGGGCATACCGCACTGGATGTGGTGGGTATTCACCCTTTTACAAACCCCAAATTTTCGAATGTCCCCATTTTGGAAGTGTTTGCATAAGACATTTCAAAATGTGATGAAATTGAAAAAAAAAAATATTCTGATGGGACAAAAAACATTGGGGGAAAAAGGAGAAATTGCTCGTTAAGAATTGGCCAAACTATTGTTTGGTAATGGGTTAACAAGGGTCATGTAAGCGAGTGTAACATTCGCATAGTGGTTATAGGGCTACATTGTCCATATTTCAGAGGGGTTAAACACTATTTTCATCATTTTCTCTACGGTGACTGCTCTATTATTCATGTTTCCTGGGTCGTCTACTAGTCCTTCACTGGAAAGCTAAAACTTAAAAAAAAATCTATAAAAAAGTAAATTGCTTCTTTCGGGAATCGACCCTTTTTCGTCATCATCGAATTCCCTGTGCTAAGCACTGTAGTATTGCGAATCGCGGTTAGCAACCCAATAGGTGGAGCCATCACCATTTAGGTTTCGTTTTATCAAAGATCGTATGCTTACAATGTGTGTAACGTACGCTCAAAACAACATCCCATCCTTCTATCCAATATTGAGAAAAGTAATATTGCAAGGTCTCACTGGGACACATCCAATGGCATGACGCATTACAGAATACATACATCTTATTTGTAAACAAAGGCCTCTAGCCCAAATTACAAAATTACAGATAAACATATCAAGATGTGTTTAGTCCCTACACCAATTGGGGTAAACATCATACTTATAATATAATCATAGATATAGTCAGTGCTCACTAAGATTCTCCTTTTTTATCTATCTTTGCCATCATTTTTGAAACATAAATTGCCAGTTTTCTAATATTATGATATTGTTTGTTTGCCTCAAATCAACGGTTTTCACATACGCACTATTTCTTCAAGTCGTTTAGTAAATGCTAATCGAGAGTTGAGATAAAAAGGGGCAGGCACTTATCGACATGAATGGTATAGCCAGTGGCATACATGTGTATATAGGGCTATTGCATGTACATGTTTAGTGTTAGTACCCGATCAAATGGAATAAACAGTAGGGTTTCGAGTACGGGGCATTCGAATAATGGGTGAAATAGAGACACGGTGTTGGGATACGCTCGATTTCTCGATGATCTTGATTTCAGGGAAGTGCGAAGGTCTCCTATGACGTGACGGGCCAGAGGTTTTTACTTGACCAGAGTCTGGAGAGCGGAAACGAGACTAGGAGGTACCAGATACTTCAGCTTTACGCGCAGGTACTTGTAGTAATGACCCGCCCCTCTCCCCCATTATGTGGCAGTATGTTCAATCTTGAGCACTTGTTAAGGGTGACAAGAATCAACCCTTTTAGTGCTGGAACCGACTACATGCTTATGCAAACAGGTAAGATCCAGGCAAGCCGTCAAGTAAATTGGCAGCTGGCCTGTGATCTAACCTGTTTGCTACTCTGAGTATCTTTCTTAAAGGCACATAAAAGGAGAATAATGCTTTATCAAACTATTTTATTTGGCAAACGTTTGATAAGATTCAGTTAGTTATCACCAAAAAACCCCATCAGCAAAACTTGAACGTGAGAGTCTACCAGAAATAGCCTAGATTAGCAAGTTTAATAAGTCAGATTGCCTCGTTCTTATTTTAAAGGAATCTTTTTAATAGGGTCTAAATGCATTTGTAAATTAATTCTCATGACTTTTATGAACATAATTAAAGAACTCCATATAATTTTTCAGTAATTTGTTTGTACTTATCTCCTTTGATGTGCATTTAAAGAAAATAAGCAGATATTTAAGATTTTGGGAAGATGACGACACAAAGATATATTTTTAGAAAATTACCCAGCATTCTAAGGAAAAAAACAGATATTTCAGCTATAGGCACAGGCACATGTAGTAATGACCCGTCCCTCTCTCCCATCATGTGACAGTATGTTCAATCTTGAGCACATGTTTAGGGTATCAAGAATTGAAAGCTTAAGCAGTCAGAAACCATAAAACTGAATGTAATACATTAGTATTACGGTTTCAGTTGATCCAAATATTGTTTAGGAGTAACCAAGATTTATTTGGTCGTTTTCTGCGTTGATAGTTCGATGCTATTTCTTAATTGTGGTTTTAACGGCCTTTTCAACATTTTGTTCTATCATATACTCCTTGAATAATATACCGTTATAATGATAAGGTCTAATGTATTTCTAGAATGAGTTCAAAAAAAGAATACATGTAGGCCTACTTACGGTGTATTGGGTAAATAAAGAGTTATGGTGCTCTATATTTGTTTCAGAGTTTAGTCTTCGATTTTAATATTACAATTAAGATTTCCAGCAATGAAAGGTGTTCATTAGCTTAAACATTCACGAGTATTTGCTTTTTTAGTTGGAATTGAATAATTGATGATGCCGTGCTTTGGGGCATGGATAACTAAACTTGACAACAGGGCTGTTAAATACATTTTAAAAAGTGGTACTCTTTCGGCTAAATTGTGGAAGGTTATTGTTGGAGCCTTGGTGGAAAACTCGTTGAATAAAACATCCCAACCCCCACCCCAAAATTATCTTTAGGCAAGTTATAGCAATAAACCAGATTAAAACGTTATCAAATGTCCTATGCAAAATGCGCCTTTTATGATAACAAAAGTTGTTCTATCTATTCGCTTACAGAATGTAGAATATATCGTAGAGAATGGACGCTGCACGAGGGTGCCTTTAAAGGAATACAACCCTGCCACTAACTGCATCCCAGGTAAATGACATAAAACCAGCAAGAGTATTAGATAAGTCTCAATGCTAGAGGCGCATGTAAAATGTAGATGATATTTTATTGAAACATAAGGCCATAGGCCCATCAGTAATAAACATTCAAGAGACAAACCATTATCGTGCTAGGCTGTAATGTAGGATATCATAATCATATATCAAAATTTTTGGTATCTATTATAGATATGAAAACCCAAGCAGCAATGTATTGCCTGTAGTCCTTTATAAAATGAAAACAACAACATCGTTTAGTACGAGGTAGAAACACGAAACAATTGATAACATTATACTTGTAAGTAGCTAATTGTGTTTGTGGAGAAGTATTTATCTTAAATATGAAAACACAAGCAGCAATGTATTGCCTGTAGTCTTTTATAAAATGAAAACAACAATATTGTTTAGCACGGTTCTGGTTTGATTATACTTTACAACTATTCGAATATCTCTAAATGTTAAAATGATTCAAATATTCCACTCTGTGTTCAAGGCCATGTATAATATGAGCCAAGTTGCCATGTGTTCACATTTCGATAAATTTATATATATAGTCAATGTGTCCAGGCAATCTTAAAAACAAATTGTATCCTTATATATTGAGATTGCCTTATACATATCCCCCAACCCTGTGTGCAAGACGATGTTTTAAAAAAAAAACATTTTACTTTAAGTTACCTTAGGCCCTCCCCGTGCTTTCCAGACAGTATATAGGTCCCATATATTACTCATCTGTTGAATTTGCTGAACAGTGTATAGGGCAAAGAATATTTTCTGATGTATCTTTCTGTCCTGTTTAAATTCTCCTGTATTTGACAGACAATGCCACAGTCGTTGGACGATACAGAATGGGCCTAAAACAGGAGTTACTGGTGACGGAATACATGTGGAACCAAGCTCAGATAACAGTACAGCTATCCGTTAATGATGATTGTGTTCCGGTAGTTAGCAAGACATACGGCAATATAAATGGAGGTAGGGCTATATGTTTAGTATTACTATTTATGATGTATGTTTATACTATCTGGACAAAAGGTTAACCATATACGAATGGAACCAAGCCCAGCTAGCAGTATAGTCACCGTTAATGATGTAGTTAGCAAAACATACGGCAATGTAAATGGAGGTAGGGCTATATGTTTAGTATTACTATTTATGATGTATGTTTATACTATCTGGACAAAAGGTTAACTTAACCATAAACGGAATGGAACCAAGCCCAGCTAACAGTATAGCTGTCCGTTAATGATGATTGTGTTCCGGTAGTTAGCAAGACATACGGCAATGTAAATGGAGGTAGGGCTCTATGTTTAGTATAACTATTTATGACGAATGTTTATACTATCTGGACATAATGATGATTGTGTTCCGGTAGTTAGCAAGACATACGGCAATATAAATGGAGGTAGGGCTATATGTTTAGTATAACTATTCATGATGTATGTTTATACTATCTGGACAAAAGGTTAATCATATACGAATGGAACCAAGCCCAGCTAGCAGTATAGTCACCGTTAATGATGATTGCGCTCGGGTAGTTAGCAAGACATACGGCAATATAAATGGAGGTAGGGCTATATGTTTAGTATTACTATTTATTATGTATGTTTATACTATCTGGACAAATGTTAACCATATACGAATGGAATCAAACCCAGCTAACAGTGCAGCAATCCGTTAATGATGATTGTGTTCAAGTAGTTAGTAAGAAGTACGACAATGTAAATCGAGGTAAGGCTATATTTCTAGCAGCATTATAATTTACATCGTAAATGCTTACACTCACTAGGCTTTCTTTTAACAAAACACCAAATTTGTGATTGTCCCAAATTGAAAGAATTAGCAGACGATATTTCGTAATGTGATGAAATTGAAAACAATCTTCGAAAGGGGAAAAAATTGAGGCAAGAGGAAAAATTGCTCCTCACGAGCAATTTCTCCTTTTCCGACAATGTTTCCAGAGTTGACTGCAACAAAGTGGTAAAATGTCGTTATTGTTTGGTAATGAGTTAACCCAAATCGTAACACGAACAATATTTTTCCTATATAAATATCATATAATATGCAGTTGCTGTCAAAAGTTAAATCAGCCGAAAAGCCACATTGTCATAGCGAATAGTTAATTCGAAGCAATCTGTTCTACGTCGTTTCCTTACAGATAACATAATGCAGGGAATGGGGTACCTGGGTGTCACACCAGGAATCAAAGATCCGAGTGTCTTCAACATACCGTCTATCTGTAACAAGGCCGAGGGAAACGTATGTATATAGTTGGTGTTATTGCATCGGGTTTAAACTTTAAAACTCTTCAAGTGATCATTAGCTCTTTACGAAACGCCAAATTTTCGACTGACCAAATTGAAATAGCTTGCAGACGACTTTTCAAAATGTGATGAAAATGAAAAATAATCCTCTGATAGGGCAGAAAAATGAGTCGTTTGCAATAAACTGGTCAAAAGTCGTTATTGTTTAGTAATGGGTTAAAGTATTTTGAAGGAACAGAAATGCATGTACATATACAATGTACGTACTTACCAAGGTTTGTCATAAAAGAAAAAACAATATTTTATGTGTCAAATACAACTTGGACAATATTAACCTTTGATGTGCTGAACCGACTCCATCCTTATGCAAACAGGTTGAATCCAGACCAGCCGTCAAATAAATTGGCGACTGCCCTGTGATCCAACCTGTTTGCTACTCAAGATTAAGCAAATAGTTTAGGTTTTGGAAAGCAGACGACACAAAAAAATAGTTTTTTGAAAATTAAAAAAGCAGACGACACAAAAAAAGTATTTTTAGAAAATTATCCAGCATTCCAAGGGTTAAATCGCACATTATTCTTGTACCTGATGCTAACATACAGTATTCGCTCTGTGCCAATCATCAAACTATTTCGGGAATACTGATGAAGCATAAAGAAGTAGTACATGTGGTATAAAACTGGTTCCCTGCTGTCTACTTACTCCACTATATTCCACAAGATAGATGAGAGACCGGTTCCCAGTCTATAGTGCTATACCATTCTCGTCATTTGTTACTTTGGTTTTACAGTAAATATTATTCAGTCCAACTTGTATTAACTGTTAAGCAACCATCCTTTGAAGCAGCCAACCTGCCTTAAACAACCACTACCGAAAGTTCCATTGTTAGATTTAAAGTGTGCACCAATTTGTGTTAAGCAGCCAACCTGTCTTAGCTCAAGTTTCGATCGACAGATTCTCTCATCTCCTTGCACATGCGTGTTCATGGTAGTGTTTTACTAAACCTTTTGTGCTAAAGGTTTGCGTAAGTTAAAAACAAAATATCCTCATTTCAAAATTGATATAAGCAATATTGCAAAGGAATACAACGTTTGAATCGTCTCCATTGATATACAACGGGCCTCCGTGGCCTAGTGGTTAGAGTACAGAACTTGAAATCACATGGCCCCTCTCCGCGTGGGTTCAAATCCTGAGAGGGATATGGATTTTCATGAGAGGCAGTCTCCCGACTGACTTACGGAATGCCGATGGTTCTACCCGCCTTGACCAGCCCTTATGGGCAGTTGAGTATGGGGTCTTCCTCCATCATTAAGAGTCGGGCATCGCTACATAACTGAAATAATGTTGATGTGATGTAAAACCCATATAAAAAAAATTGATATACAACATTACAATATTCTACTATTATTTAGGATAATATCCATGTAGGCCTGTATCAGTTTTGACTTAGGCAAATATTGTTCCTACGTCTTTAGTAAAGCAGTAACAAGATGACGCTGTGGTCCCTTTCAGATATGTTTGGTTTACCCAGATGCTCATTTTGTAATGACATGTTTATTACGCTGTTGGGATTTTTGTTGTGACTATTTAAGATTATTCAACAGACGATAATAAATTATTGTGACAGAAAAATTCACAATTCACTTATGCATACAATGATGTTCATTGGAAAGGGAAACTACAATCATTTTGCTTTCTCCCCAATCCTTTTTGTATTTACTACAAATAGACTATGTTTAAACTAAGTGTTTCTACTTGATACCAAAAGAAAGCTGGTGCTTTTTGTGCTTAGTACTTGGCGTCAGCTCTTTCTCGTTATCTAAACAGGTGACAAAATCCCCTTTAGATGTACAATGTACATGTGAGAGAAGTGGTTTAGAAACGCATTCGTTTTTTTTCTTCTTTTTCAGACTTCTCCACGTGGTCTCGGCGGGCCAATTTTCCTCATTCCTAGGCTGAAGTAGCGAGTGCTTATAAAGACCCTTATCTACAACAATACTGTTGTGTCGATTGACATTACCATCATATTCAAACCTGGAATATTCAACATTGTTCTGTCATGCAGAGTACTGTGATCAGTTCTTATTGAGTAAAAATTATTACAACAAATACGAAAATATCAAAATGGCTTTTTTTGTATTATTGGGAAGAAACTATTATAAGAAAGTATAAATGGCTCATTATAAGCCAATTCTCTATTTTATCACGATTGTTCTTACAGCAAAGTAGAACTATCCGCATTTAATAAGATAGCCTCATGAGAAAATCAAAGGACCAACAAAAACCATGTGAGTGCTTAAACCAAACAATAAAGACATAAAGACGAATCTGAACAACATGATGGGAAAGGGATAAAATGCTCTTAACGCACAATTTCTCATTTCCCCCACTATGTTTTCTCCCCTCCACTAACCTTGCAAATCGAGGACTCAGTGCAAGACTAAAGCAAGTGCTTCACTTTAAGTCTTGCACTGAGCCCCCAAAATGCTCTACCAAAAGATGTATCTCGCTTGCTAACACATTTTACTCGACTTTACAAATACAAAGGTGAATCAAAGCGCTGACTAAGGTGCGTTTAAAGCAGGATGATTGAGGATACATTTGAAAATTTCTTTGGGCAACATCTCGAGGAAAACAGCTGCTCCTTTAACCACCATTACTTTAATTATTATGTCTGTGAACAGAGATTGAACGATAGTCTATCTTTCGAACATCTGGACATTTTACGATGTCCCATGAGGCAACAGTTATAATAATATAGAGAAAAACAAAGCAAGTAAATCCGGACTACATTCCTAGTTCCAAGAAGGTATTCGTCCGCACAGTGAAAGTGGATGTTTAATGAGTAATTGGGGCTAGACCGCTATTTGTGTATCGATAAAGTACAGTCCCTCAAAAAGTGGTATGTAAATTCAATGGACTAAGGTGGTGACGCACCATTAGTCCAAAATCGAATGAAGAAAAGGACAACAATAGAAAGCTGAAGTATGGGGAAAACACTTTAATTAACATGAAATAAAGCAATAAGATGATGATGAAAAAGACAGATTACATTAATGAAACAACCTGAAAGTTGTAATATCATTAAAACACACGAAACTACATTTATATCATTATTATGAATATTATGTAACATACTGATATGACCCACCATGAGGGTGTCTATTGTTTAGTCTTCTGATTAGACAGCATTTCTATGAAGGCTGATCAAAGGCTTTACAGTATACAAAAAGTGTGTCTATAACCTTTCCCTTGATGTATATTTGTGATTTATTGTATTTATTCTTACCTGGTAGTGGAGAAACGCTGCCTTTTCCATAGTGTTTAAGCTTCGTTATTTTGAAGTTGTTTATGTCGTTGGTACCTACAAGCACTACATATTAGATACGCAGATTGACCCATTTATTGTAAAGATCAACCCACGCATGAAAGACACTGTGCTTGTTCAGTATGGTGGCGATTTCTATGTTTGCGTTGGTTTTTCCTTCTCTCCCTCGATGCAACCTTTACTGTAGTAACGTTGTCAAACGATCCGATCCCATCCCAGGCAGTTTGTTTACATCCGCAATTCTTGTATACTACAATGTTATATAGTTAGTTAGGATAAGAGGTCACAGCTTTAACGATCGTTCTTACCTTTCGAATCATTCACGAGTCTCAGAGTACCCACAGAACGCTATACTTTCCGAAATAATCCGCAAATTCTGTCACCTTGTGCAACCAGAACGGCATGTTTACTCTAGTCTTACGTCTACTTCCGCCTAGTTCGTTCTGTACAGGGAATTCCGCTGACTCATTGATCGGGAAAGACCGTTTATTTTTAGCTGTAAGACCTTTACTTTTGTTAGCACCCTTCACGTAGAGATGCATATCGATGGTTCTTTTCTTATTGATATTTATTGTGTCGCCATGTTTCAAGCGATCTATATCGGCCAGTTTTTTGGGTCGTGACCACTTTTATTGGCCTCGGCCAGATTTATCGGCCAGGTTTTTGGGTCGCGACCACTTTTATTGGTCTCGGCCAGATTTTCGGCCAGCTTTCTTGGCCGCGGCCAGGTTTTGTTGGCCGGTCGGCCATATTTTTATGGTCACGGCCTAAAATTCACGTGCGCGGCCAATGCTTAGTATATAAAGGCTGGAAATTATTGGTCATGAGTCAGTCTGGCTCTAGAAACTAAAAACACAAACTCCACGCCTGTTTGCTTTGTGAAGGTACGAGTTGCGACTTTAATCCAAAAATCCTCAGCTTCTTTTATTACGAAACCTTCGCAACTAAACTGTTTTATATAACGAATTGCCTGCGGTATACCATTCACAGTAGTAGAGTACCAACAATATAGTCCTGTTAGTATTTAAGATATCGTTACTGATACCTCTACCGTGTTAATTAAAGAGAGTTTATAACCGCCGAAACAAGCCTTGACCGTTTTGATATTCAAACCCATTGTTACGAAGACACTCTACCCACGAACCCGTAACATTTCTTGGTGGCAGAGGTGGGATCTGTTATTTCGTTACGGATCCAGTGATACGAACCACACGCAAGTTTTGCCGAAAACTGTTCGAGAATTTTTTTTATCATAAGTTAACTGCGGAGTATTTTGAGGACGTGTTTTATTTGTGAAGCATAATGAGTAGCCCAAATCAGATTGACAGCGAGATAAGCTTCAATATGTTAGCCAACAATATCCATGATGCCAGTGTATCGCCGGCAGCAGACGAGTTTGGGGAAAACGAATCCGGCGGTATACCAGGAGTGACTAACGTTTCTTCTTGTACTAGTAAAGAGCCAGAAATAAACCATGTGTTGGGTAGGTTGACCAGAATGTTAGCAGAGGTTGTCGAAGATGTATCTGTCCTGAAGAATACACGTAATCAGAATGTGTGCGGTGAAGATCAGCCCATGAATCTAAGCCATAACAACAACGGAGTTAGCCAGCCTTTACCCAGAAGTCATGCGAGTAGACGTGGAGGGCATAGAGATACGACTCCTGTAAGACAGCAGCGTTTTGCTAACGTGAAGCTTCCTCCCTTCAATGGAAAAGAAGACTGGGCCACATGGATAACGAGGTTCGAGGTTATAGCTTCGAGGTATAAGTGGAATGAAGAGGATATGTTAGACCAATTGTTACCCAAACTAGAGGGCGCGGCAGCACAATTCGCTTTTTCGCAACTTTCCCCACAGGTCTTGAATGACTACCATGAGCTAGTCCATGAGTTGAATAGTCGGTTTCGTACCATAGAGACCCCAAGATCATTTGCAGCAAAGTTTAGTAGGCGAAATCAGAGACAGGGAGAATCAGTCGAGGACTTTGCAGCGGACCTAAAGAGATTGTATGACAAAGCGCATGGTTACCGAAATAGACAGACCAGAGATGAGGACCTAGTCCTTAGGTTCTTAGACGGACTACATGACGAGGACATGAGGTTCGAATTAGCGTTTAATAAAGAGCCGCGTAACATAGACGAAGCAGTTTATTTCGCCGTTAACCTGATCCAGTTGAAAGGCGCATATAGGCATGAAAGGAAGGGGCGTTATGTGAAACGCACATACGAGGAGGATCATATAGACTTGAGAGCTTGTACAGACACGGAAGCAGAATGTGAGAGGGTTTGTTTCGTAAATAAAAGTTCTCCTAAGTTAAGCTCAGGTCACAAGAAAGATGAATTGCCTCACCAAAAGCAGACAACAGATGACAAAGAGCCAACTGAAAAACAGATGTTGCAGCAGCTCATTAAGATAGTGACCAGAATGGAGAGCGACAAATCGAAACCAAGTGACCAGCAGACGAAAAGAAGCAGAGAGTGTTATAACTGTCACAAAATTGGACATTTTGCCAGAGAGTGTCCGATGAAAGAATCTATGGCAAGGAAGTGGCCAGAGAACTACACTCAAAATAGAACGGAGCAACGACAACCTTTAAACTACAACGGACCAGCCCTCGCGGCCAGAGGGAGGTCCCAGTAAGTAGTATTGAAGAGCAAGGCCAGGAGAATATTACCAGTAGCAGTGGTGTGAAATCTTGTTCTGGGAACAAGGTGGCTCGTTCTGGGAACAAGGTGGACCACGTGTCTGATGAAGGAAAAGAAAAGGTCCGGGACCTTTGGGACGGCTTATACATCAAGGGTTGTGTAGGCCAGGAGAGCGTTCTTTTCACAGCAGATACAGGTGCGTCCAAAACCATCATATCCACTCGAGTGTACGATAGAATGGGACAGAGTAAGAGGCCTAGGTTGACAGGGTCGACAAGTTTAAGAGGGGCCGGCGGATCTCCAATTAAGGAAAGGGGAAGGGGCGAATTTACACTTACTCTAGGTCCATTAGAAATCCTTAGCGAAGCCATAGTGGCGGACATTGAGGATGAAGCACTACTGGGATTTGATATTCTTGGAGACGTCAAAAGGGGACCAGCAGATATACTTCTGACCAAAGGTATCATTATTTTCGGAGGAAAAGAAATTCCATGCATCCAAAAGGGAAGGAAAGAAAGTACGAGAAAGGTGACTTTAGCAGAGGACATAAAGATCCCTGGTCGAGCCGAGAAAGTGATAAGCGTTTACATCGAAAGGACAGAAGAGGACGATCACCAACCAGGAGACTTTCTGAAGGAGGCCACTGGGGCATTTAAGGAAAGATATCCTTTGCAGATGGCTGCTACTCTAGTGGACTTGAACACGGGTCCTACCTGCCGAGTCCGGGTTTTGAACCCATTTGATTATGAGGTCGAACTGAAACAGAGCGCAGAGATTGGGCTAGCGGAGAGGATTGAGAGAGTCGTATCTACGATAGCTGATGAAGAGTATATCCAAGAAACGGACAACTTCGAGAGTGTGAGACAGGTGCATTTAGTTCAGCCGACCCAGGCTTCCCTAGAAAATCAATTCAACATAGCCTATGAAGAAGATGTGCCTCCACATTTAACCGAGTTATTCAAGAGATCGACTGAGGGAAAGACGATATATGAAAAAGGTGTCATAGCAGGTTTGTTACGACAGCACAGCAACACCTTCTCGACATCTGAATGGGATTTAGGACTGACTGACCTAACCGAACATTCCATCAACACAGGAAGCGCCTTGCCAATAAAACAGAGACCCAGGAGAGTGCCAATAGCTTATGCAGAAGAAGAGAAGAGAGCTATCGAGGATTTAAAGCAGAAGGGAGTCATCCGTGACAGCACTTCCCCATGGGCATCTCCAATAGTCTTAGTGAAGAAGAAATCGGGAGCCATTCGTCCTTGTGTAGATTATCGAAAAGTTAATGCGCTGGTTAAACCTGATGGTTTCCCTTTGCCCCGAATACAAGACTGCCTCGATGCCGTAGCAGGAGCATCCCTGTTTAGTTGTTTTGACTTAACAAGCGGTTATTTTCAGATACCTCTCAAAGCAGAAGACATCCCAAAAAGCGCATTCTGCTGCAAATACGGACATTTTGAGATGACCCGGATGCCTTTCGGTCTGAACAACGCAGCGAGTATGTTTCAACGGACCATGGAACTGGCACTTCAAGGTCTACAGTGGACGACTTGTCTGGTTTATATCGATGACATTATAGTGTATGGAGTGAATTTCAATCAACATGTTCAACGAGTAGCTGAGGTACTGAACCGAATTTCAAAGGCGGGACTAAAACTTAAACCGGAGAAATGCAGCTTTCTTCAAACAGAGGTGGTGTTTTTAGGACACGTGGTATCCGCCGAAGGAGTACGACCTGACCCAACAAATGTCGCGAAGATAGCCGGGTGGCCAATACCCACAAATAGCAAGCAGGTCAAGCAGTTTGTCGCTACCGGATCCTATTACCGACGATTTATCAAAAACTTTGCAAATATAGCCAGACCCTTAATCGATCTTACTAAGAAGGATGCAGAGTTTATATGGGATGTAAAGTGCCAAACCTCTTTCGACCGAATTAAGTCAATTCTTATGGGGCCTGAGATTATGGGATATCCACTAAATGACAGTGGAAGTTTTACTCTAGATACAGACGCATCAGGAACAGGTATTGGTGGTGTTTTGTCTCAAAACCAAGACGGACGAGAAAGAGTCATAGCATATGCGAGTCGTACCCTGGGCAAAAGTGAGAGAAATTACTGTGTGACAGAAATGGAACTACTTGCCGTGGTATATTTTGTACAATACTTTAGGCAGTATCTGCTCGGACGCAAGTTCATCGTACATACCGACCACCAGGCACTTGTATGGTTATTTAGTCTTAAAGAACCCAATGGGAAAGTAGCCCGCTGGCTTGAGATACTAGCTCCATATGACTTTACGGTCGAGTATCGTCCAGGCAGTAAACAAGGCCATTGTGATGCCCTGTCGAGATGCCCTTCGCCTAAAGATTGTCAGTGTAGTGAAGTAGACATGAGAGAACCACTAAAGTGTGGACCCTGTAAGAAGTGCAAACGTAGAGCAGAACTGATGGTTTTGAATTGGAGAGGTACACTTCAGCCGAAAAAAAAGCCAGATGACGTAAATGAGAGAAGTGAATCCGAAGGTTCCACTGGTACTCGGGAAATTAAAGATGGGTCTGATCTTGTGAGAGCAACCAAAGGCAAGATAGCGGCCGAGCCGGTGCCCGGACCATCTAACGCCAAAGATAGAATCGGTACGCGATGGTTGTGGACCAACAGTCCGCAGGACATGGCGGAAAAACAATTAAACGACCCGGATATTGCACCGATAATGCGCGCAAAAAGGGTCAGTAAGAGACCGGAAGTGGAGAGTATAAAACATGAAAGTCCTGCAAGCCGCCATTACTGGATCCTTTGGAATGACATCTATTTGAGAGAAGGGGTATTATGTAAAACCTTTCGGAAGGGTGACGGTACTGGCGAGCATGTTCAAGTCATCACACCGAAAGAGTTAATACTTTCAGTTTTACACCAGATGCACGATTCTGTTCTCTCTGGTCATTTAGGGGTAAAACGCACGAAAGAAAAGGTCTCCCAGGGATACTATTGGTACCAAATGAAACAAGACATCAAACGGTACATCAGAAAGTGTGACATTTGCGCAGCAGACAAAATACCACCCAAATCGCCCAGAGCCCCGATGGGTCATGTTAGAAGCGGAGCACCATGGGATACTCTAGCATTAGATTATGTTGGGCCTTTCCCGCTCACTGCGCGAGGTAACAAGTACATACTTGTCATGACCGACATATTTACCAAATATGTGGAGATAGTAGCAGTACCAAGTCAAAGGGCAGAGGACTGTGCCTCTAGAATAGTAAATGATTTTATCGCTAGGTGGGGTACACCGCTAACAATCCATAGCGATCAGGGAACTACATTCGAGAGTAGGGTATTTCAGGAGCTATGCAAGCTGCTCGATATTCGTAAAACCAGAACGAGCCCTAGAAATCCGAAAGGAAACGGCCAAACAGAGAGATTTAACCGAACTCTGCTTAAGATGATCAGAGCTTACCTCACCGAGGAGCAAGATGAATGGGATTTGCATTTGGGGTGTTTAGCAGGAGCGTACCGATCTACGCCTTGTGAATCTACACACTTGACCCCAAATCTTCTATGTATAGGAAGAGAAATCCGCGTCCCCGCTGAAGTGATATACGGAAACGCCCCTTGGTTGGCGAAAGGGGAAAGTTCTTACTGTGACTATGTTGATTCTCTAAAGGATAGAATGGCTCATGCGCATACTGTGGCCAGGAAGTATTTGCATCGCAGCGCTAAAAGGAGCAAGGAAGCGTATGATACCAGGATCGTTTACCAAAATTACCAGCCAGGTGATCTCGCATGGTTTCTCCACGAGACTAGGAAAATCGGCATAACACCTAAGTTAGAGAAGCGATATGAAGGGCCTGTGTTGGTAAAGCGCAAACTCTCTGAGTTTGATTTCATGATACAACTAGATAAAGATGGCACATCCAAGGTAGTGCATCACAACAAACTCAAAAAATATGAAGGGGACCATCCTCCTAAGTGGACCCTCCCACTCTCCAAGAAACTCAAGACAGACTAACTTTGGAAAGTTCAATTCCCCCGGAGGCATCGCGGATGCCAGTGATTGACTGTTATGTACAAATTTTAATTTTCCCGAAAATTATTGTTTAAATAAACATACTACCAGATACCGATGTCAGATGCTTTCCTTAAAAAAAATTCACACGACAATTTATCCCGCGAGAAAAGCGTTTACCCGCGAATTTTTCAACAACAACAAAACAAACAATTACAAACACAGGAACCATTCAGAACTCGGGTGATAGGCACTACAACTGACCGTATATCCACGCTCTTAGTAATTAATTAATGAACTAACTGGTACCGCAGGCAAACCCCGTCTATTTTTTTAAAATAAGTTGCGCTAGCACTACGTACAATATCTGATTTTGTTTGCAGATGTCACTACCACAAGTAAAAAGGACTGACCGACATCGTTATAGGTGCAGGACCTGCGGGAAGGAGGATAGGAAAGGAAGATTAGAGGGGCACGTTCTAAAGAAGCATATTAGCATGGACCGAGTTCCATATTCGTGTAGTCTGTGTAATTTCAGATGCCTAGAGAAAATAGACCTATTTAGACATTTGGAGTCGTACCAACGACACAAGGAAGAAGTAAAGAGGGCGGGGAAAGTTAACCTCCAATGCGTTCTTAATCAAGCCGCCAATCCGGTGGATATCCAGGATTGGATAGAAGACCTGGACACATCCACTAGCTACATCCATAAAGGAAGCGCTGACATTTTCGAAGCAAACGAAGAGGACGACGAACCCTCTCTTCCTGACTGGCTAAGCGAATTTGCCATGCAGGAACCAGCCATTCAGCAGCATCAGGTGGAGGAAGAAACACCAACCCTCAACTCTCTACAAACACATAAGGCACCCTTCCTCCAGCTGAACACCACCAGCATCAACACTCCAACCAACGTCACCTTTGCGCAGAAACAATTTAAGTCTCCAAGTTCCACAACTTCAAGATTTTCGCAACCTTCCGCCATCAGTACCTCTAGCCAGCACGATTTTTTAAGCACCGGAACTCCACTCCAGGATGAATCAGTATACCTCCTTCCAAGCCTGATGCGACTGGACCATTCTGATACTCTACTCCAAGAGATGGAAATACCTAATCCACCCCACCATTCTCCAAAACTTACCAAAGAAACCACCAGCTCTCCACCTCCACCAGCACCCACAACCGAGAATAGCTCGCCAGAAGTTCGACTTGATAGTCATTCTATCATCGCCTTGGTAAACGCACTTAATCAAGGAAATCAGACAACAGCTACAGCGATACACCACCTCTCCGAACATATAAAGAGAATTGACAAAACAATGAACATTTTACTCGATGAAGTCCGTAGTGTGAGGCGGGGCATCGACTCCATCAACAGAAACACCAGGCCGCAGCCCTCTAGCACTCATACCTCCCACCCATATCAGAGGACAAAGAGGAGAAACTGATTCTTTCTATATATTAGCCGCCAAATAATCCATCCAGTATTAGCCGCCAAATAATCCATCCAGTGTTACCTGTCGCTTGATTCATGTTTTGGTTTGAGTCATGTCCGTGTTTTGCCCATCCAGGAAAGCGGGAAATACACGGGTAAGTCGCCTGTTGATGTCTTAACAGGTCCGCATTTTGTTCAGGCCTTATCTTTTAACATTTTGCGGGTATGCATCCAGCCCTTTAGATGTCTGGATACCTCCTATAGTCCAAAATGATGTTTATTACAGAGAAAGTTGAAGTGACTCTCGAACTCCTTCTTTGTCAAGTTATTTCTTTTAAAAAGACAAACCTTAATTTTAGAAAATGTGTTCAGGACTTACTAGTAATATCTTAGTGTACAACACTAGCAGTGTAATTAGAAAATTTTAATGAAGTATACCCTTCTGACATGTGACTATGGAAGTGAAACTATTGTGTAAAATGCACTTGGGACATTTATCTTCCAGAGAAAGATTTATCAACTTTATGTGTTCTTACATACTCAGCATTAAAGCTGTATTATCATTAGCCTAACAAGTAAGGTTATTGATTAACGTCAAATCTGTTCCTCTTTAATCTATTTTTTTTAAAAAAAGGGGAAAAACAAGCAAGTATTATTGCTGGGTCTATATCCACATTGGTCGAAAGCATTGTGCAACATTGCTGCCACAGTTTTTCTAGTCAAGTAAAGGATTTTGCTGTTAAAGTGTTGTTTAGCTGTGTGGTTATGAGAAAGAGTTAGACCTGTCTGATGCCTATTCTTCCCTTACTCATGATAAGCACACAGATGTCATATATTTTAATATTTGTTCCTTATCTTTATAGTGTTATAGTTTGAATAAGGTTGTTGAGAAAATTTTGTCTATGCAAACCACTTTTGCAATAATATTTATTTTGTCTTGTTAGTGTATTGGCAATCGGAGTTTTGCCAAATTAAGAGGGGGGTAATGATATGACCCACCATGAGGGTGTCTATTGTTTAGTCTTCTGATTAGACAGCATTTCTATGAAGGCTGATCAAAGGCTTTACAGTATACAAAAAGTGTGTCTATAACCTTTCCCTTGATGTATATTTGTGATTTATTGTATTTATTCTTACCTGGTAGTGGAGAAACGCTGCCTTTTCCATAGTGTTTAAGCTTCGTTATTTTGAAGTTGTTTATGTCGTTGGTACCTACAAGCACTACATATTAGATACGCAGATTGACCCATTTATTGTAAAGATCAACCCACGCATGAAAGACACTGTGCTTGTTCAGTATGGTGGCGATTTCTATGTTTGCGTTGGTTTTTCCTTCTCTCCCTCGATGCAACCTTTACTGTAGTAACGTTGTCAAACGATCCGATCACATCCCAGGCAGTTTGTTTACATCCGCAATTCTTGTATACTACAATGTTATATAGTTAGTTAGGATAAGAGGTCACAGCTTTAACGATCGTTCTTACCTTTCGAATCATTCACGAGTCTCAGAGTACCCACAGAACGCTATACTTTCCGAAATAATCCGCAAATTCTGTCACCTTGTGCAACCAGAACGGCATGTTTACTCTAGTCTTACGTCTACTTCCGCCTAGTTCGTTCTGTACAGGGAATTCCGCTGACTCATTGATCGGGAAAGACCGTTTATTTTTAGCTGTAAGACCTTTACTTTTGTTAGCACCCTTCACGTAGAGATGCATATCGATGGTTCTTTTCTTATTGATATTTATTGTGTCGCCATGTTTCAAGCGATCTATATCGGCCAGTTTTTTGGGTCGTGACCACTTTTATTGGCCTCGGCCAGATTTATCGGCCAGGTTTTTGGGTCGCGACCACTTTTATTGGTCTCGGCCAGATTTTCGGCCAGCTTTCTTGGCCGCGGCCAGGTTTTGTTGGCCGGTCGGCCATATTTTTATGGTCACGGCCTAAAATTCACGTGCGCGGCCAATGCTTAGTATATAAAGGCTGGAAATTATTGGTCATGAGTCAGTCTGGCTCTAGAAACTAAAAACACAAACTCCACGCCTGTTTGCTTTGTGAAGGTACGAGTTGCGACTTTAATCCAAAAATCCTCAGCTTCTTTTATTACGAAACCTTCGCAACTAAACTGTTTTATATAACGAATTGCCTGCGGTATACCATTCACAGTAGTAGAGTACCAACAATATAGTCCTGTTAGTATTTAAGATATCGTTACTGATACCTCTACCGTGTTAATTAAAGAGAGTTTATAACCGCCGAAACAAGCCTTGACCGTTTTGATATTCAAACCCATTGTTACGAAGACACTCTACCCACGAACCCGTAACAATACGAACCATAGATGATGTCACAGAAGTTCTATCCATTTTCTTTTAAACATACGGCTTGTTTATAATGTTTATAACTCTTTATTTCAAATCCTTAAATACTTTTATTAATTGAAACAAATTCAAACTCAAAAACACGAAAGGCTTAACGAAATGCCACACATGTTTAGGACATCCATGTACAGTTGTATGTGTATGCCCTTGTGTATTGGGTTTAGTTATATATATAAAAAGCACATTTTGATGCATCAAGTCTGTTTATATATAAATTACATTTGTCATCCTTTACTTTCGCTTTCCACCTCCTCCAGCCAGCATGAAGGCGATCCGGATAAAGATGTTCAGTGTGTCCGCATACATCCCAAGAGACCTGAAAAAGAAGACAAATTATCAGAGGCCTAGAAACTTGAAATAGGCACAAATGTGAAGTTTTTTTTTTTCAACAATAAAATATTTCATTGATGCAAAAATAGTCATGAAGAACAATTGCCTGACATAATTTAACCCTTATAGTGCTGGAACCGACTCCATGCTTATGCAAATGGATAAGATCAAGGCCAGCTGCCATGTAAGTTGGCAGTTGGCCTGCTATCTAACCTGTTTGCTAATCTGAGTAACATTCCTCATCAAAATTAAGCAGATATTTAAGATTTTCTTCTATCTACTAATGTTATCTCATTGACCTTATAACTCTACTATAAGATGAATTATATAAAAAAAAAAAAAATAATAATAATAGTGAATCCTTTTTCCATCAGTACCATCTTTAATGTCTTGTTAATCCTAGAATCTGTCGCAAAAGCTTCTCAAGCACTTTAGTTGAGATATGTTAGAATGAGAAATAATAATTAACATAGTTTCAGACATAAAGCCACTTTGTTGGAAAGGAGGTAAAAAGGTTCACTTCATGAAAGATAGTTTGCAGGTTTGGTTCCCTTGCCAAATCGTCCAAAAACCAAATGACAATGGTGATATGTAATTGATTCATCCATCCCCCTTCCACCATTTGAGTAGAATATAAAGAGAAAACATAGTTACAGATTAAAAAAATAAAATTCCATTTTAAGTCCAAAGGACGATGTAATATATTTGAAGAAAAGTTGAAAAGGGCATTAAACAAGAAATAAAAGTTTTAAGTCACTCAGTAACTTACGCATTAACAGGGTCATATTGCACAGGGGCATGTGGCGGATGGCTCTCAGCCTTCTTCATGATTTTCTGTGTGTCGTACAGCAGGAATAAACTGAACAGAACCAAACCACCGTACATGCTGATGGAATACAGACCCGCACCCAGCGCTGTGGTTGGAGGAAGAAAAGCTCCAGCTGCAATGAAAATAAAATTTCCTGACACATTACCACCTAACGTAACATTTTTGCATCTTGCAGCAGATGACTTTTAAAAGAACATTTGTGCTAAAAGCAGAAATAACTTGTACCAAGCAATTTCTCCTTTTGCTACAATGCCTTGTTAATCTTTTCACATATAACAACGGCAGAACTGAAAGATTTTCTCAGGTTTTTCAGATAATTTGTAATGAATGTATGATATTGAGCAAATAGTTTGTGATGAGTTAGTGATACTGTCAGCTGTAAAATAGGAGAGCACAGAAAAAGTTTAGATGTGCTGCACTAGTGCTTTCAATGCTGAGTCAATGAAGTCTAACTTACCAACTGAGGACATAAAAAAAGAAAAACATGAAAAATGTCCTTTGAAATTGATACTGTTGACACTAAAATAGTAGAGCAAAGGAAGGTATGAGAGGTGCTTCACAAGTGTTTTCCATCCCAATAAAATCAGACTTACCCACTGAGGACATAAAAAAAAACATTGAAAAATGTCTTTTGAAATTGATACTGTTGACACTAAAAAAAGGGGAGCAAAGGAAGGAATAGGAGTTTCACATGCCAAGTCAATGAAATCTGACTTACCCACTGAGGACATCAAGACCACCCCAAAACCACACGCAAGCGGGGCTCCCATATTCATGAACTTTTCACTTGGGGCGCACATGGCTAACGTAGACAAACCTGTAATAATGAATGAATAAACTTGTCTTGTTAGACTAGGCCTCATAAAAATGGGCACTATTTCAGATGACATTGTATAACCAACATATCCTTTCTGAAGAGTTTTCCAGAATTGTCTTAATTTCCTGTAAAGATATTCTCATAAAAATGGAGAAGGAATAATGTAAAACAAATAAGTTTAACTTGTTACCAAACTATAACGACATTTGACCAGTTTGTTCCAAAAGACTCTGGAAAACATTGTTGGAAAAGGAGAAATTGCCCTTTACTCTTTTCTCCTTTTCCCAAAATGTTTTCTTCCCTATCAGAAGATTATTTTCTAATTTCATCACATTTAAACAATCTCCAACCTCTCACTGACATTCCTTACCTCCAACCACACCAGCTGTGTACCAGGCTGCTCGGATCAGAATGGGTCCGCCCAGTAGTGTTACCGGGGCAACAACAGCACCAAGCACTCCTGCATGCAGCAACCAGGCCATCTGCTTGGCACCAAACCCTTTCTTGTATGGGATTGAGTGGCACAGAATATTGGTTCCAATCATGGCAGCAAAGGTCCCTCCGATAGCCTGCCAAACAAAACATATTTACTGTACATCAGTTAAGGCCTCTTTTGGTTTAATTCTTACTTAACTTAAACCATTACCAAACAATGACAACATTTAGCCAATTGTTGCAGACGACTCTGGAAAACATTGTAGGAGAGAAGAAAATGCTCTCTAAGAGCAATTTCTCCTTTTCCCACATGGATTTTTGCTCTAACAGAAGAATATATTTCAATTTCATCACATTTTGAAATGTCATCTGCAAACTCTTTCGATTTGGGACAGTCGAAAATTTGTCATTTGGGAAAGGGTTAAACATTGTGAAAACCAGGAAAAGGTTACACAGAAGCTGAAAGATGATCATGGTCCCTTGCATGTAGTATTTTCAAAACTTATTCAAAACACTTCCTTTTGTGTAAGCACTTGTTTGAAAAGGGGCATAAAGATAATAATAATGAAATACAAAGTTGTTTGGTTGAGAGAAAATCTCTAAGTTCAACCAGGAAAACATGACTCTAACATGGACCTCTTTGGATCGTTTAGCCATACCATCTTTATAAACACATTACCAACTAACCCCACATTTTTGCATCTTGCAACAGACGACTTTCAAAAAGCACTGTGGCATTTTGCCACAATGCTTTTTCACATTATTCACATATCACAACAGCAGAACTGAAAGTCTTTTACATATTTACAAAGCTTTTCTAAAGTTGTTTGCTTCAAGTAAAAAAATGTTGCCTGCAGGCTGTAAAGAGTTCATGAAGCTATACCTCTATGAACCATTTGATACCTTTTCAAAGGTATATACAATGATACGAAGATTAAAGAGATAAAAAAGAGATAACTTAAGTGAACCAAGATTTACCGGAATTCTAAGGTTATTTGGTTAGAGAACAGGTCCTACATAATCAAGGTAAACTGATTAACATAACATAAGGGACCTGCATACATTTTGGAGCGCATAACTGCAGGATATTTTTAACCTTTTGCCATACAGTTTAGGGTTATATGTTTGTTTTTGATCACACATTCTCAGAAACATATACGACTTCTTATTTGATGTCTACCTAACCCTTTGTCAAACTTTGAACAGAATCTTTTCAACACTGTGGGTGACAGTTGTCCAGAGGTAGCGTGTCGGCCTCTTGTACCGAGGGTCCCGGGTTAGGTGGGGTGAAAATTTGCGGGACTACCACACAAATTGGTGCATGTACAGGTTTAGTATCCAGGAAGTAATCGTCAAAAGTGGCTTTAAACAAGCTTTCAGTTAACTTCACAATCAATATAAAACAAATAAGGTAAACTTACCATCCAGGAGTTGCGCATCATGAGGCTCATCAGCCTGGCATTTCGACTGACAGCAACAGCAGACAATGCAGTTACACCGATACCAGCACCGAAGTACATGTAAGTGCTTCTCACCCTTTGCTTTACATATTCAGGCCAAAATCTGAAAATGAGGCCAATTTATTGGAGGTTTAAAAGAAACTTATAGGACCATTCAATTAACATAATACTAGAACTACTAACATTATGTTGAATCATTGTTATTGGATTAAAAATTGGCATTTATATGACTGAATTCTCATATGTACAGAAAATACAAGCTGGTACAATCACCACTCTGTCCGTGTGGTGAAGAGGAGCAGACTACAGAGCATGTCCTCCAAAGATGCATGCAATACAACCAGCAGAGAACTGAAACATGGCCATCAGCTGTCCCACTGAACCGCAAGCTATACGGAGACGTAGAGGACCTGAAGAAGACCGCCAAATTCATTGAGGAGACTGGCTTGACTGTGTAGAGCGAACGAAAAGAAGAAGATCACTACATTAAGTTGAGGGTTCAATGCAATACTATAGTAAGTACTTCGTGTTTATGAAGCACTTACTATAGTCTTGCATTGAACCCTTGAAGTGCTCTTCAATGCTTTAAAGGTATAATCTCAACAATGCTACATGATATTCTTCCAAACCATTGACTGTTTCTCTATTTGGAACACAAAAGTCTACAGGTTGGGTGAAAGAAATCATGTTGAATTGGATAGACTATTAAATGTCATCAAATATACAGACCAAGTCTGAGATTGATCTTCAATATACCAACGTAATCCTTCAATAACAACAGTTACTGCTCACTGAAAGTGAAAACCTAGAAATATCACTTACGCAGCTTTTTCAAGAGTTCCTGTTTCATTTGACAGCCCAAGTCCGTAAAAACACAAAGTTCCTAGGCCGAGAGCTGAAGCACCAGCCAGAAAACCCTTTCCAAGGCTGAAAGCTGAAATATAAAGACAGTTGAGTAACTATAATTTGATTGTGACTTTTCACTGTTTTCAACAGTATTTTCCAGGCTGTCAGTCCAACCTGGTATTTCAGCTTTCTCATTAAGAATTGGATAAAACAGGCCAAAACTAAAATCTAAACAGGCCACTTGTAGGGGTGTCCATGTTTTTTTTTTTTAATCTCCTCATTTGAACCGGTTTTTTTTTTTAATCTCCTCATTTGAACCGGCAAAACATAATTTGAAGCGGTCGTTTTGACCTGCAGTCTGTTCTTGTTTAGAACAATGTATTTCCTCATCAGAGACAGTACTGCACAATATTCTTTCCAAGCTGATGACTACTTTCTGTTATAAACAAATTATTAAGAGTGCTGAGAAACAAATAATCAAGTTGCATTAACTTCATTAAATACTAGAAAGAATATTGACTAAAATACAAATAAACTTCAACTAGCCATTACTTCAATAGGAGCAATTCCTTCTTTAGTCACAATCAATTCTACCAAATCAAAAAGATATCTCTTTTTAAACTCTGAAAAATTCATTTACATAAAAATATGCTTTCAATCCAGCACAGTCACAAAAGTAAAAAAAAAAAAGGCAGGACTTTTTCCAGCTATATTACAGGGGCTTATAAAAAGGCACCTTCCAAATTGGAAATTTCTTTTTAAAAAACATGCTGCTTTCCAAAGATTTAAAGCAACACCACTTTTTGTTCCCCAACCCTGCAGTTTCACCAATACATTTCCCCAAAACTTACTGACCAGAGCCTTTTCCAAATTCAAGCAAGAAATACCCTTAACCCTTAGAATGCTGGGTAATTTTCTTAAAACAGATTTTTGTGTTGTCTGCTTTCCAAAACCTAAAAGAATCTGCTTAATTTCGATAAAGAAAGATACTCAGCGAGTCAGTGTACAGCAAACAGGTTAAATCACAGGCCAACCCCCAGGTTGGCCTGAATCTAACCTGTTTGCATAAGTATGAGGTCGGTTCCAGCACTATAAGGGTTATGTGGGCTTATCATGACAATACCTCCATCTCCAGCAGGTGCCATAAGCCTGGACTTGATTGAAGACTTGGCTCCTTCTCCCTCCTTGGCTGCCATCCTTCGCGCGAATCTACCTGACCTGGACGAGGACTCTGTGGCATATTTTTGGATCCTTCCAACATTGGAGACTTTCAGAGTAGGTTGGACGGCTTTCCCGGAGGCTCGGCCTAAACTCGTCACAAATGCCGTTATAGGAACTGCAGTCACCCTATAGGCCAACATGGTTACCTGTATTCAAATCATAAAATCTGCAGACTTCTTGATACTCCGAGAGCAGGACCAAACGGAAGACTTTCTTCTTTGTCTATGGAAAAATCTGTCAGACCAGAGAGTGCCTCTGTCAGACCTCAGGGATTTCAGTCAGTCAAGGGCCTAGGCCCAACGAAGTTTCATATAGTCTGTAAATGATGAATGATGGTCCAATTGAAAATTCATTTGTTTGACCCAAACTGCTGATTACCTATCAGAACCCTTAATAACCAGTCATTTCTGTGGAAAAAGCTAAGTTTTGTAGGAAGAATGTCATACATGAAAATACTTTGCATTTAGAAACAAAATGGAAATTACTCAGAACTACACACATACAATAATTAACAAACTTTCATTTGCAAGAGAAATGGAGGACAACTTGATAATGGTATCAGTGCTCCAGATAGTATCTATACACATAGAAATTTTCGTTCAAACGTAAATGTACTGGACAGCATTTGTATGTGCTTATCCCATGCCAAAAAAGTATGTACTCATAAATTAAAAAAAAAAAAGAGAATCGCTCCTAGCATACTGAAAACAACAATCAAATTATCTGTTGGAATTCTTCAAGTTTGGCTTTGATACTGTCAATTACCTCCAAATACAATATTTTTATTCAATAGAATAATCAAATAGACTGGGTACCATTTTGAACGAAGAAACCAGCTATCATGTGAGCACCTGACCACAAATCAACGCATTGCCACCATGACACAGAAAAAGAATGGTGATTTTTTTTTATCAAGAATCACCGAAATGTTGGTCAATATATGCACAAGGGCAAAATTCGAAATTTCAAACCATCCACATGGTGTTGGACTTTTCAAATTCTGATTTTCAGATTTAAAGCACAAAATGACTATTCAAAGACAATTGATAAGACAAGATATGTTAAATAAACTTATTAACCACCAAGTAGATCTAATGGCATCAATTGCTGTTAAACAATTAAAAAGAGGATTTTCCCATTCCAGTGCGCATAAATTTGTCACCTAGTGTTAATTAAACTAAGTTAATATGCTGAATAGAGACATGTAAAGTGCATGGATTGATTTAAAAAATCATAAACGATTAATTCATATTGTTAGTAAAGTAATTTGATAATTTTCAATAACAATGGAAATATTGGTCTTCAAACATTGTGACAGAATTTTTGTCCCACTATCCATTAAAAGCATACTAGTGCTCAAGAAAACTACAATTATTCTAGAACTTAAACAATTTAGTGTAAATGAGCACAAGTATTGCTCGAAACGAATGGTTCGAAAGTTTGACGTGACCGGAGATATTGCCTGATACAAAAATCTATCAGCTTTTTCCGACCGCTCAAATTAATACGACTACTCAGAGTACTGAGAGACCATTTCATCAAATGGTAAACTCAGCTCGAAGTCGAAATTATCCGCAATTCTCTAAAATCCGTTACTGCTGGACTAACTGTAGCATTAGCCTTCGAGACCAGAAATCTTCACCAAAAGATACATCAGCATGCACTTGGCTTAAAATGATGAAATCCATCTTAAAAATAAGAATAATGACAATATTGCCATAACCTTACCTTCTTGAGGGGCCAATGCAATCAAATATTTGCTCTGAAACTGCTTACAAGACAAATAGCTCTGTACGTCGATTTATCACCTTGAAAACTCGAACCTTAAACAACGAAAACAATATTCCAATAGCAATTGACGCAATTAGATTTGGCTCAGTTCTGTTTCGGAATTATCTAGATTGACCGACCTTGTGTGTTATGAAACAACTTTTTACCGACATTGAACCGACATTGACAGGTAATAAACAGAAAAGAAACATCCTAGGCCACGCCCTATTTCCTCATTGATTGGCTACGATTGGGCGGGTGTTATCATAGAATGGGCGGGTGTTAATCTTGAGATATACGGTTACAGAAAAGATACGTCGGTTGAAAAAAAGATGTTACCAAAGCTGGTTCCCTCCCGTCTACTGGCTCCTTTCGTTCCACGAGATCGTTAGAGTGGTCTCCCTTGTCATTATCTGTGTACGTGAAATGACAGAAATTCAGACCATCAGCGATCTATGAAAGAAATGCGCATTATTCTCTTCTCTTCTGCGTTTTTCGATCAGGATGAAGACCAGGTATACACATGTTTCCTTTTTTTTGTTAATATTTTGGGAGCCGTTTTGTAATTTGGTTTCCATGTCTGTATTGATTGTCAGATTTTGCATGGCCAAAATAACGTTGACAAAAGTGCTCATCTTTTATTCAATCATAAGACGGGTTAGGTATTTCCAGGCAATGTATGCGAATACCCACCCACTGTTCAGTCTCGCTGATTTCATAGGCTGTGTTAAAGTCCTTCAATCCAAATTAATGTAAAACGATGGTCGATTTATTTTGAACAAATCTTCTTGTTCCACTTATTTTCCTTCCCCTTGTTTCAAAACATATCCTGGGTTTATCTAGAGGGGTTTTAAGTTATGCTGGGGTCGAAGTCAAAATGATTTGACGTGAAGATTGCTAATATTATCTGATGAGGCAATCAAACATCGGCATTTAGAAGGATCTAAATATTTTTGGACTTCTCGAATATTGATTTTCAGATTCCTCGATCCATGGATGCTTTGCCACAATTTTCTCTCTGTAAGCAATAAATACTCACTAAATGTATATGTTAGGCACTGGTGAATTTCTCTGATGTAATCTTTTTGACTTGGTTGGGGATGTCGGATCGGTTTTTGCAGCTGGCTGGCTATACAAGGGTTTTTATTTGTGTTATATAACAGACTCCCATAAAAGGCACCTTTCCAATTGGAAATTTCGTTAGAATCAAGAAGTTTTCCCCAAAACTCAAATTCATCCAAGCTTTTAGACTTCCCAATTCATCAATTTCACCAATAAACTTTCCCTAATTTAACAGGTTTGGGCCTCTTCCCAATTGAAGGATAAAGCCCTGTACAGTCCTATGGCGAATCTGCCTGTGTCTTTGATATAATTGGACAGTCCAGATGTAATATTGTCCCTCCAGCCTGGTATGTAAGGGTGCTCGTCTGTGTTCTGTAGTTTCCAGGACTCCAAAAGCACATAGTGGTGGGACATTGATACCAACCCTGTTGCGATGTGGGTTTAAGATTGAATATCCCATCTCTAATTGAAGAGTTGCCCCATATGTTGTCTGCTTGATCATATTGTAATTTTTTTTCTACAGACTGAAAGAACTCATAGAAAGTCCTTCCGGTGGATGAGTTCTCCCATTGTTGTTGCCACTTGTTCATACATAACTTATGGCCTGCTTCTTTTATTTCTTGAAGAGTGGTGGTCCTGGAGTCTTCTGGCATTGATCCAGCTTCCTTGGGTTCTTCTTTAGTCAGGCCATCTGCAGCTTGGTTGCCCTGCAGACCTGCATGTCCAGGTGTCCATATGAGTTGCACTGTTGTTGATGGCGCAAGGGTCCTTAGTGATTCTTTTTATTTCTTCGATTACACTCCTATAATCATTGTTTTTCCAGCCCATGGTTAAGAAGCCGACCTCAGTCTGGCTGTCGCTAAAGATCTTGATGAGCAATTTCTCCTTTTCCCACAATGTTTTCTGCTCTAACAGATGAGTTTTTTCCAATTCAATCAGATTTTGGAATGTTGTCTGCAAACTCTTTCAATTTGGAACAGTCGTAAATTTAGCGTTTGGTAAAGGGTTAAGAAGAAGCAATTCTCATAGAAAGGATTTTTTTGGTCTTTTTTAGGAAGAGAGATCGAAGTCCCGATCCTGACTGTGCAGATTGTTTACCTATTTCTAAGCGGATTACAAGACTTAATATCCAGTAAGTAAAATAGTTTTCAGAGATTTATAGTTAATTAGTTAATAAGTATATAACTTTATAGTTATTAGCTATAAATGATATATTTTCAATCAAATCTGCCCAAAACATTCTTAGCTTCCTAATTCAAAGCCTCAAAGGACTTCCAATTAACCAGTCCAAACAACACCTTCAACTAAACATTCATCATTGCTAAGCTAATGAAAGATTACCGTAAATAAACCTTCAACAAGTAGTAGTACATGTTAACATTGCTTTCAACAGCTCATATTGTTAAAAGCCCTTAAATTGAAACATTTGGTAAGAGATTTCTTGACTGGCCATTTGTTGCTTTAAATCAAGAAATCCAAAATTATGATGATGTAAAATAATTTTTGCATACCCACAGTCCGGTGGAGATGAGCAGAGTATTTACATTGCTAATTGATTTTTTCATCTCTAAAACATTTATTGTTTGCACCATTTAGAATTGTTGCCTTGAGATGATTTTGTTGTGTAGTACTAGTGCCTTCAAAATTTGATTTACTTTAATCCTACGAAAAAAGACTTATAAAAGCCTTCAATACACACTTTGATCTAAACTCTTGTTAAAACATCTTTCTGTTTTTAGGGGATCCTTTAACATTCAGCTGGATTCTTATCCTGCTATATTGTGATTTCTTAGGAATAAGATTGTAATACTTTTTTTAATTTTTAAGGAACTTAAGCCAATTCTTTTCTTCCTAATTCTCAAAACGAAAAAGTCATTTGACATGTTTAACCCAATACCAAACAATAACGACATTTGACCAGTTTGTTGCAGATGACTCTGGAAAACATTGTGGTAAAAGCAATTTAATGAGCAATTGCTACTTTTCCCACAATGTTTTCTGGTTTGTCAGAAGATTAGTTTTTTCAATTTCATTACATTTTGAATTGACCTCTGCTAACTCTTTCAATTTAGGATAGTCGAAAATTTGGTGTGTGTATAGGGTTAACATCACTTTTCTGTCAATGCTCTGATATTGCTCATTGTTAACCTTGCGACTTTAATAACTGTCTCATAGATCTTTCTGCCAATAGAAAGTCTTAATTGACTTTTAAATTTGTTTTGAAATAGATCAACCAGCAGGACGAGTGTAGATGAACAAGAGGCAAACAGCTCTGTAAGTATCATAAACATTACTGAGAGAGCAAATTCTCTTATTTCAAACAATGATATTCCTAGCCTGAAACAGTCGTAAGACATGGTTTTGAAACAAATGTCTCATCTGGTCATACACCTGTTACTTTTGAGATCTTGAATTCCCATTGACTCCAATGATAAATCAGGCATTTTCAAGACTCTGCTGAGTGAAGAATAGTGTTTTTTATGCTTAGCTATATGTATACAGAAACATCAAGTTTGGCCATTTAACTCTCAGAAACTGTAATAAAATGGACACCTCAATCGTCTCATTTTTTTTCTACGGAGCAAAGTGTATTAGTACTGTCCGAAAATCAGTGCACTAGCTGTCAAATCTAGCCGAGGTACCAGCATTTGTGTTCATACATCCCAAACAAATAATCCTGCAACAAGCAATCAAAACAAACCTTTGGAGCATTGCAGGACTATAATCTATACAGGAAACACATCAGTGTTCTACCAGCTCATCTCTTACTAGCAAAACTATGCACCAGAAGTCGAAACTCAAAGTTTCTAAAAGGGACTACTTTTGGGTACTACGACCCAGAAGTACTCCTTAACAGGTACGAGACCATCTATAATGAAACTGTGTTATAGAATTGGTCAAAAATGGGAGACATTTCAAAGTTGATATATCAGTAATCTTCTGAAAGCCTCTAAAAAGTCATTGTCTGCTAATACATGAACATTATGCCAAACAGCATTTTATATTGTCCTTGATTGAAAGCTACAGATGACTCATGAGTAATTTATTTGTAACATATCACATGGTTCAATACTTCTATTTTTATTTTGGCATACAACAAGGATCCATACGTAGAGTTAATGTTGACCTCCTGACAATCAGAAATTCTTCTAGAGATGAGAAAGAAAGAAACATTTTTTTTTTTCAATTAGTTTATATTTTTTACTAGATAAATGCGATCGACAGCTCCAAATAAACTTCTTGTAATAAATATCTTGGAAAACTTTGGAAATACTGAGTTAAAGGAAAGCTGCTCAACAGGCTATATACACATTGATGAAAATTGATAGCAAAAAGTCTTTGATCTTTGGGGTTTTTTTCCAAATCGGTATTGTGAGTTTTCTTTGGGTCAATTGTTGGATTGGGAATAAAGCTAGAATAATACTTTGTTTGGCATTTTTTAATTTTGAAGTTAACACTTAGAATGCCTTGGGATTTTCTAAAGAAAGATCTTTGGGTCGTCTGCTTTCCAAAACCTTAAATATCTGCATGCTTAATTTTGTTGAGGAATGATTCTCAGAGTAGCAAACAGGTTACATCACAGGCCAGCTGCCAATTTACTTGGCTGCTGGCCTGGATCTAACCTGTTTGCATAAGCATGAAGTCGGTTCCAGCACTATAAGGGTTAAGGAGAATCTTTGATTTTATCATCTGTTTTATCATTTGCAGCACTGTTTGATCCCCGGTGTTTCAAGTCCGCTGTGCAATGAACAAACAGGCGGAGCTTATTGGCAGAACGGGAGGTCAGAGTTCACTGCAGGAAACAACAACAACATAAACTGTCTGCCATGCGGATCTACGCAATGTGATTCTTCACAGAATTTGGTTTCTAAAAATAGCATCAGTGCATATGCAGTGCATCATGGGATACCAAAGGATGATCTGACGGGGTATACCCCTGAATTGAACCAATCGGATAACCCTCATTACTTCCAGATGAACAGAGTTCTCTATCAAGCCCATTTGGCGAAGGCACAGCGCCAAGGGTCCTTTCTAAAGAACTCCTTTTGAAATGCCAAATAAACCTCAATCAATTTGTCTTTCATGAACTTATTTTGTGTTGTCAATTTTTCATTCAATCATCATGATTGTATCAAATAAGGCTGGATTGTGATTTTTTCATTTAGAAAAAGCAAAATATCTAGCCCTATAAATGTGGAGTGATAGCCAGTTTAGCAGACAACCCTAGCCTTATGCTTGTTCAGACACATACAATGAGTTAATATAGTGTAACCGCTTTACCAAAACGCAAAATTTTCTACTGTCCCAAATTGAGAGAGTTTGCAGACGACATTTCAAAATGTGTTATAATTGAAAAATAACCTTCTGATAGAGCAGGAAACATTGTGGGAGAAATTCTTTTCCCCATAATGTTTTCTAAAGTCCTATACAACAATCTGGTTAAATGTTGTTATTGTTTGGTAATGGGCTAAAGTAAGATTGTACAG
Organism: Cerastoderma edule; assembly: GCA_947846245.1. NCBI lineage: Eukaryota > Metazoa > Mollusca > Bivalvia > Cardiida > Cardiidae > Cerastoderma > Cerastoderma edule. The sequence continues at coordinate 19,112,854 of OX401406.1, forward strand.
TCTAGTCTTTTTCCTTACGCAACTTCTTTTTACATTTGACAAAAAACGGTGCACTTTGAAGGACAATGAATTCAATCTGTTTTCCATAAAAAGCCTGCCATCAATGACATTTCTTAAACTATTTTATATAATTTTGCTCAAAATAGAAAAGATGATTCTATCTTCTAATGTGAACATCAAAGTAACTGTTATTTATTTTTTTATTTGAACATAGAGCCATTTTCTTTTCACTTTTTTATGAATGATTGTCATTTAGGCCGGATTTTCTGAATTGTAGACTAACCCTTTACCAAACGCCAAACTTTCAACTGTCCCAAATTGAAAGAGTTTGCCGAAGTCATTTCAAAATGTGATAAAATTGGAAAATAATCCTCTAATGGAGCAGAAAACATTGTGGGAAAAGGAGAAATTGCTCATTACGAGAAATTACTTCTTTTCTCATGATAATTTCCAGAGTCGTCTGCAACTTACTGGTCAAATGTCCTTTTTGTTTTGTAATAGGTTAATTGAACCTAATCAAAAGTGAGTGTTAATGTGTTACTTCATAATCACTTAATCTCAATCCAATGTTTTGCTATAAATGCTTGTGCAAATGAAAAATTCTAACAAAAATTATTTCTGCTCTTTGTTTTTATTCTATTTTACAAAGCAAACACACGCTTTTCATGCTAAAAAATAGTTGATTACTGGTGCTGTATTTGACAATGTCATACAAAACTGATCAGTAATCATAAACCAACCTCAAATGTTCGTCTGAGGGGATATAGGAGTTATTTAAACCAAATCCCATGTATGTTTGTTTGTACATAACTTCCCTTGTGTAAGTATTATGAATATTTATTTTTAAGCAATTTGAAAACAATCATGTCTTGTTGTTAAAGGTGGTGGTTTTAAAAGAGCTCCATCACATTTTTTTCTGGTTTGATTTGATTTTCATTTAGAGGTTATTTTAACAAAGTCTCTGTGTGTAAGTTGATACATGTACTTTAACTCTTTACCAAACAATAACCACGTTTGACTGCTTTGCTGCAGACGACTGTGGCGGACGTGGGAAAAGGAGAAATTGCTCATGATCAGTAATTACTCCTTTTCCCAAAATGTTTTCTGCCTTATCAAAAGATTATTGTCCAATTTCATCACATTTTGAAATGTCGTGGCAAACTTGTTCAATTTGGGACTGTCGAAGATTTTGCGTTTGGTAAAGGGTTAAAGGTGTTGGTTTGAAAAGTGCTCTATCACAATTTTTCTTCTCATTTTCATTCAGAGATTATTTTTAACTTTGTCTCTGTATATGAGTTGATACATGTACTTTAACCCATTACCATACAATAACAACATTGAACCACTTAGCTGCAGACGACTCTTGAAAACATTGCGGGATAAGGAGAAATTGCTCGTGACGAGCAATTATTCATTTTCCCACAATGTTTTCTGCCTTATCAGAAGATTATTTTCCAAATTCGTTACATTTCGAAATGTCTTCTGCAAACTCTTTCAATTTTGGACAGTCTAAAACCTGGTGTTTGATTAAGAGAATATGAGTTTGATCTGTGTTATTTAGTCAATGCTCTGTCAAGCTTGTTACAATATTATTGTGACATGTTCTGTATGTCTCTGTGTGAGGTGTGTGCATGAACTGAGAATCTTATAAATGTATGTTGTCATTAGTGTAGTTAAGAATTATTTATATTTTATTTAATTGCACAACATCCTATACTTGTAAGTACCTGTATAGGTGTATTGTTACGGTGAATAGCCAGACACTTGCATTGAGAGTGAAAGAGGACTAGAAATATAAAGGATTATAAATGGAGTTGTCATACTGGGAACAGAGCAATAGGCACAATGTGACAAAAGGAGACATTCCTGTGACATGTAGATTCTAGACTGTGGAATTATTAACCCTTAAAATGCTGGTAAATGTTCTAAAAATAGATTTTTGTGTCAACTGCTTTCCAAAACCTGAAATATCTTATGAATTTTGATGAGAAAGACACCAATGCTATCAAACAGGTTCGATCACAGGTCAGCTGCCAATTTTCTTGGCAGCTGGTCTGGATCTTACCTCTTTGCATAAGCATGAAGTTGGTTCCAGCGCTACAAGGGTTAACCCATTCCTTTATATGGGCATTTGTGACTGGCCCAAATTGAAAGCAGCAGCAGATAACACAATATAAAGTTATATTGACTATTGTGGCAAAAGGATAAATTGCCCATCATGAGCAATTTATCCTTGTATCACAGTAGTTCATTACAGGTGTAATTTGTCTGTAGATGACATTTCAAAGTAATGTTTTATGAAAAAAGAGCTTAAGATGATTATGTTTGTAGGAAACCAAATACATGAAATTCTGAGAGCTTATGTTACAGTTCTGCTGCAGACAATATATCAAATTATTGGGAGGTAGTTTGTTGATCCTAATTTTGGACTGTCCCAAATTAAAAGAGTTTGCAGACGACATTTCAAAATGTGATGAAATTGAAAAGTAATCTTCTGATCAGTCAGAAAACATTTGGGAAAAGTAGAAACAGCTCAGCAAGAGCAAATTCTTCTTTTCCGACAAAGTATTCCAGAGTCTTCTGCAAAAACCCATCAAATGTCATTACTGTTGTAATGGATTATTACAATTTGACTGTATATCTGGTACATGTTTTAACTGTGGCAAAGGATTTGAGAAATCATTCAGTCATCATTAGGAATTTCCATTTTGTCACATTGGTTTCTACTCAATATTTAATGCTATCTGCTACAGCTTTTAGCATGGACCCATCCCAAAATTCCATATGAGGTAATTGGTAAATAACCATAGATCATTATGTAAAGGATGAGTCATTTGTAGTCTGGATCATGATATTATATTTATCCTGTCACCTGTGTCATTTTGGGACCGACAACTAGGTGCTGTATAACATTTGTGATATCCGGCACTAACCATATATCACATGCATGTGACACATCGTGACGTCACAAGAACGCCATGACACATGACGTCATGTTTACATCATTCTCTACTTTGGTTTTGTTTCCCTTTTTATTGTGGTATATTTTCATTTTGTTTGTTTGAAATAATACGTAATGGTAATTGGATAAATAGAATAGATCGTAGGTGTCTTTGAATCAGAAAAGTTATCGGGCTCGGCGTAGGATTATTATCCGTTTCGCCTTCGGCTCACCGGATAATATTCCTACGCCTTGCCCAATAACATTTCCGATTCACGACACCAACCATCTATTCTCTATATATATATATATTTTTTTTTTTGCCTTAAAGATGTACATTCACATATGTGAGGGTTTGTAAGTCAAAATTAAGTGCTGTTGAAATGATATGATACAGTTAATTTTTATTGATATGTAAAACATATTTTAGAATTGCTGTTGAAAACAAATTGAATTTGAAAGGTGTCAAAATTCCAATTGTGTACAGTTGATGGTTTTGGATTCAAATGCATATCAATTCACTGTGCAAAGGTTCTGAACAGTTAAGTTATTTCACCCATGATGAAAATATTGTATTTGTTTTGGTTAAAGAATAAAATGAAATATAATTATGAGAGTATTTAAAATTTCAAAGGGATCCGCCTAGCCACTCTTCTGAATTTGTCCGATTTTGAACTTTTATTTGCAAAATCAATATCAATAATTTTGTTTTTAAATCCATAGTTATTACCCCCTCTTAATTATCAATTTTATATTGAAATTGAAATTACATGAATTAAAAAGGTGGCGGGTAAAAACTTCAAGCCATAAAGTACTCTTATGATATATATCTTTATTTTACAATGGCACTTGGTCTGTTAAATCTTTGACTTTACTCTTATGATTTTTCTCGATCATTGGTGGAATATCTTTTAATACAAACTGAATCTGCTTCCAATGGCCATTCTTCGTATTGAACAACAGTACAGCTGTGGTACAGTTTTAAAGAAATTAAGTTTTTGTTTCGAAATTACCTCACATCTGTGAACAAACAGCTTAAACGTTACTCTTTACCTAGCAGGATATTTCTTTGGTTTTTATGGAATTTGAAAAAAAAAAATATAGGAAAAGACAATAGAAGACTAAATGAATTGAATGAAAAAAATGTTCTTTAGTATTTTCTTGAAATCTTAGAGACAGTTTCCATACCAGCATTTTCTCCTTTTCCTACAACAGTTTAAAGACATCTTGGTAACTGAGTTAAGAGGCAAAATCAAGCTGAAAATGTTAATTAGGTGTATTTCTTATCACAACTAATTTGTTTTCTATTTTGAATTTATGTTGATTTAATAAAGTATGGTAAAATACATTATACAATAAACGTCTTGACATTTTTTTTTGGTCACAACTTGCCATAAGTCAGCAATGTGAAGAACCAATCTACACATTAAATGATTGAAATCTCAAATTTCTTTTTCACAATAGTTTGATATCACAAGGCTCCTTTCCACAAGGGTTTGATATCACAAGGCTCCTTTCCACAAGGGTTTGATACCCTATGGCTCTTTTTCACAATTGTTTGATACCCGAAGGCTCCTTTTCACAATGGTTTGATACCCCAAGGCTCCTTTCCACAATGGTTTGATATCCCAAGGCCCCTTTCCACAAGGGTTTTGATACCCCAAGGTTCCTTTTCAGAATGGTTTGATATCCCAATAGGCTCCTTTTCACAAGGGTTTGATACCCCAAGGCCCCTTTCCACAAGGGTTTTGATACCCCAAGGTTCCTTTTCAGAATGGTTTGATATCCCAATAGGTTCCTTTTCAGAATGGTTTGATACCCCAAGGCCCCTTTCCACAATGGTTTGTTACCCCAAAGATCCTTTCCACAAGGGTTTGATACCCCAAGGCTCCCTTCCACAATGGTTTGATATCCCAAAGCTCCTTTCCACAATGGTTTGATACCCCAAGGCTCCTTTTCACAAGGGTTTTGATACCCCAAGGTTCCTTTTCAGAATGGTTTGATATCCCAATAGGTTCCTTTTCAGAATGGTTTGATACCCCAAGGCCCCTTTCCACAAGGGTTTGATACCCCAAGGCCCCTTTCCACAAGGGTTTGATACCCCAAGGCCCCTTTCCACAAGGGTTTTGATACCCCAAGGTTCCTTTTCAGAATGGTTTGATATCCCAATAGGTTCCTTTTCAGAATGGTTTGATACCCCAAGGCCCCTTTCCACAATGGTTTGATACCCCAAAGATCCTTTCCACAATGGTTTGATATCCCAAAGCTCCTTTCCACAATGGTTTGATACCCCAAAGCTCCTTTCCACAATGGTTTGATACCCCAAGGCTCCTTTTCACAAGGGTTTTGATACCCAAGGCTCCTTTTCACAAGGGTTTTGATACCCCAAGGCTCCTTTTCACAATGGTTTGATACCCCAAGGCTCCTTTTCACAAGGGTTTTGATACCCCAAGGCTCCTTTTCACAAGGGTTTGATACCCCAAGGCTCCTTTTCACAAGGGTTTTGATACCCCAAGGCTCCTTTTCACAAGGGTTTTGATACCCCAAGGCTCCTTTCCACAAGGGTTTTGATACCCCAAGGCTCCTTTTCACAATGGTTTGATACCCCAAGGCTCCTTTTCACAAGGGTTTTGATACCCCAAGGCTCCTTTTCACAATGGTTTGATACCCCAAGGCTCCTTTTCACAAGGGTTTTGATACCCCAAGGCTCCTTTTCACAAGGGTTTTGATACCCAAGGCTCCTTTTCACAAGGGTTTGATACCCAAGGCTCCTTTTCACAATGGTTTGATACCCCAAGGCTCCTTTTCACAAGGGTTTTGATACCCCAAGGCTCCTTTTCACAAGGGTTTTGATACCCCAAGGCTCCTTTTCACAAGGGTTTTGATACCCCAAGGCTCCTTTTCACAATGGTTTGATACCCCAAGGCTCCTTTTCACAAGGGTTTTGATACCCCAAGGCTCCTTTTCACAAGGGTTTTGATACCCCAAGGCTCCTTTTCACAAGGGTTTTGATATCCCAAGGCTCCTTTTCACAAGGGTTTGATATCCCAAGGCTCCTTTTCACAATGGTTTGATATCCCAAGGCTCCTTTTCACAAGGGTTTTGATACCCCAAGGCTCCTTTTCACAAGGGTTTTGATACCCCAAGGCTCCTTTTCACAAGGGTTTTGATACCCCAAAGCTCCTTTCCACAAGGGTTTTGATACCCCAAGGCTCCTTTTCACAATGGTTTGATACCCCAAAGCTCCTTTTCACAAGGGTTTTGATACCCCAAAGCTCCTTTCCACAATGGTTTGATACCCTAAGGCTCCTTTCCACAATGGTTTGATACCCCAAAGCTCCTTTCCATAATGGTTTGATACCCCCAAAGCTCCTTTCCACAATGGTTTGATACCCCAAGGCTACTTTCCACAAAGTTTGATACCCCAAGGCTCCTTTCAACAATGGTTTGATATCACAAGGCTCCTTTTCACAAGGGCTTGATATTACAAGGCTCCTTTTCACAAGGGTTTGATACCTCAAGGCTCCTTTCCACAATGGTTTGGTACCCCAAGGCTCCTTTCCACAAGGGCTGTGAACTTAGGAATAAGAAGACTCCTTACCACAAGGAATTGAAATCACAAGGCTCCTTTCCACAAGGGTTTGGAGACACAAGGCTCCTTTCCACAAGGGTTTGGAATCACACGGCTTCTTTCCACAAGGGATTGGAATTATAAGGCTCCTTTCCACAAGGGTTTGGATACATAAGGCTCCTTTCCACAAGGGTTTGGAATCACACGGCTCCTTTCCACAATTGTTTGAAAGCGCAGGGCTCCTTTCCACAAGGGTTTGAAATAACAATACTTCTTAAAGCAAGGTTTGGATCATAATACTTCATTTCACAATGTTTGAAGTTGCAAGGTTTCTTTCCCCAAGGGATTGAAACCACAATACATGTACTTCTTTACTCAATAGTTTGAAATCAAAAGACTTCTTTTCCCAAGGGTTTGAAATCACAAGATTCCTTTCCACAAGGGTTTGAAATCACAAGGCTCCTTTCCACAAGGGTTTGGAATCACAGGGCTCCTTTCCACAAGGATTTGGAATCACAAGACTCCTTTCCGCAAGGGTTTGGAATCACAGGGCTCCTTTCCACAAGGGTTTGAAATCACGAGGCTTTTTTCCGCAAGGGTTTGGAATCACAGGGCTCCTTTCCACAAGGGTTTGGAATCACAAGACTCCTTTCCGCAAGGGTTTGGAATCACAGGGCTCCTTTCCACAAGGGTTTGAAATCACGAGGCTTTTTTCCGCAAGGGTTTGGAATCACAGGGCTCCTTTCCACAAGGGTTTGGAATCACAAGACTCCTTTCCGCAAGGGTTTGGAATCACAGGGCTCCTTTCCACAAGGGTTTGAAATCACGAGGCTTTTTTCCGCAAGGGTTTGGAATCACAGGGCTCCTTTCCACAAGGGTTTGGAATCACAAGACTCCTTTCCACAAGGGTTTGAAATCAAAAGGCTTCTCATCACAGGGTTTTGAAATCGCAAGGCTTCTTATCACAGGGTTTTGAAATCGCAAGGCTTCTTACCACAAAGGTTTGAAATGGCAGGGCTCCTTACCACAAGAGTTTGGAATCACAAGACTCCTTTCCACAAGGGTTTGAAATCAAAAGGCTTCTCATCACAGGGTTTTGAAATCGCAAGGCTTCTTATCACAGGGTTTTGAAATCGCAAGGCTTCTTATCACAGGGTTTTGAAATCACAAGGCAGTCTTATCACAGGGTTTTGAAATCACAAGGCTTCTTACCACAAAGGTTTGAAATCGCAGGGCTTCTTATCACAGGGTTTTGAAATCGCAGGGCTTCTAATCACAGGGTTTTGAAATCGCAGGGCTTCTTACCACAAAGGTTTGAAATCGCAGGGCTCCTTACCACAAAGGTTTGAAATCACAAACCAAAGGGTTTGACATCACAAGGCCCCTTACCACAACGGTTTTAATCCGATTCCGGTAGAATTGATAAACCTTAGTAATGGTAGTTTTCAGATTTTGTTCGGAATGCCGACATCCTGATCATGGGAAATTAAAGTCGGAGCACCGCCACCATCGATTATGAGCTAGATATCGCAATATAACTGAACTTTTGTTGATGCGGGTTTAAAACCCATTCAACAAAAACGGGTCACTCGAACTTAATTCCAATTGTATAAACGACGCAAAATGTCTCTTCTTAGAAATGCTTGAGTTATGATCCGATACCATCGCACTACCAGACATATAGATTCTTCAGCCTGGAATTAAAGGGGGTCTGCATGATGCATGTCAGATGAGACGAAAAAATTCAGCCCGGCTGTGGTCATTCTGGATAGCCCCATTACCAAACAATAGATATATATTGACCAGTTTGTTGCACGTGACTCTGGAAAACATTGTGGAAAAAGGAGAAGTTGCTCCTAATTGCCCTATCAGATGATTATTTTTCAGTTTCATCACATTTTGTAAAGTCGTCTGCAAACTCTTTCAACTTGGGACACTCGTAAATTTGGTAAGGAATTAAGCTAGGGATATGAGTCCCATTACCACATTGTGGATCGCGTGACTGGGTTAATTTGGGGGTAAAGGGATTAAAGATGCCAATTTGGAGCAGACATTTGGAAATACCAGCCATTGTTCTATTGTGTAGAAAGACAACCACGGCTCTGCATAGGTAGAATGCCGCACATATTGAAACAGCTTAACAGCTGAAAAGCCATTTTGGTAATTTTCTCCAGAGACATAGATAATGTTCAATGTCTATGGTTTCTCCGAGAGAAAAACTGGGAAATTGTTGAATGGGCAAAATAGAGTTCGGTCGATCCATGGAGTCGAAATGAATCCAATAAAGTTTTAATTTCGAATTGAAATGATTTGTTTCGAATTCACGATGGCCTAAATTGTTGTCAGCAGATAAAACACTCCACACTACCAACTCTCTAAAGCAGTTCAGGTTATGCTACTCCCACTCAACTATTATAATTCTCCATTGAGAGTAATTTCCCTTTAATTCACAATGACTCAAAACGAGGCTTGTGGTGTACGTGCAGAAAAGAGCGGGAAGGTTGCAGACGACTGGAGTGGGCGAATGATTTAGGTTTGTAGTCTGGCAGGTGATCAATGTCTTGTTGTATCTGTTATGTCAAGAGAAAAGTTTGTCTGAAAATTTTCCCATGCTATGTATAGATAGAGATGCAGACAACCGCCAGACGTTGTGTCATTGAAGGTTTTTTTGGTCTTTGAACTTTTTAGAAAGCCTCCATGTTGGATTCTAAAAGATGATGCATACTTTAGGAACCTTTAAAGACCATACAAGCGTCAAATTAAGTTGTAATCAATGTTTTGTTTACGAAATTTGTTTTGGAGACTTGAATCAAGAAAAGAAAATTCATGCAGACTCTTGTTCTGTTAATTAGATATGCATCATGATTGCAAACAGGATAAACAAAAAACTACAAAAGGCCGGCTACATTAACAATATTTAATGTGAAAGATAGCAACATAAAACTAAATTTGCTTTGGTGAGAAAATGCATTTAACGTTTTGTTTTGTCTGCTGCAAAGCTGTTTGGCCCTGTTCCCTTTTACGGAAACTGGAGGACTCGAGGAACAAGTATGACAATTGAAATTGCTCAAATGAGCGATATCCTTTTTTGGCATAATGATTTCTAACTCCGCTTTTCAAAAAAAGTGAACTTTTCACAATTTTATAAAGGCTCATGTGTAAGAAATTGTACCGTGGGCGTGGGCGTCTGTAAAGGGAAAATAATTAAACATTAAAGCAGATACATTCCTTTGTACTTAATGATGTGTGAATGGCAAGCAATCTTGAAATACGTCTAGTCTGAAGGTCTTGTGAATGAATGGGAATTCTCTGTTCGTTCTACAGACCGACATGTTAACTGACATGTGAACTGTATTTCAAATAAGTTGGCTTGCAAGTAAGGGTGGAGTTTGACTGACAAGAATCTTTCACTTTCTCTTTTGCTCCCTTTCTTCATACTTACCGAATTTGAGGCACCTGCAGAAGAAAACATTATATCAAAAGGAAATGAACACAAACTTGTTTCAAAACCTACCTTGAATACACTCAAAATGCTTTTGTGTTAAAATTCCTTAAAGTCTTACCTTTAATGTTATTTTTCAGGGAAGTAATTAGATCTTGTTTTGCTAGACCAGGTAAGCCATTTTAGACCATTCTTTATTTCAAACAATGAAATGGATAGGATTTGTTTGTGGTCTTGATACCATTTTCAACATTTTTAGTCAAATCACATTTTTGTCTGGGTCTAATCCAGAACTACCCTTTTGTGACCTTCAATTTCTCTTCAGATGTTATGATTTTGTGATAATCAATGGTGTTAATTAGAGGAACCCATAAGTAGTAAGGCCCATCTTGATACTTTTGGTTAATCGTGATTTGGTGCATTGAGCCAATTAGTGATTTTCCAGCAAGGAGCTGAATAAAGAGAGAGGAATATTAATTAGTTCTAGAATTATGTTTCATTATCTATGTCCAGTAATTGAAATCAGATATTAATCTCATGTTAATGTATCACTGATGTCACTGATTAATCAATTTATCAATAAAGTACCGGTAATTACTTGTACATAATTTCAAATGAGAAGTAAGTTTGAGCAATGCAGAGGTTTTGCTTGGCTTGGCTATCATTACAAAGGATCTTTCAACCCCATGCTTCATCCGAGAATTTGTAACAGATCCAAATTGATAGCAACAGAGGATGACAAAGATGGGGGGTAAATAGTTTGATTTTCTTCAAATCATTGCTCTTTCAAGAGAAATTGCTTTACTTGAGAATTACTCCTTTTGTCTAAATTGTTTCTGAAGTCATCTACTAGTGAGTTTTAACGAATATATATGAAAGAAATGAAATAAGGCAGTAAAATGTTTAACCCTTTACTTCAAAATACCAAACTTTTGTGCTCCTAAATTTGTCAGAAACCACATCAGCAAGGATGAATTGCTCCTAAAGAAAAATTTATCCTTACTTTACAATGATTTCTATCCAATCAGAAAGGAATTGTTTGTTCCATCTAATATTTTGTGTTATTCATTCAATTTGGACCAGTAACCCATTCTTTCCTTGTGAAAGTTTCAAGAACATGTTCATGAACATTCATGAATGTTAAATCGCCATTCATGAACACAGAACATTTCTATGAATTTCAAGAACATGTTCATGAAGATCTAGGACAGGTTCATTTATACATTCATAAACATGTTCTTTATGTTCATGAACATGAACTTAAAATTGATGAACATGTTAAGAATAACTTTGTCTTCATGAATGGCCATTTAAATTTCGTGAATGTTCATGAAGTTCATGAATAAGTTCCTCAATCTTTCTCGCAGGGGTACTATTGGGTCATGGGTTACAGTTATCTAACTTTCCCTTCATAGAAAATTCATCCCTTAACCCTTTACCAAACACCAAATTTACGACTGTCCCAAATTGAAAGAGTTTGCAGACGACACTTCAAATTGTGATGAAGATTGAAAAATAATCTTTTGATAGGGCAGAAGTCGTGGGAAAAGGAGAAATTGCTTGTTGAGAGCAATTTTTCCTTTTCCCACAATGTTTTCCAGAGTCGTCCGTAACAACGTGGTTAAATGTCTTTATTGTTTGGCAATGGGTTAAAAAATGGTTTACAAATGGTTCTGCAGCAAGGTGAGACATTGTTACCTTATTACACTGAAAGTGTCTGGTGGCTCATGAAAAATAGGTCATGCCCCCCTGTCTGATCCACTTTGAGATCAGCCTCACTATAAGAAAACATAATCTTAACCCTTATGGTGCTGGAACTGACTTCATGCTTATGCAAACAGGTTAGATCCAGGCCAGACACCAAATAAATTGGTGACTGGCCTGTGATCTAACCTGTTTGCTACTCTGAGTATCTAGCTGGAAGACGGAGCTTCTGAAGAAGGAACTTGACTGAATTTGCGTTGGATGATATTGGCTATTCACTATACAGACCACAAACTTCCCAGATGGTATATACTTTTTTGCATGGTTGAAGGTAGTGATATTTAATTGTATGAAAAGGAGTGACTTTTTACATGACTGAGGGCTTTGACTTTTTTTTGTCTATGAAAAGTACTGCTGTTTAATTGGCATGTCAATACCCCTAGTATGCTGGGTAGTTTTCTATAATTAGACATTTGTGTTGTCTGTTTTCCAAAGCCTTAAATATCTGCTTAATTTTGATGACGGAAGATTCTCATTGACAAGCAATTCTTCCTTTTCCCACATTGTTTCATGCCCTATCAGAAGATTATTTTTCAATTTCATCACATTTTGAAATGTCGTCTGCAAACGCTTTCAATTTGGGACAGTCGAAAATTTGGTGTTTGGGAAAGGGTTAAACAGAATCATGATGGGGTTCTGTCATAATGATGTTTAGGTAACTAATATTTAAAGCTGCCAAAATGCTGATGTTGCCAGCGGACAACCGCCTGTGTCATTCTACTCTATAGGTTAACCGTGTTGAGCAATAATCAGCCGTATGCAGCCAGCTGTCCCTTACCTATTATCAAATTATACCCAAAACAATATGCAATAAATAAAAAATGATTTTAGTGAAATTAGTAAGTTAGAAAACATTAATTTCTTCTTTTGTCTCAATTTTTGTGTGTCATCTGCAAGGTATGTTGAATTGTTTACTAAGAAAGCAGCATATTAAATGCGATATTTAATTGTTTTAAATTTCAGATACTACTTTGATTGTCCCGAGATTCTAGATGGCTAAGTTTATTCCCTATGGCAAACAAGGTCAGTGTCTCATACTAAAATCTGTTAGTCAATCTGTGAAAGTTTTTGACACAGCTTAAACTCGATACAAAAGTCAGTAGCAAGCAAAATACATGTGCTTTCATTACTTGCTCAGGGCTTTCTTTCCTTGAATTGGGAGGAGACCCGGGCCTGTTCATTTGGGGAAGTCGTACTGCTGAGATGTTGAATTGAGAAACGTAAAAGCTTGTGGGACTTTGAATCTTTTGACAAACTGCAAGATTTTAACCGTTATAATTCATGAACCAACTTTATGCTTATGCAAACACGTTGGATCCAGGCCAACCGCCATTTTACTTGGTCTGGATCTAACCTGTTTGGTACTCTGAGTATCTTTCCTCAACAAAATCAAGCAGATATCTAAGGTTTTGGAAAGCAGACAACAAACAAATCTATTTCCAGAAAATAACCAAACCTTCTTAAGGTTAAAGAAAGTTTCCATATTGGGACAAAGCTTTATATAGGCCCATGTTAAATAAAGTGAAATGGGCTTGTTAATCATGAACATGTTACAATTTGCAAGAATTCAATGCAAGGCAAACCTAAGTCTTACACTGAATCCTGGACATTGATTAATAATCAGAAACCTAGAAAGTTCCTGAAATTGATATTTGATTTCAAATAGCAGCAAATAGTATATTAGCAAGTAATTTATGAAAAAGAGTTGGATCAAAAAAATTTCCTTCACTAAGCTAGCAATTTGCATATTGCATATCATGCATATATTGGAATATTGTCAGGTGCTGATTATTACAATTTTGATCTATAGACTATAACACAATTTCATAGGTTTGCATATAAGTAAGAAAATATGAGGGGTTTGTCATGAAAAAAAGAAAATATCGGCTGACAACAAAAAATGATCTCATGGCAAACAAACAATTAGAGAAAACAGAGGAAATCAATGAGACAATTGAGGGAGAATTGTTCTCATTTAAGGACTAATTTCTTCTATTGCCACGTTGTTTTCACAAGTCTGATAGGTGATTATGGGCTAAATGGGTTAATATTGACCAGGCCATGGCAGTCATTGTCTGGGTGTATTCAGGTCAATACACTATTTATAACCGACCACTCTCAATACACAACAAGGCTTTGGTATTCTCCAATACACACACACTCAGTGTGTTGAGTAGTAGGGAGTAGAAATTTTTACTACCACTTCCAAACCATTGGACTGGGAACAAATTGGGTCAGCCTTGAGATTGTAAACCTGCATAGTTTGCTTCTTTCTCTCGCCTTGTTTTCCCAATGTGTCCTTTAGGGAATTAGTACAGTATGGGAACATAGTGTTTGGATTAACAAAGAGTACAGAAACAAACCCCCATATTGATGGTGAGTGAGTCATTGAATGTTATTTGTTTGGTTGTGACTGGTGGTTGAGAAAAAATTCTCAGTGACCTATCTTATTCACCTGTTTATATATTTAGGGTTAGTTTGTAGTTTTATCTTCAGAGGCTAGCCCACTGTCATTTGGGCCACTGTGACCCCCTTCAATGTGTGTTTTTATTGACGAAGACTAAATTAGCCGAATGTTTAAGTCTTCAACTCATGTTCTGATTCTTTTGTGTTTCAACCTGCTTATGAATATGATAGTCCAAATAAAGCAATCTATATTGCTCTATATTGTACAAAAGGTTTTTTTTAAAACTGAAAAGTTGATTGGAGAAATATGTTCTTTTTTCAATGGAGAATTAATTGACAATTAACAATTTCTTTTTTGTTTATTTTGTCATAATGTTTTCATCTTTTTTTTTTGACATGTGTAATCACTGTTTGCAAATAAGCCCCATATGGACAAGGAAATTATGTAACAAATAATTTATAAATGACAAATAAATATACCCTCCCTCTGCTCACATGTTTTCAACTTTCCATTCATGAACAAACTTGCGACTGGTCTAAATTGATAGCAAAAGCAGACAACATTTATTGTGTGAAAAAAAAAAAAAATACAGAGACCCTTGTTTCAAAGGAAGGAATTTCTTATGACAAATAATTTTTCTATTTGTCACGAGTTTTCAAATCTTAACCTACGGTAACATTTAAACATGTTTAATTGTTTATTTGAAAATGGGTGGCTTAATAAAGAGAAAACCCTTCTACCCAGAAGTTTGCTGGTCTTTAATTTTACATTGAGCTTGTGTGGTTGAATTATCGATGAAATATACATGATAACGCTTCTTAACCAGTAAAAGAAAATTGTAATTTTGGAAACCATAATCTATTTCTTTCAAGAAGAAAGGAAAGGATTTCTTTTCGATCAGAAAGTTTTAAAAATGCCAAGTGTCAACGCCTGACCTTTAAATCAGAGATGGTCGGTTATAGTAAGAGGAACAAATCACTGAGAAATAGCTTTTCCCTTAGTCTTAAATGATCTTTTGTCGTGCATATGGGCATTTTGAGACATTCAATTTTTTAAGGAAACAGTCAAATGATTGCAGAAAGATCTAAAAGCGTTTTCAATTAACAATCTAAATTCAATTTTTCACTTCAATGTTAAAAGTATTTGTTTGTATTATCCCTTCAAACTTAAAAGTATTTGTTCATTATTTTTAACTCTTTTTTTATTACATGTGTTTTTTGTATTTTATGCAGTTTCATTTGGACTCAGTTTTTTTCCACTGATGATGAAAAAAAAGTCTACGTTATGAACACTGTCTGCTAGTGCGTGGAATTTGGACAATGCCCAAAATAAAAAAAAGATTTTTTAATCATTTCCATCAGGTTCAAAAATTTGAAAGCGAGGTGAAAAGTTGTTGATAACCAATATTACGCACTGCAATTTATCCTCCATGCATCGTGACCTCGATTCACAATTGGGTTTTCCCACACGTGTAAGAATGCTATAAATAGACCAAACAGATACACCATATTGAGCCGAAGGTATTTGATTTGGTTAACAAATTGTTTAACCAAATCGACTTTGGCTGAGTCTTTCCTTATTACCATGAAGATAATCTAAATAGTGTAGCTATAGTTTTTTCCGCTTTCATAGATTTCATTGATTTATTGTTACATTCACTGCCATGGTGATTCGGCATGCTATAGCACTATCGAGTTTTTAAATCGATACACCAGGTTTCTTAGGAGACTTTTCATAACATAAAAGTTATTTTTCTACCTAATTTTTCACCATTTTCAACATTTTTTCAAATACATTGCAGTCAAAATTGTATAACCTACTTAGTCATTCTCCTAACTTTTTGCGTTAATTCTGCACCTTGTTCCATAAAGGTATTCAGACGTAAAGACAAAAGGCGTGTTCTCCTTGCTAACTTCTTAGTTAAGTTGTTTCTCTAAATCCTAGGTTGTTGGTTTTTCATTATTATCGTCTCAAAGAGGCAATTCTAAGGAGAACCTTCAAATTACACTTACCTATCTAGACCAATAAGACCATGTTTATTCAACGAACATTTCCAGCGTTCAATGGAAGACTGAAGTAAGTGCTTCACAAACATGAAGCACTTACTATATAGTATTGCATTGAAACCTCGATTTAGATTGTCTGACGCAGAGATGCCAAAAAATAAATGACAATAGGTCCTGACTTCCTTAGACATTAGCAAACTTGGACAAAAGTATTCAATAAATAGAACAGAAGACGTCCTTGTTTCTTATGATTTTTTATCAAAAATGAATTTAGAACTTATTTTGTTTGGGTTTATTTTCTATCTAAAATTACAATCTTCTTTTGTTTCGTAAATGTGCTTTCATGCTTTGAACTGTTGATCTCCACCATATTTACCAATACACTAAAACTGTGAAAAAAATGTACTCTAGATGCAATGTATACTTACTGCGATAATGATGCTTGTAAAGGCTTGTTCTCCAATGAACCAATAACAACTGGCTTTTATGTCATGTGGTCTACGTTTATCAATAACATTTCAAGGTCATTCCCACGCTCACTTGTTTCGGTTTACTTCTGTCTGACAGAGGCCCGATAAGAGGTGTATTTTCTTTTCTAACTTCCTGTTTTATCAAAACCAATATTGTTGGTACTCATAAGAAGTGTCTTGAGAAGAAAATTGTGATGAATATTAATAAAATAGGATTTATTGCTACAGTTTTAACCCATTACCAAACATTAACGATAATTAATCACTTTGTTGCAGACGACTTTGGAAAACATTGCGGGCAAAAGGAATAATTGCTCTTACGAGCAATTTTTCCTTTTCCCGCAATGTTTTCTGCCCTATCAGAAGATTATACTTCAATTGCATCATATTGTGAAATGTCGTTTGCAAACTCTTTGAATTTGGGACAGTCGAAAAGTTGACGTTTGGCAAAGGGTTGATCAAAACCAATATTGTTGGTACTCATTAGAATCGTATTGAGGAGAAAATTGTGATGAATATTTATAAAAAAAGATTTATTGCTACAGTTTTAAAAATGGCATTGAAAAGGCTTCATAGGTGCTCTTTATTTGTCTGCTTGTCTGGTGCAGTGCGGAAGTGAGTTTATCAATAATACAACTGAGGGGAGTTATTCAGACGTCTGACCCAGTTTGTTTTTGATTACATCTAGACACAGATTTTTTTAATGATATTTGAGAAATTTTATGAGGAATCAACCTACTTTATTGTGCGAGAATGTTTTATATTTACTTCATACCAGCTTTTGTAATGGAATCCGTTCAACTGATGTTTTCATTTTGAAGATGAAATAAAATAATCAATTTTTTGCTGTTATTGAAGAAAACAAAGTCAAAATTTTACAATATTATAGAGCAAATTTAAACTCCTTTTTGATAATGCATGAAAGTCGTATTGTGTATGCAAGGCAATGAAAATAAAAGAAGTTTGAAAGTTTAGATTATAATGTACTCTATAGATGGCATTACCTTTGACACAATTCTTTTCAATGATACTAAGTACTGATTAGATAGGTTTAATACTATGATGTAATATCCTTTGTCCAGCTTTATTTGTTATCCCTAATAGAAGCTATTGTAAAAGTAGCCATGTATAAATATTGTTATTGAATATCTTAATTCCATCTGTTTGATTCTTAGCTGCAAGGCATGGTTTGTCTTAACCCTTAGAATGCTTGGTGCTTTTCTAAAAATAGATTTTTGTGTTGTCTGCTTTTCAAAACCTTATATATCTGCTTAATTTTGAGGACAGATACTCAGAGCAGCACACAGGTTAGATCTTAGGCCAGTCGCCATTTGGGGGCTGGCCTGGATCTTACCTGTTTGCATATAAAGCAAGAAGTCGGTTCCATCACCATAAAGGTTTACCTTTTTCTCCTTCACAAAACTACACTTAACGCTTGTATTTGATAAATGCTTTTGAATTTCGTCAATGGTTTTAATATTTTCTTTTTCTTCGGTTTTCATTGATATTCTTTTGTCAACTTAAAATTGTGGTTCACAGAGGAGAAAATTTGAAAATCAGGATAAAGTCTTGTTCAAACATTATTGTTTTTGTTTCGTGTAAGATGAACAATTAAAAGTATTTATTGAAAGCATAGTAAATTCAGGACATGATGATATATCCAAGTATGTACAGTCTATATTTATGCCGTAGATCTCAAAATGGTTACATGGCTTTCGGATATAAATATTCATCAATTCACTGTGTACAGGTGCTATAAACTTTAATTCAAACTAATTTTGAATTCAATGGCTATTCCTCAGTGTATTTCATACAAAAATAGAGCTATTGTACAGTTTTATAGAAATTCATTTTCATCTTCCAAATTTCCTCACATCTGTAAACAAGCAGCTTTAACTTGGATGCTTATTTTGGCTGCTGCATATTGCTTTTAACATTAACCCTTTACAAAACACCAAATTTTCAACTCTCCAATATTGAAAGAGTTTGCAGATGACACTTCAAAATGTGATGGAATTTAAATATTATCTTCGGATAGGACAGAAAACATTGTTGGAAAGGAATAATTGCTCATTAAGCGCAATTTCTCCTTTTCCCACAATGTTTTCCAAAGTCATCTGCAACAAAGTGGTTAAATGTCGTTAATGTCTGGTAAAGGGTTAAAAGGGTTAACGAAGGGTCAGAGGTCATTACACCTGTTAATTACTGCTTCAGGTAATTAGGTCAGCTTTCACCCTTTATCTTATTGAATCATTTGATGTTTTACTGCCAACAAATATTGAAGGGGATGGTAACATATATGGAGCGGGTGGATATGTAAAAGGATAACATTATACATTAAATATGTATTTTAGCCGCTTAAGAAAGTTTTAATCATCAATTTTTTAATTGAAGCAGACATCTTTGTGCTATTTTTTTTGTTATTATTATTAAAACGTTTTATTTTAAAAATTATTAAACAATGATTTGCTTTTGTTATGGGCTTTTTGTTATATTTAGTAGGTTAAGTTTAACAATGTTTTGTTATTCATTCAAGTTGATGTAATGTTTCCAAGATTTTAGCATTCCATGGTGGTATGCTCAAAGTTATAAACCCATTCCCCATATGGGAACTATTTTCTGGACCAAATAGAAAGAGAAAGCAGATGACGTTTATAAGGGGTACTGTTCATAAGTATTATCTACACACCTTCTTTGGTATAAGTTATTGTGATAAAAATAGAAATGCTCATCAAATACAGTTTTTACTCTAATCTCAGTCATTTTGTTTCACATTTTGCTGCATTTGTGTTAGAATATGTGTCTATAACAGGGCTAGCAGAAGACTTCCAAATCCATTGTGAATAAAGGAGAACTTCCTTTAATCTCTTTAACAAATAATCCATGGAGTTTATCAGTATTTTGCAGACGTCCCAACCCTTTTATTTGAAAAGGATTTGTGTCTGCTCTGAATTGAAAGCAGTTGTAGATGACGAATTGTAAAGTATGATAGATGATATTTTCTTTGTGTAGAAAATAGTTGGAAGAAATGAATGAATTGCTTCATAAAGTATGCACAAAGTATTAAAAGATAATTGAATTTTGTATGTTGTTTTGGGTGGAATTTATTTTAAAAAAAATAATTACTGGGTCACTATCTCCTACTACCATTTATTTCTGCTTCTTAGACTTGTTGTGAAATATATGTACATACTATAAAACATTATGTAGGAAAGAGTAAAATGTCAACCATTATTCTATCATACCACAACTTACAACATATGCTCCAGAAAACTTAAAGAAACCCACCGTTACTAAAGTATATATTGCTTCTATGGAGCAATTATTGATCCTTTTTCCTCAATGGTTTCTACTGTGACGGTAATAGGGTTTATGTATAAATACTACTTCTACTCTCTCACTGTAGAAGCCGGCTTCCATGGGTGATTCGGTAGAGTGGTTGGCTTTCTCTCGTAGTGAAGCAACATACTAAGTGTTTGTACCTGGATGGGTGACCCACGTCGGCTTTACCCGAGAGGGACCCGATACTTGTTACACTACATAAAAACCATAGGGAATCATATTAACTTTTGTCGTCTGGTGTTGTTTTTAATTTGGACAAGCCATAAACTCCCATTACCAAACAACAACAACATATAATCACTTTGAAGCAGATGACTCTCGAAAAGACTGTGGCAAAAGGAGAAATTGCTCTTAGCGAGCAATATTTCCTTTTCCCATAATGTTTTTTGCCCTATCAGAAGATTATTTTTGAAATTTGGTCTGCAAACTCTTTCAACTTTTTCAATTTGGGACAGTCGAAAAGTTTGGTAAAGGTTTAAAACTATAAAGTGGGGGCCTCTGTGGCCTAGTGGTTAGAGTACAGAACTTGAAATCACATGGCCCCTCTCCGCGTGGGTTCAAATCCTGAGAGGGATATGGATTTTCATGAGAGGCAGTCTCACGACTGACT
The DNA here is from genome assembly GCA_947846245.1 of Cerastoderma edule. NCBI lineage: Eukaryota > Metazoa > Mollusca > Bivalvia > Cardiida > Cardiidae > Cerastoderma > Cerastoderma edule. The sequence goes on from OX401406.1 coordinate 19,133,407, forward strand.
TACGGAATGCCGATGGTTCTACCCACCTTGACCAGCCCTTATGGGCAGTTGAGTATGGGGTCTTCCTCCATCATTAAGAGTCGGGCATCGCTACATAACTGAAATAATGTTGATGTGATGTAAAACCCATATAAAAAAAAAAAACTATAAAGTTGCCTATGAATCTTTGCAATACTATTAACTGTCATCATACATAGAGCCTCGAGCCAGACAAGGGAACAATTCAACACGGTCATGATGGATTGCCTCAACTGTTATCTGGATGGCCAGTCATATGCTGATAACTTGTCTATCAATATTCTAACACAGTCTTACCATACCATCATGTAGTTGGGATATTTCATTCAATTATTAGTTCAGTGTTCCCTAGGTGTATTAGGATTTTACATACATACTCTCAGTGCTTTTGCCTGCCAAGCTAAATTTTCTTTTCATTAAGAAGAGTGGGAGTTTTAGCCTGTTGATTTGGAGAGAGATTTGCACAGAAACAGTTGATTTGAGAAACCTTAAAGCTGGTGTAATTTTGGATTTATTTCTTCATTCTAAAATGGCTTAACCACTTTGTTTTTATAGACAAGAATAAAGCACTTTTATAGCCTTTAGGAGCTATTAAAGCTCAGGGCCTCTCAGCCTATATGAACCATACACTATCAATTTATCAATACTTCACCAAGGACTTTTTTCATTGAATCAATAATTTGCTTTGAAGCAGTTCTATAGCTTTCATTAACATGCCATGGTGAAGAAGTGAGGATCATTAGAGGGAGGCACCCAAGGGTTGAAGATCTGTCTTTCTTAGGTTATTGAGAATAGATCTGATTTAGAGAGTGTATGAACCTGTGTGTGTATTGTTAACATTTGAACATACTGACCAGTTCAAACATATTGACCCTGGCCGGTCAGTTGGTTATTGTTTGGGATTACTGACCCTAATAGAATATCTGCCCCAGTGAATACAACAATGTGGATGGACCAAGTTTTATGTGTGTGAGTGTTATAACAGTGACCTTGTTCTGGATTTAAGAATCGACAGCATGGTTTGATTTGAGGACTGTGGATTGTAGATACAAACTCATGCAGGTAATAGTGATTTGCAATTATTAATATTTGGATGTATGTTCGATGAATTATTCCTTACCAATCTCGGCCATATTGGTTGTTTTGTCAGTTCTAAATTGAAAGAAACAGCAGACAACTAAGACTGTCGTGAAAGAAACACATTTTCTCTATGATAGAAGGTAGAAAGCTTTGTGACAATTGGAAGAATTGCTCATTAGGAGCTACCAATCCATTTATCACAGTATTTTCTAAAGACAGTGAGGTATACTGTAAAAAGGGGTTAGATTGTCAACATTGCCTATAAACAAAGGGTGTTTACAGGATGTTCATTTTAACCATTTTAAAATAAATGTCAAAATGTTTGAAAAAGCTTCGTTCACAGATCATTATTGAGACTAGTGCTGGAACTGATTGCAAATTGGCTGCTGGCCTGGATCTAATCCATTAGCTACTCTGAGTATCTTTCCTCGTCAAAAAGGGTTTGAAAATCAAAATGGGATTTTGTGACTGGTCAAAATTGGGAACATCAGCAGAAGATAATTAAAAAGGTCAAAAACATTGTGATGATAGAATGAAATGCTTGATTTGAGCAAGTTTCTTCAACAGTTTTCTCCAGGTACATAATATAACACATATTTATAAAGGTTTTAATTAGTGTCTTATTTAGCAATTTCTACATTCAATCATGTGGTTTCTCCCCATTACTACAAAGAAAATGCCCTTTTTGCCAATGTGTTTGGTTGGCTGTTGCTCATAATTTGCACCTGGAATATCATATATATATATAAAATTTTGAAATTGAATGAACTAGTGAAAGCTACGAGGCATGTTCTCTCGATTTCGATATGATTTCGATATCCGTACAAAGTACAGGTATGGAATTCCTCCCACAGGTATGAATACAGTATACAGCCTATATATGCAACCTGTTGGGAGCTGTATGAATAATGTGTATTAGTGATAAAGTTAGGTAAATACGTGCCCCTCAACTCTCCCTTTATCCCATTATCAAACAATAAGGACATTGGTAATTCAGGACATTTAACCAGTTTGTTGCAGACAGCTCTGAAAAACGTGGGAAAAGGAGAAATTGCTCTTAACGAGCAATTTCTCCTTTTCCCACAATGTTTTCTGCCCCTTTAGTAGATTGTTTTTCAATTTCATCACGTTTCAAAAATGTTGTCTGCAAACTCTTTCAATTTGGAATCGTCGGAAAATGCAATGTAGAATCCTGAAAGAAACAATTAAAAAACCAAGGCTTGGCAGTGATCTCAATAAGAACAGACCGCAGGCCAAAAGGACCGCTTCAAAAATGTTATGAACACTGCTTTATCATACAAAAAAAAAAAAACCTTAAAAATCTGAGGTAGTAATGGCATTTCTCAAAGGTTATTTGGTACTCTTGGCTATGGGAATACCATTAACATAGGAAAAGCCTGCATTACATGCAAAATCATTTACTGGTTTGGATTCAGGAAACGCCGCAATAGTACTGGAAAAATGTTGCAAGCAGCTATAAACTCATTGAAATGCCTGTCAAGGCCTCTGTTCCCATGCAGAAGTGGCTAAATATAGCTAGTAAGGAATTGAGAGCAAGCCACATTGATATACTTTGACCCTTACAATGCTGGAACTGACTTCAGGCTTGTGCAAACAGGTTTGATCCAGGCCAGCCGCCAAGTAAATTGGCGGCTGGCATGTGATCTAACCTGTTGCCTACCCTGAGTAGCTTTCCTCATGGAAATTAAGCAGATATTTAAGGTTTTTGAAAGCAGACGACACAAAAATCTATTTCCATAAAATTACCCTGCATTCTAAGGGTTGCGCAGGAGTAAAACTAGGGCATTGATTTTGCATTATCATGATAAACACTCTGGCATCTGTGAACTGGTAAACTGACTTGGATGTTTCAAGACAAAGCTCTAGATAACTAGAATATTTTCCAGTGCTGCCCCTTTGAAGGATTTAAGAACTGTTTATGAATGAACTTATTCATAAACCTGTTCTTGATGTTCATGAACATGTTCTTGAAATTCATGAAAGGTTTCATTGATCAAATAGTCTGCTGCGACATGATTTAATTAACCCTTCCCCTCAATTGGGATTCAGGTTCCTGTGTGGCTCAATGGTTAAAGTGGCTGATTAAGAACTCTTGGGTCCTGTGTTTGAGCCCCACTGACAGTTGGTTTCGTGGGACTCTCCTTTGGCAAGTCACATCAAAGCCCTAGCCTAGTAGTGGTGGATCCAGCAAAGCCGTAACATAACTGAAAAAATGTTGAAACTGCGTTAAACACCGCTCAAACAAACAATCATATGGGATTTTTTTACTTGCCCAATTAAACAAAAGAACAGCTGTAAGTGATAATGCAAAATCTTTCCTTGGATTTTTCTATGGCCTATGGGCCAACAGTGGTTCATCAATATAAGGAATAGAGAAGTATTGATTCTTTCTCATTTACACTGTCCTAGTTTTGAAATGTATACAGCTGACGTCATTTTAACCAATAGCCTTTGTAAGATGAGGCATTGATTTAACTATTTCCCAAACAATAAAAACATTTGACCACTTTGTTGCAGATGACTTTAGAAAACAATGTGGGAAAAGGAGAAATTACTCGTAGCGAGCAATTTCTCCTTTTCCCACATTGTTTTCTGCCCTATCAGAAGATTATTTTTTCAATTTCATCATATTTTGAAATGTCGTCTGCAAACTCTTTCAATTTGGGACAGTCGAAAATTTGTTGTTTGGGAAAGGGTTAAAACTTCTCTAATGAGTTGTATTGATATTAGAAACACTGAAAGAGGTGCATAGGGGTTTTTTTTCATCACTAAAACATTCTTCTTCTTTCAAAATGGTTGAAGATGATTGCATCAACAGTATTAAATGTTGCTTGTCTAAAGGATAAAAGCATGTCTTTATTGTCCTGCTGGATATTGATCGTTTATCCACTGACCATTATGCCTAACCTATTACCAAACAATGACGACATTTGACCAGTTTGTTGCAGACATCACTATGGAAAACATTGTGGGAAAACGAAAAATTGCTCTTAACGAGCAAGTTCGTTTGTTGCAGACAACACTATGGGAAACATTGTGGGAAAACGAAAAATTGCTCTTAACGAGCAAGTTCTCCTTTTCCCACAATTTTTCTGCCCTATCGGAAATTTATTTTTCGGTTTCATTTTGAAATGTTGTCTGCAAACCCTTTCAATTTGGGACCATCGAAAATTTGGCGTTTGGTAAAGGTTTAAAGGAATTTCTTATTAAGCCTTTACCAAATGACTGTCCCGAACATATTATATAAAATTATTAATGATTGAATGCATAATAAAGGTTAGGAATTCATGAAAAAAAATCTAGTTGGGTATATTCTGTTGATGAGTTTTGACAATAAGTAGAAGAGAGAAAAAAAATGATGGTAAAGTTATTTTGTGACAACATTTGTCTACGCCAAAATGAAAAAAGTCTGCCGAATAGAAAATGATTCCTTATTCATTCAACAAGAATAAAACTTGAATGCGTAAAACTAAAGTATTGCGATAACGACTGAAAAACCTTGTGTAAAACATAATTGAGAGGAATGATTTAACACTGATAATTTCTAATACTTAGTCTTTTTTTTTTATCTCATTGTTAGCGAAACTCCTCTCAGGATTTCCGTCTATTGTTTATTTTTACCCATTTGACATCGGAATATGCAAGTGTGGTATTGTTTGCGCATTGGGAAAACCAGAGTCTATTTATAGACTATATGCTAGACCGTATACATATTAACAGGTCACTATCCGCTATTCACAGCTCAGGATAACACCCTTGAATTAAGGCTTAGCACTTTTTCCGTCACAACTTAACGGAAACATTTCTGTTCAGAAGAAAACTTGTCCTCATGATGGAAAGGGAAGGAATGCCTTACAACAATGTTTTCAGCTATTGTTTAACGCTTTACCAAATGCCAAATTCTTGACTGTCCCAAATTCAAAGAGTTTACAGGCAATATTTCAATATGTGATGAAATTGAAAAATAATCGTCTGATATGACAGAAAACATAGTTGGGGAAAAGGAGACATTACTTGTTTAGAGCAATTTCTCATTTTCCTACAAAGTTTTCCCGAGTCGTTTGCAACAAGCTGGTCAAATGTTGTTATTATTTGGTAATGGGTTAAAGGAATCGAGAAAAGAATCTAGATATACAACTGCTATTATGCCTATAACTTTGTACTTTATATACTTGCATCGAAAACTATTGAAATGATTATGGGAAAAGGGGAAATCACTTCTTTAGGGTATCGACCATTTGACAAATTATGCCCCTTAGTTTTTCAGAGGGGTCAAAATAGAAGATATTGACAGTGAATCTGTTTTTTCAGAGATTTGTTTAATTGTCCATTGGTTAAACCCTTTACCATAGGCAAATTTTTTGATGTCCCAAATTGGAAAAGTTTGCAGACGACAAATCAAATGAAATGGAATTGGTAAATAGTCTTATGATAGGGCAGTAAACATTGTGGGAAAAGATGAAATGGCTCATGAAGAGCAATTTCCCCTTTTTCCACTATGTTTTCCAGAGTCTGCTGCAGCAAACTGGTGAAATGTTGTTATTATTAGAGAAAGGGTTAACTGTCCATTGGTTAACTACAATAGATGTTTATTTAATTCCGAATTGTCGACTTGTAAATTGTCATAATTCTGCAATTCAAGGTTGTTTTCACCTTATATTAAGAGCAACCTTGAAATTTTAATTTGATATAATTTGTCAGGGTTTTTTTTAAGATGAAAAATTACACTGTCTCTTTAATTTCCCTATTCAGCAAAGTTCAGTATTTACTCTTCCTTAAATCAACAGAATAGATCTATGAACCAGATGAAATAGGCCGCGTAGAAATTCAATATTTTATGAGCAAGTTCTTTTGAAATGATGCAAAAAATGTTTGTTCGACTTTTGGCAGTCTAAGGTTTTCCATTTACCAAACAATAACGACATTTGACCAATTTGTTGCAAACTACTTTGGAAAACGTTGTGGGAAAAGGAGGAATTGCTCGAAACGAGCAATTTCTCCTTTTCCCACAATGTTTTCTGCCCTATCAAAAGATCATCTTTCAATTTCATCACATTTTGAAATTTCATCTGCAATCTCTTTCAATTTGGGACAGTCGAAAATTTGACGTTTGGTAAAGTGTTATATGATCATGAATTCTCAGTGATGGCTGGCCCACCCAGGGATTTTGAAATTGTTTATTTCAATGCAAGACCTCTTTTTCCTTTTCATGGCTCAACTATGATTGCATTACCAGTGCGACTATAATTAACCTTGGGTTACGGGCTCAACCCTTGAATTTAACCTTAACCCATTATGTCTCCATATGGGAATTTGTGATTGGATCAAATTGAAGATAACAGCAGATGACATAATTGATTGCATGAATATAAAAGATTTTCTTTATGGTATTTGGTAAATACTATTATGGCAAAAGCATGAATTGCTCATTAAGAGTTACTAATCCTTTTATCACAGTGGTATTGTATGACTCTTGTGGCAGATGTGTCAAAGTTAATTATCATGAGATTATTATGAGGGGTTAACCCTTTACCAAATGCAAAATTTTCGATTGTCCTTAATTGAAAGAGTTTGCAGACGACATTTCAAAGTGTGGTGAACATGACATATTGAAAGAGTTTGCAGACGACATTTCAAAATGTGGTGAACATGACATATTGAAAGAGTTTGCAGACGACATTTCAAAATGTGGTGAACATGACATATTGAAAGAGTTTGCAGACGACATTTCAAAATGTGATGAAATTGGAAAATAATCTTCTGATAGGGCAGAAAACATTGTGGGAAAGAGAGAAATTGCTTGTTACAAGCAATTTCTCCTTTTTTCACAATGTTTTCCAAAAGTCTGCAACAAACTGATTAAAAATCGTTTTTTGAAAACGGGTTAAGGCATCTATCGCACATAACTTTTTTCAAATTATTGTAGGAAGTTAAGAAAATTCTCTTATTAGTTTTTCGTCTGATTCTTGCAATAATTTATGCCGTAACTAAGATACAGTACATCTTGTGTTAAGCAGCCATCCTCTTAAGCAGCCAACCTGCCTTAAACAACCACTGCAAAAAGTCCCATTGTTGGATTCATAGTGTACATCAATTTGTGTTAAGCAGCCAACCTGTCTTAAACAGCCAATTTTCTCAGTTCCAAATGCTGGCCTCTTAACACAAGATTGACTCTGTATGTCTTTTTCTTTTTCAACGTTTTCAATTGGTTGCTTTGATACTATTTTGTATGAATATTTAGTTTTCACACACTATTGTCATCTGATTATTGTAGAACCGATTAAGGATTGTTTAACTCTTCTTTTAATCTGTGACTGCATAAAGCTCATAGTCAATAAAAGCTCTTTACATAGAAAAAAGGATTAATTGCTCTTAATGAACTAAATGCACTAAATTTATCCTTGTATTGATTTATTCTTGTCAGTGGTTTATATCTGAAAACGACAGAGAAAGTTTATTTACTTCATCTTTTGTCTTCTTCACTGTTTCTTTCAATTTGGATTAGTATCAATTTCCATTAGGGGGAATGGGTAGATATCATTTGCCACTGTTTGCTGGAGAGTGTTCTAATGGAGTATTTACTTTGGTATTGAAGTTGTAAGGATTAATGAATAAGAATTAACAAAAATATTTTAAGAAGTATTAAATCGGTGATATCTTTGGCATATCAAAATCTCTTAGATATGTCACTTTATTCACCCATTGTATACCCTTGTTCAGTTGACAATATTGTGTTTTTGCTTAACCCATTACCAAACAATAACAACATTTGTCCTGTTTGTTGTAGACAATTCTGGAGAACATTGTGGGAAAAAAGAGAAATTGCTCTTAATGAGCAATTTTTCCTTTTCCCACAATGTTTTCTGCCTTATCAGAAGATTAGTGTTCAAATTCATCACATTTTGCAATGTCACTCTTCCGAAAACTCTTCCATTGCAGGACTGTTGAAAATTTGGTGTTTGGTAAAGGTGCAAAGGTGCTTGTTCACAGATGAGAAAAAGTGAAGTCAAAATATAATGTTGTTGAAACGTACAATACAGTTTTTGTTTTGTTGTTTGATCAATAAACAATTAAAAGTAGCTATTAAAAGCATACTTAATTTAGAAAGTGTCAATTTATCTAAATATGTACAATTTACATGCAGTAGATTTCAAAAGCGATGTCATGCTTTTGGATTGAAATACATGTTAATTCACTGTAAACATACATACCTCAAAGAATTAAACACTATCTTGTTTTGCATCCATTGACTTTTCTTCAGTGCAAATCAGTTAGAAAAGTGCAGCTTTTGTGCAGTTGATTTTTTACTTCTTTTATTCCTCACATCTATGAACAAACACTTTTTATATCAACAACACAGAAATGAATTCATAGAGGGAACATAGAAAAGAAGATGCTCTAGATAACTATGTAGTCATGCATTGAACCCTTGATGTTACATATAAATATATGAAATACGTTTTTAGATTTTCAAACATTTTCACAAAGCACTCGCTGTATTTTAGGCATCCGATATCATTTTGAAAATGTTTAAGAAAAGAAGTAATTACTCCAAATATTTCTTAACCCATCAGAAACCTTTTCTTTCATTTTAAAATTTTAATTTTTCCTTTTTGATTCGAAACCAAAATGAGGGAATTCAAAATAAGGGAATTTGATAAAATCTGCTGCTTTATTTGCTATAGGTTGTGTCATTGGATTAGATATTGGTTAATCCTGATTAAGGAAGTAAGTTTGCAAAGAAAGATATCATATAACTGCTCTTATGCCAATTATAGGATTTTTTCTTCAGTAATGTCTAGTAGATATTTATTAAGCATGACTGTGTACAAATACTTTATCAATGGTAATCTTGAAAATTTCATGAATGGTTAATTTCTTTTTTATCAACATCATTTTCAAAATATCCCTCGCTAAGGAAATCTAGAGATTGGTTAAATCTTAATTATCCTTATTTCTAAAAGTACCTAGATCCTAACATTTGATATCAGTCTAATTGAAATGTGTCAGTTAATTCTGTCTTAGGAAATGAACATGAACAACATATCGATGGTTCAGCGCAATACTATAGTAAGTGCTTCATGTTTATGAAGCACTTACTTTAGTCTTTCACTGAACCTTCGATATGTGGGTTGCTTGAATCATGCCAAAATACGTTGGAATGAAACCATTCTTCTAAGGTTTGCTTCAAATTGAAATTCAAAGCAATAGCAAATGGCATATAAGTAGCATGTGAGGTTTTAAAATGATATTTCGTATGATCAAGGGAAGGAAGAAACCGTTGTGGCAGAAAGAAAAGTTGCTGTGAGTTTTTGTCATATGGGATATGTCTTTTCTCTTTTCCATTCTTCATAACTCAGGTGTCTGTTTTTCCTTTAACTCTGCATGAAGAAATCTCCATTTACAGCAGTGTTGTGCTGATTGGTAGATTTATGACACATTCATTTAATTAGACATCTTCTCTCATTGAATACCTTACAATGATAGTGATTTGTTGTAAAGGATATGAATTGTCATCTTCAAGTTTCATTCAGAGTATTCACTTGTCATACGCCTGGATGATTAGGTTAGATTTTTTTCCCTCTATCATTTTCCAAGCCCTCATTGCATGAGACACTTTTTAACAAATAAATGGAAAAATGCCAAATGAAAACCTGGATGCTTAAAAATAAGAGGAAAGAAAGAGTTTGGAAATGAAGAATTTTAAGTTCTAGAATTTTTTTCAGGAAAGTAACTTTTTCTCATGTTGTTTTTATAGGCAAGTCTTTGCAGCAACACTATTCTTTTTCACATGATTATGTGATTATGAGCAGATTTGTAGACAAATCAGACAAAATATCTATGTAAAGTAACATCAGTGATTAAAAGTATCTTAATTGCATTGATCAGAGAATTTGCATTATTGACCAAATGGTCCTTCTGGTACTATGTTCCATAGTGCTGTGTATATTCTTCATAGTTATTTTAAATCTTTTCTTTTCAGAAAAGCGTCAACAACTCTTATCTTTTTTTACCCAAGATGCATCATTGTCATACTGAATTACCATAAATAGAAACAAATATACCATTTTGACGGCCATAAATCTTTGGGATGACACCATCAGTGCCAATTTGTCAACATAATGCTATATTATAGTCTCCTATTGCAGGATCAGTTAATCGTTTCCTTCTGAGCATCCTGTCCACTTTTCCTTCTTGTGGGCTTTTGAGTTTGGTTTAAACTGAAATTGACAGTAAGCAGTAATTGAATAATTAACCCTTAGAATGCTGGGAAATCTTCTAAAAATAGATTTTTTGTCTCTTGCTTTCCAAAATCTTAAATATCTGCTGAATTTTGTTGAACGGAAAGATTCTCAGAGTAGCAAACAGGTTAGATCACAGGCCAGCCGCCAAGCAAATTGGTGACTGGCCTGGATCTAACCTGTTGGCATAAGCATGAAGTTGGTTCCGTCACTGTAAGGGTTAATATGAAAATGTAGAAATTTATCTTTGTATCAACATTTGCTTGGCGATATGTTGATGAAACATTTTTTGATGATCAATTTCTCCTTTTGTAGGAAAAGTTTTTATTTTAGAACATTTTGGTTTATAGGGGTTGACTCAATAGAAGATTGTGATAAAGGAAGAAACTGCAGAGTACCGTTATGCTAAGAATTAGTATAAGTTCAAAACCACATCGTTCTTATTTCAATATCTAGAGAAGCAATATTGCATTGTAACATGTCATTGGAATCGTTAAAATGGCATGTCTACATGACAATATTGCATTTTTGTTCAAGATGATATTATCCAAATACAGTCTAACTTTGTGTTAAGCAGCCACCCTTTTAAGCAGCCAACCTGCCTTAAACAACCACTGTAGAAAGTCCCATTGTTAGATTTATAGTGTACATCAACTTGCATTAAGCAGCCAACCTGTCTTCAACAGCTAATTTACTCTGTCCCATAGGCTGACCTCTTAACACAAGTTTGACTGTAGATTAATTTCAACTTGTGAAAATATTTCCCTCAGTTATCAGATATGGTGAGACCCTGGTGTTTTTGGTAGCTTTTACTAATTTTTTCATTGAAAGCGTATTTTTCAATGGCTTTTTCATACCTTTTCAATGTCTTCTGCTGTTGCCTTCCCCCAAAAAGGTCTTTCGGCAAAGGGCTTAATAAGTTGGAATTATGGTGTAGATCATATAACTTGTTTTATCATATTATCCTGAATATAAACATGAAAACAACTATGTTTTTCCTGCAATATGATACATTCAAGGGTTATCTGATACCTTATCTTAAAACAGTTTTCTGCAGAAGGGTTTTGGGTCTGCTTTTCAAAGCCTTAAATATCTGATTAATTTTAGTGAGGAAAGATTCTCAAACAGGTTAGATCACATGCCAGTAATGTTGCCAACTTATTTGGCGGCTGGCCTGAAACCAAACTATTTGCATAAGCATGAAGTTGGTTCCAGCACTATAAGGGTTAATCGTAGTCTGCTGTTGCTTTGATATACCATGGGTCAATCAAAGCAACACTATACGGTACCAAAACTGTAGTAAATGTTTACATTTGTAAAGGTCTTTAGTCGAATCATTGAGTCCTCAATAGAGGGTTAAAACCATTGCAATAGAGGGTTAAAACCATTGTGAATAACAAAAGGTTAATATGTTTTTGAGCTTTTTTTTTAAACACAAACCACCAAAATATTTGTTACCATAGAAGTCAAAAGAAGTATACAGGAAGTAATGGATTGAGTTTCTTTAATTTCTGTTGCATCTTTCTTTTTTCATTGTCATCTCATGTTTGGAAAAAGAGGGTGTATTGTACCACAAGAAAATCATTTGTAACTGATTTTTCTCTGATGCCATGGCAACAGTTGCATAAAAAAACACAAAAGCAATTTTTCGCTAGTCGTAAAATGTGGCAATTATCAGAACCTTACCTGTCTCTTTGCATAATCAGGTTAAAACCAGTTAAATTTTCCCATAACCTTTGCAAGTGTTACCCTTTTTATCAAATTGTCCATAGTTCTGTACATTAGCTGATGTAATAATGAAACAGCATTGATCAAATGATAAAAAAAATAAGCTCAAAGGAGTATTGTTGTTGTTATCAAATGGATCTATGGCATTTTATTAGGTCAACTTTTTTTTTAACAATTACATTTTATATACTATTTTGTTGAAACATGTCAAATTGTAAAGGCTTAAAAAAAAGGTGGTGTGCATCAGTGAATTAGGGTTAAATTGGTTTGAAGCGTATCTCATTTTACAGTGAAGCTCATTTAAGGGACACTGCATGGGCTCAAAACCGTAGAACAAATAACATTTCATCTTATGTTTTTATTACTGCTGTTAAAACCAAAATGATTTCACCAATAGAGGACAGTAAACTGTTGGTCAAATGTATTGCTTGAAAAATTGCAACTTGTCCAAACTTGTTTCTTAGAAATAACATTAAAACAAAATTCAATGCTAACCCTTATAGTGATGGAACTGACTTCATGCTTATGCAAACAGGTAAGATCCAGGCCAGCCACCTAATAAATAGGCGGCTAGCCTGTGATCTAACCTGTTTGCTACTCTGAGTATCTTTCCTCACCTTAATTAAGCAGATATTTAAGGTTTTTGAAAGCAGAGGACACAAGTTTTTTTTTTAAAATTACCCAGCAATTTGAGGGTCAAGGTTTTGTCGTCTGCTGTTGCCTTCAATTTAGAGCAGTCACAAATGCCATTCTTGGGGAAAGAGTGAAGCTTTTAATTCCGGAATATAAAGAGAACTCTGAATAGAGTAATGGGTGAGAGAGATAAGGACCTAGACATTTGCATTTTTCTCTATAGCTGGTTTATTTATGATGTGTCTGGGGTCTGAGGGAGATAGACCCTGTTTCAGCTCCCATACAGCCAGACATTTAAATTGCCTCTTCACTATGTAAAGGATGTTTTGACTGGGGCAAATGCATGTCAGAGTCACTGAAAAACCCTTCTCTTTGTACAATGACTGTGTCCTTTTGGGGGATAGAGGGGGGGGGACCCAGGTATTTTTGTTTTTTTCATCTGCTTTTGTCTAACATTTGGCAGAGAAATCACGGTCAATGGGTGTGCATGTCAAAAACAGTTGGCCTTTGACTGTGATTTCTATGCTGAGTGTTAGACAAAACACCGTTATAAAGCATGGGTTATCCTATACCATTATAACCCGAGAGTTGGTGGTCAACTCATAGGGGGGGTGGGGGGTGTTAAAAAAATGTAAAAAAAAATGAAAGAAATACCTTGTTTGTTCATTGGATTCTTAACATTAGACATGTGATTCCCCCACTTGTATTGGTGACAGTAGTACAGTGGTAGAGCGTCTGCCTCTTGTACTGAGGGTCCCAAGTTTGAATCCCTGTTAAGCGAGGTGAAAATTGCCGGGACTAACCCACAAATTGGCGCGAGTACTGATGTAGTAACCAGGAAGCAGTCATTAAGAGTGAATTTGATAATCTTCAAGCTTTGTCACAATCGATGAAAAATAAGTAATTTTAAACTACATTTCCACTTGCCTCATAATGCTGTCACTTGTTTTACCAGAATCGAGGTAAATTAGCGGATTTGACCGGAATCGACATCATATTACTGGAATCGACATGTATGTTCCTTAAAAGGTGGTTTTTGCATGTACGATGTCTGAGACAAAAGCTACATGTTTTTCACTTATGTGTATTATTTTCAATTTAAAAATGGTATTTTATGATGAAAAGCCCTTTGTTCATTAACATTATATATTCATATACATGACTAACAGACCAACTAAACAAAAGTTTTGCTAGAAGAAATAAATCATAGAATGCGGTACCGATAGAATCTTCATGTATGAAAACACCAGCATCGCTGTAGATTCCTGAAATAGACATGTTCTTATATTTGCTAGAGGAAATATAAAAAAAACTATATGTATGGAGACACCAAATCCGCTGTAGATTCTTGAAATCGGCATATTCTTATATTTGATAGAGGAAATATATAATAGTATATGTATGAAGAGAGAGGATTTTACAATAGATTCATTTAATCCACCTGTTTTACCTATAGACAAAAGGAAAACATAATTACTGTAGATGTGGCTAAGGTGACGTAAAAAACCGTTGGTCATTTATTCATTGATAAGTACGGTAAGTACATCATTTATTGATATATTGTTCAGTGAAGCAATGAACAACAAGTTTTTGTTCTGCTTGGTGTGCGGAATAAACCCGGCCGGAAGAAATCCCCACCTTAAAAAACAGCACAGCCAAATTGAGAATACTAATAGCAACTCAAAAGCTATTATTTGCAATAACAAATGCCTCATGATCTTTATGTCAGATCATCATTCATGATAAATTACAAGCGCCTTGCAATCACAATCTGTCAAGAGTTTCAAGGGACAACCTCCACGTTCCCCATAATCCTGTGTACATGTCAAAAGTTCCCGGACTATATCCACTACCCAGTACTCATCTTTGTCTATGACACACATACATTGCACGTCAATACATCACTTGCAGTTGTCTAATGTTACCTGAAATCTTACATTTACCATTCATGTCCGTACTCCTGGTTCGATACCCAGTTCCACACAAACAAAAGTTTCAATGTTAACCCCATTGTCTATTGAAATCATCTTAAGCTTCTGTCTGGTAGCCCTTAATAGCGCTTAACTACTGTTTATTCAATACACAATAACAACACATGCCAATGTATCATAAAAATGCTCTACTGTGGCAATCTGATCGGTTTCGTCAATATCCTGTCAATTCCGATCTACTCCATCTTCACAGTGATTTGTTAATGGAATCAACATTTATTTTTTGTATGTGATTGATTCCGTAAACATGCTGTCGATTCCGATCAACTCCATCTTCACAGTGAGTTGTTAACGGAATCGACATTTATTTTATGTATGTGATCGATTTCATCAACATGCTGACGATTCCAATTTACTCCATCTTCACAGTGATTTGTTAATGGAATCAACATTTATTTTATGTATGCGATCGATTTCATCAACATGCTGACGATTCCAATTTACTCCATCTTCACAGTGATTTGTTAATGGAATCAACATTTATTTTATGTATGCGATCGATTTCATCAACATGCTGACGATTCCAATTTACTCCATCTTCACAGTGATTTGTTAATGGAATCGACATTTATATTTTGATTGTGGTCGATTACGTCAACATGCTGTCAATTCCGATCTACAACATCCTCGTTGACTTCCAATTTGATTAAAAAAATTAATAACCGGCGTTTGTAACATCATAGGGATATGCATATCAACTCTTTTATACTTTGTAACACTTTTTTTCTCGGATTCACGAAAATTATATTGTAACTTGTGTTTTCTTCCTTTAATTAATTGATGTAACTGTTATAACTTTACTAACATAATTGTAAGATGTTATGAGGGATGGCCACGGCCCAATTTTACTATAGATGTAGCAAGGCAAATAAAGGTTAATAAAATTACTGCTTTCACTTTTTTGTATCGAAATTATATTATCATCCCTAAAATTAATACCTGTAATCCGCAGAATCAACTATCCCTTTGGATCAGAAGTTTATCCGAGATTTATCACATGTTCTGCTTACAGGTCATTTAAATATGCAAATCATAATCACATCTTGATTAAGATATACTTTTCATCATTAATGTGATAGTTTTGACAACTTTGATAAAAATAATAACTTAAAATCAATGAAAACATCAGTTGATAGTTATTCATGTCGATTCCAGTAATATGATGTCAATTCCGGTCGATTCCGCTAGTTAACCTCGATTCCGGTAAAACAAGTGACCCTCATTATGCCACAAATCATCTGAAGGTGTTATCCATGGAGAGAAGTGTAAAAGAATTGAAAAACACTTAAATGCATATTGAACCTTTTTCTCGACTTTGTATGTTATCTTTTTATTCAGATGATTTCTGAAAACTATGTGATAAAGTAAGAGTTTGTTTATTTAGATAAATATTGTCTTAAGTTCTCTAGGTTTAATTATTGTCATTAACTAGTTTGTGATGGTTTATATTGTTTGGAGCATTTTCAAGATAGACTGTTGCATTTGTGTATCAAAAAAGGAAAGAGTGCACATTACGACTGTCTCTCAGAAATAACCAAATGGTTTGGGGTTTAATGTTTCAATTCAGATTGTGAGTTCATGCAAATTGCACTATGAAACTGCTCCTAATTCTGGTATGTGAATAATGCAGAAAGTTTGAAAATGGATGTGTTGTTTTATTTTTGCCTGGGATAATTTACCTGGACTTAACATATAATCCTTTTAGTATTTGGTACTATGATTTTGTATTTTGAAACTGTTTTGTATAAGTTTGGTATTCAATACAGAGAAGAGAGAGATTTTACAGCTTAACTCTATCCCTTTTAATGAAGTCGTTTGAAGGTACCTAATGGCCTCAGTGGTCTATTGGTTAGAGTACAGAATTTGAAATCACATGGTCCCTTTCAGTGTGGATTCGAATCCTGGTGACAGCGTTTGGATTTTTCATGAGAGGTAGTCTCTAGACTGACTTAAGGAATGCTGATGGTTTTACCCGGCTAGCCCTTACGGGCAGTTAAGTATAGGGTCTTCTTCCATCATTAAGATTCAAGAATCGCAACATTACTGAACTAATGTTTATGAGAAGTAAATCTCATGTAAATAGATTTATGATTCATGTAATAGAAGTGAGAAAAGTCAGTGATAAAAAAAGAAACGCCTTGTAATAAACAATGTCATTTTGTCTATCTTTATTAAATTAAAATTATGCTTAACACAGAAATTATCTAGCCTCTTATATGTTGGTAGACCAATTAAGCTGTTTTTAAATGAAATTTGTCTGTGAAAGTGACAGAATTCACACTAATTTCATGTATCATGTACATAATCAACTATTAGACACTGAATTATTAGCCCATAGAATGCTAGGTAATTTTCTAAAAATAGTTTTTTGGTGTCGTTTTCTCAAAACTATATCTGATTAATTTTGAGGAGGAAAGATACTCCTAGTAGCAAACAGGCTAGACCATAGGCCAGCCACCAATTTACTTGGCCGCCCGCCTAGATCTAACCTGTTTGCATAAGCATGAAGTTGGTTTCAGCATTATAAGGGTTAATAAAGTCATGATAAGAACTTTCCTATTTGCTAGAATTTTTAAAATGCCTTCTTGACCACTTGGACAGTTGTTTTGAATTGTTCTGTTATTTAAATGGTCCTTAATGTCAACTCATGTGCTTTATTAAGCTAGTTTGCAATAAAAGAATAGAAATATTCATGGAAATGTTAAAATGTGTTCATATCCTCGTCCCATATTGAGGATATTGTAATTGATCAAAATCAAAGGCAGCTTTCAAGAAGTATGATAAACTTTTGAGAAAGGGTTAACGATCTAGATTTACAAGGTAAAGTTTAATGTGTAAGTGGGCTTGATAGCTCAGTCGGTAGAGCATTCACAAAGTTTGTGGAGGTCCTTGGTTCGAGACACAGTCTGACTCCATGTTTTTCTTACCCTTGTAATACATATATTTTAGATAAACATTGTGATTAAAGGCAAAGTTGCATGTTGAAAGTAATTCCTCTTAGTCAAAGTAGATTGTAAAATCAAATGCTACAGCTTTGTTGATGTTCATCTTCCTCTTAGTCAAAGTAGATTGTAAAATCAAATGCTACAACTTTGTTGATGTTCATCATCATATAGTCAGATACTATGTTATTGATCTGTGAAATTTCGTTTTGAAATGTAAGCAACAGCAATCAAGAATTGTATTTAGTGTCCTATAAAACCTTTTCATTTGAAATATGGAAGAGGAACCAATATGAGACACAAGGAAATTTCTCGATGCATTTTAGTTTCTGTTGTTTCTTTTCTTAAATGCATGTTGCAGGTGTGTCAATGTTTATTATTTTATAGATAGCGATTGAATATTTTTGACAAATCAACATCATGGAAGACAAATCAAATTTCTCCTTTTCTCATTTCAGAACAGTTCCCAGGGGACTATGCATGGTGCTGCCCCTCCGTTTATGCCTGGCTGGCCACCACTGAACTCACATGAACTGTATCAACAGGGGATCAAACCGTTCACCTCCGCTTCTCCATCTGTACCACCATTCAATCTAGCGAAGTACACAGTGAGCCAAGCAAACAGGGAGTTACCTCTAGGCTGGCCAACTAATGGGTTTAATGCACCCAATGGGCTTGAAGCCAAGGAGAACCCATTCAATGGTGTGAAAGGGTACTTGAACTATAAATCACAGAGCTCCTCCCCTGTACATCAACATTCAACATCACAGTCTCATGGTCAACAGCTTTCTTTGAGTCATCCCTCAGCTGAATCACTTCCTGCCAAATATGGAATCAATGGTCCTTTTAATGCACACTCGCATATGGAAAGTGACACAGGCTCCAAATTTCACTTACATGACAATAAATTAAAGAATGGCCTTTCCAGCTTTTCAATCAATAATGAGAACAAAGATTTGAATTTACATCTTCCGAGCAGATTACCGAATCAATCAGACTTGTACCAGAGGAAAGGTCCACCTTTAATACCCAATGAAAGTCCTACAAATTTAAACGAAATTGAGAGGAGTCTCTCTGGACGCCATAGAAATGAAACTGCACCGAAAAGCACTCCACATTCTATATCAACACTGACATCATCTGATTCTTCCTCGAGGTCTGAGGGCTCAATGATCTCGGAACAAAAGGGTAAACAAAACCCTGCACACATTGCCAGTTCTCATGCCATGCCTTACTATGGATCTGCTGAGCATACACTGTCTACCTCAAACATCTCCAGATCCAGTACAGCCTCTTCTGCCAGTAACTCAGTGATCTCACAAGCATATTCCAGGAGTAAAGATATACATCAAAGAGATTCAGGGACTTACTCAAGTTCATCAGGAGCCAGTCTAGCTTCCATTCAGAAGGCCAATAAGATTGCAGCGGACATCTATGCTGAAGCTCAGAGTTCAATGATGAGGCCAACTGACGGAAGTAAGCTTCCATCGTTTGCCAATGTATCCAACATTGTAGGAAACGATAAGAGACATCATGGATATGATCCTTACGACTTTCAGAGTGAAGAAAGATCAGTTGATTTAAGACCTGAAAATAACCTCGGTAGTGCACAAAGGGGCCCTAATGGTTATCTTCCGTTAAATTATTGGTCCAACTTTGGAACCGTCACCCCTAATGTGAGCTTGGAAAAAAGAGATGATGTATTACATAGAGATACATCTGTAAATGCTATTGGGCAGCCTCAACCTCTTTCCCTAAACGCTCCAGGACGTAAAAACAAAGAAGAAGAGAGTGAAAAGAAACCTATGTCTATCAAAGAAATGGTGGAGAAGAAAAGAAATGAAAAACACAAGAAAAAACAAGCTAGTAGTGGGCAGGACCCCAACATTAACCAGCTTGTTGATGCAAAAGTCCAAGAAATTCTCGCTGCTTACAAACAAAAAGAGCTTCAGAAAAGTCAGAAACCTGTTAAACCTATATCGTCCACAAGTACCTCTTCTTCTGCTGCTTCTTCTAGATCTCAGCATGACAACTTGCCTCTGTATAGTGATCATGCACATCATCTTAATTCTTCAGATCCTCCACATCGCCCAAATGACAATGGTGTACATACAACAAAGTCCATGGATAAGAACAATCCCCCTGGTGAAAAAATTATGCCTCTTAACTCTGACAACCAATTTGTTGTTCGGCCAAGCTCGAAAGAAAGACCTCTTCATCAAGACAGCTTTAGTTTACCCCAATCAGGCACCAAGATTATGCATAATCGCCATGACAACCAAGATGCTCAACATGCAAGCTCCAGGGAGATCCCCCTTCACCAAGACAACCGTGATTTGCATCAACCAATCTCTCAGGATATTCCTCATCGCCCAGACATTCATGGGTTGCCTTACCAAAGCTCAAGAGGTATTCCCAATCACCATGACAACTTTGGTGTGCAACCCCCAAGTTCTAGTAGTACACCTCATCACCAAAACAATGATGCTTTGAATCACCCAAGCTCAAGAGATACACCTTATCACACTGATAAACTTGGCTTCCAACATTCAAGCTCAAGAGATACACCTAATCACCAAGGCAATCATGGTTATCAACAAACAAGCTCTAGAGAAACAACTTATCACCCAGGCAATCTTGTTTTTCAGCGTCCAAGCCCTAGAGAAGTACCTAACCACTCAGATAACCATGGTTTGCATCGTCCTAATTCAAGGAATACACCCAATCACAATAATAGCCCTGATGTTCAACGCCCAAATTCCAGAAATGCACCCCATTACAAAGACAACCTTGATAGTCATCGCCCAAGCTCTAGAGATATGCCCTATTATCAAGACAACCATGGTGCACACCCCAGCATCATTCCATCAAAGCCAGTAGACCACCGAGGAGCTTATCCACCGAGGTACCAACATTTTTACCATCAAACCAACACTCAGGGTATTCATGATGAAAGCTCAGGGAAGCAGCATTCCGAAAACCAAGATGGGTACCGGCCAACTCCCTGGGACCTCCAGCAGCAGATAATGCATATGAGATTAAATAGAAAAGAAATGCTTGGACAAAGCTCATCTGAAATGCATCATCAAGGTTTGCAGCCACATGGAGAAGAAAAACTTTCCCAGCAAAATGATCTCGCAAATCCCCAAACAAAGGATGAACATGTGATGGCCCTTCATAAGCAGGTGGACCAAATGAGGTCATACAAAAAGTCTCAATTTGATCCCCATCAGAATTCGGTTCTGGACCAGCATCAACTTCTGTCTCAACAGTCAAATCAGCAATATCATCAGCAAGATCAACATCATCAGAGGCATGATCAGCAGTACCATAATGAAGATCAACAGCATCAAAGGCATGACCAACGGCATCAAAGGCAAGATCAACAGCATCAAAGGCAAGATCAACAGCATCTAAGGCAAGATCAAGATCATCTAAGGCAGGATCAACAGCATCTAAGGCAAGATCAACAGCATCAAAGACAAGACCAACAACATCAAAGACAAGACCAACAACATCAAAGGCAGGATCAACAGTATCATAGGCAAGATCAACAGTATCATAAGCAAGATCAACAGTATCATCTCTCACTGCAGGAACAAGTCCAGAATATGAGAAATATGAGAAAGGAAGGTCAAAGTCCTCATCAAACTGAATTGCAGCCTGGAATGGTCCCTCCTTGGTTTGAAAACTCAAAAGAATTCAGTGTTGGTCATCAATCCAGTGAAAGGTTTAAAATGAGTGGAAACTTTGTAAGAAATGGTTTGAATTTATCAATGAAAAAGGACCCTTATGAGTTTGATATCACTAGTGATAAAATGAATTATCAACATCCAAAGATGCAGTTTTCAGACTTCAATAGACGAAATGGATTAAGTTCAAATCACGGATTTCTTCAAGGACATTACAAAGCACGTATGAATATGGAGTTTGATAGAAGATATATGAACAGGACTCATGATCCTTCTCTCATGGACAAGAACCCTCTGTCAATGGGTCAACACAAGAAGATAGGCAGCAAACCATATGGTTACAAATCGTCTCTATCTTTGCTCAAAAAGTCACAAAAATATCATGGAAGGTCTTCGTTACCAATCAAGAAGGTTGGAAAATTGGGTAGGCCTCTTGGGAGACCACCTGGGAAGCTCTCTGGAAAACTGAAAAATAAGGTTACAAAGGACATGTTTGCAGACAACTTAATGAAGAATCTAGGTTTCCCTCCTCTTTCAAAATCTGATCTCATTTCATATAAAGTTCCAAAAATGAAATTGAATTTCCTAAACGGACATGCTTTGAAAAGAGGAAATCCAGGAATCCTTCCTCAGTCTCAAATGCCTGTGAAAAGTGAAGTTAAAACAGAAAATATTTGGGATAAAATGGATAATATTGGGAACAAACTGAAAAACATAGATGTAAAAACAGATGAAAGGCCTGAAAAAATTAAACATTCCTCAGAAGACATCATTGAAGCAGCTAAGAAGACAAGAAACAAATTACAAAGATCAAGAAGTGTTGAATGTGGTTTAGATCGTAGCTGCAATATCAGCCCCATTCGCAGGTCTAAATCAGTAGATGATTGCCAGAAATTAGTTCATTCAGAAAAAGATGTCAAGAAAGGAAACATGCCTCCTGAACCACAAGGAAATGGTGAAATTGGTGGGAATGGCATTGATGTTGACATTCTGACCAATCAAATTAAAGATTTGAAGAAGCTGGTTACCGGTCACCTAGAAGACTACAGTAACAATCTGGAAACTAATACTGTTGTTACTGTACCCAAATGTGGATGTCTAGGGCCTGACTGTAAGTTCATAAACCCTTTTCAAAAGAATAATAGTTTTAACCCACAGAATGTTTGGAATTTTTCGAAAAATAGATTTTTGTGTTATCTGCTTTCCAAAACGTTAGATATTTGCTTAATTTTGATGAGAAAAGATACTCATAGTAGCAAACAGGTTAGCTTAAGGCCTGCTTTCAATTCACTTGGCGGGTGGCCTAGCTCTAACCTTTTTGCATAAGCCTGAAGTCCATTCCAGCTCTATAAAAGTCAACCACCTTACCCCAAAAGAACTTTCGGTAATGCATCCAGTGCAGTAGACTTAGGAAACCACTTTGATATACTACAGGAAAAATTCTTCATAATGGCCAATGGATCCTTTCAGTCACAATGGTTCCTACCAAAGTTATTATAAGAATGCTACTTTTCATACTTATTCTTGTTATTTGATTATCTTCTGCTAATACTCTCAACTTGGACTAGTGACAAAATCACATTTGAGGGAATGGGTTTACTAGGTCTACGCAACATATATTCATTTCTCATTCCTAGTCGGTTGTATTCTCATATTGGAAAACAGGCAGCTCCTTGCAATTAAGATTATGCATTTCTGGGTACTGATTTACTAAGTCTTACAGAAAATGTTTGCACAAGTAAAAACTATAATAAATGAAAACACAATATTGTCATGTGACACATAATTGGAAATGTCTCGGGTTCAAGCCCCACGACACCTCTAGCTTCGTTGGAGTGACCTTTGGCAAGTCACTTCAGAACCCTAGCCTAGTACTGGGGATCCAGGAAAGCCGTGACATAACTGAAAAATTGTTGATACAGAGTTAAACGCCATACAAACAAACAAACAAAATGAAACAATTGTTAGTTTGAATGAATCCAATGATTTGTATATATAAATGATACACCTTTCAGATGTGTTCAATGAGGCAGTAGAAGGCCCCTACTACACCCACCTTGGTGCTGGGAGAAGTGTCGAGGCTATTCGCCAGATACTCGAAAAAAGGTCTGTAGGATTAAATGTCTTCATTGTCCTATTTGGGCCTCTGTGGTCAGAATATAGAACGGAAATGCAGGATTACCATGTTTGTTTTACATCAATTGTGAAGGAAGCTTTAAAGCTTGTTCAAAGCCACTCTTTATGACTGCTTCCTAGAAACTAAACTAGTATTTACATTGATATGTGGGTTAGTCCTGGAAATTTTCACCTCACCTGTTTGGGATTCGAAACCTGGACCCTCGGTACAAGTGGCCGACGCTCTACCCATGCACCCATGGCCTTGTTGTTAGAATATAAAACTTGAAACATCATAGCCCCTCTGCTGGGTTCAAATCCAGATGAAGGCATTTAAACTTTCATTAGAGGCAATCTTGCACATGACTTATGGACTACTTCTTATCATTTAGAGTTAGGCATCCAAACGTTACTGAAGTAATGTTGAAGGGGTGTAAATTCCCACAAACATAAATCTGCTCATGTTCAAACCCTCTATTTGAATTTTCAAGAGAGTTAATCTCCTGTCTGACTTGCAGAATGCTGATTGTTCTAGTCTACTCGGCTCTATCGAGGGCAATTAACCAATTAAAAGGGTTCTTCCATCAATGATGAGCTAAGCATAGCAATATAATCGAAAAATTGATGTTGCATGTAAAAACCTTAAAAAATAACTTAATGCAACTCCTGAAAAAGGCCCTGGAAATCTGTGTTTCAAATTTTTGTGAAATAACTGAGAAAACTTTGCTTGGACCATCTTGCATTTACATGAATTGGTTCTGTATTGAGCTGCAAAAAGGCAACTCCTATAATCAATCCATCTGTATAAGGTTCTTTAATTAAGCTGATCTTGCATAAGGTATTTTATTGTTATTGTTGTACATGATGTTTGCATTGTGTTTATAGCAGTTTGCAATAAGTGGTTTGAAAGCACACTGTGCAGTACTGTTGAGGTAAAACCAGGAGCATAGATCAGTGCACTGTCAACCAATGATATAACTGAAAGAATGTTCAAAACAATTAAAAATTCGGAAATGTTGAACCCTTATTTGTTATATTCTGCCTTGTAGAACCAGCACTGAAGGTAAAGCTATCAGGATTGAGAAGGTACGCTACACAGGTAAAGAAGGGAAGAGTTCACAAGGATGTCCTATAGCTAAATGGGTAAGTACTGGGTAACAAAAATATAGCAACAGAGGTGACTGTGGTTCAATGATGAAGCTTAGGTCTCTGGTACCGAGGATCATGGGTTGGATCCCTGTTAGTGGCAAGGTGAAAAGGATAGGACTAAGCAACAAATTGGCGTGAGTACTGGTTATGTTTCCAGGAAGCAGAGTCGAGAGTAATTGATCTAAGTTGTAAGAACTTGTTCCAAAATTGATGTCATTTTTGCATATCTATGTCAATGTTTGATTATCACTGGGTGATGATGCCACTTTATGATCAATACATTTTGATAATATTTCTTTTTATCACAATGATTTCTACCAATATCCTAAAAATGGTATTGTTTTTTATGCTTCTATTTTGTTTTGCTGTTGCTTTCAACTTGGACTAGTCACATATTTCAATATGGGGGAACTGATATCAACAATTGGATGTTACAAAAGGAGAAATTATTAGTCCTTTTGATACATTGACACAGTCTTGTATCGTAGTTTCATTCAGGAATGGTCAGGTGGCATATACTCAGATAATAATCCAAAGTTCAGCATGACAATGTAAAAACTGTCAGGTATGCTGTGGTTTACTAGTTGTCAAAAGAGCAGCCTAAAACATCTTTCCAAATATTATGAATTCTATTTGTTATATTAAGGGCACAAGACGATAGCAAGTGCTTATGTGAAGCACTTACTATAGTATTGTGCTGAACCCTCTATATACAAAAACATAATTTTCCCACACAGATAATCCGTCGTTCTTCCATGGAAGAGAAGTATCTGGCATTAATACGTCACCGACCTGGACATTCCTGCGACACAGCATGGCTGATGATCGGACTTGTAGCATGGGAAGGGGTCCCAACCAACCAAGCAGACGAAATGTACAGCTATTTATCTGCCACGCTTCCTCAAAATGGGTTTGAAACTGAACGAAGGTGTGGCACAAATGACAGGTCAGTGTTTATTTTTATCATGAGTTCTAGATAGTGTTTTAACCCATTATCAAACAATAAGGACATGATGCACATTGGAAAAAAGCCAGTGATGAAAGACTAGTTCTTATTAAAGGTTTTTAGAGTCTGTGTACAGTGAATTGATATTTATACCGTTACATGGTGCAAAAGATGACATGAAAAGGGGTGCCGTGAAAACTAAGTGATTCACGGTTAGTTGACATGTGACCTCCTTCATTTGCACATGGTCAAGCGAAAACTGGCCCATCGGAGTTAAAATCTATGAAGTGAAACGATACTGTTTGGTCCATCTAATGTTTCAAGTTAAAATCATCATTGGATGATCACTTAATTTGAAGAAAATGAAGGTATTACTCGAAGGTACTACTCTAACTATTTGCTGCCTCTTTGCACTTAAGAACAATTCCATATTTAGATTAGTTAGGGTAATATACGTCACAGAGACAAATCTCTGGTTCCATTACTTTTTTACGCAAAATTAACACTTGTCGTATCCTCCACAATTAACACTCTCAGGACATATATTATACATACCACCATACCTTTTCCATTACCCCTATCTATATGCCTTATCAAGATTTATCCACTCTACCATAGACAGAGAATACAGTGTGACGTCATTTTTCATCGTGTGACGTCACTCGATGACATCACGATTTGTCTCATGACTACTATTCATAATTATTCACGCATACTCATTTGCGTTTTTATAAAAACTGTTTCTCTGTTGTTTCGTTGAAATTGGGTTTCAAAAGGTATGTAACCGGATAAACAGAACAAAAGGTTAGTGACATTAATGGGTTAAGTTTTTCAGGCTAGGCTTCGGTATTTATTGGGTTCGCCTTCGGCTCACCCAATAAATTCCTATGCCTTGTTCGAAAAACTTAACCCATTAACGTCAATAACCTATTATTCTCTATGTATTTGAATTCGATCTAAAAATATTAAAGGCTGTAGATACCTAGATATATTGATGATAGCTTAACTTGTTATGCTTTCAATAACTATTTTTAATTGTATATATATCATACAACAATACAAAAACTATTGTTTCATCAACAATCTTTTTTGACTTGCAAATTTTCTTAATTGTGAACAAACAACTTTAAGAGATATTTTCTCCATAGAACTAACAATGTATATTTCTATTTCACAGGAAGACATGTGCTTGTCAGGGTATAGACCTAAAATCTCGGGGTGCTTCTTTCTCCTTTGGATGTTCTTGGAGCATGTATTTTAATGGCTGCAAATTTGCTCG
Source organism: Cerastoderma edule (assembly GCA_947846245.1). Lineage (NCBI taxonomy): Eukaryota > Metazoa > Mollusca > Bivalvia > Cardiida > Cardiidae > Cerastoderma > Cerastoderma edule. The sequence continues at coordinate 19,160,243 of OX401406.1, forward strand.
GAGTCAAGTCGCAAGGAAATTTAAACTAAAAAATCAGGATGAGGTAAACACTGGCTTGTTGATATAAAACCCTTGATATTTTTTTTATATTCTTTCATTTTTTTCACAAAACTTTTTTTCATTCAATGAAAGCTTTAAATCTGGCAAAGATTCTAACAGCGGTTAATGATTTGCATGTTATATTTATATTGGTCACTTTATACAGATAATTACCCAATATGCTCTCTTGTAAATCTGTACTTAGACAAACTTGTGCTCAACAAGGAAACTCCATAATGTAACACTTATCTGCAAAGATGGTTTTAATCCAGAATTCTTCTCTAAATCGGGTGAACAATGCAAATCAAGGGTTCAATGCAAGACTATAGTAAGTGCTTCATAAACATGAAGCACTTACTATAGAATTGAATTGAGCCTTCAAAATGTCATAAACATGAAGCACTTACTATAGAATTTCATTGAACCATCAAAATGTTTTGTCACTTTTTAACTTTGTTGGAAACAGTAATTTACAAAAGTCTATGACATGCGTTTTGCAGGAGCCTAAGTTAGAAGAGCGTTTACAGAAACTTGCTACCCAAATAGCACCACTGTATCAGCAATGTGCTCCACAAGCGCATTTTAATCAGGTATAGTCTTCTTGTACTCGTATATTGTAGCTGTTTGACTTAATCCATATCTCCCCAGGGGAACATTCATCATCCAAGGGAGCAACATCATGCAACATGTATAAAGTATGAAAAGTCTTCTTTTTTTAAGTTGGGTGTAAATTTTTAAAAGAAAAGATAAATTGCTATGTAGAGGTGTAGCTTTGTTTAAATTATTTCCCTACTTCTATTTATGTGTTACTTCGTACATGAACTTAAAAACCTTCGTCAGATTATTTAGCAGGGGCCTAGAAAAGCCAGGTTCCCAATTGAACTTTTCTTATTCGAAGTCTCATCTGCTTTTTGGTTTCCCATTTAGCAATGTCAGTGATACTATTTTCCAAAACTAACAGACCTGGGCCTCTTCCCAATTCAAGGAAGGAAAATTAGCCCTGCCATGTATTGTATCTTAAAAAGAGCCCAAATCGCAAGCAACAGCAGACCATAGCTTCCAGGGATAAAAAATCACATTTTCTAAATGAAATTCAAATGTGATTATTTAAGTAAAAGAAGATATTGGTCACTGATCTGAAAGATTATCCTGAAAAGGTTGGTTGATTCAATGCCTTATGCATCTTTGTGTTTGGCCAACATTAGCATTAATATCTTTCCTAGACATAAAAACTTAAAAATTATCACCACAAAAAATATGATGCAGCTGCTATGATGAAAAAATACCAGATATATTTGCTTTTACAGAGCTATTTCTCAGAGAAGAGCAGCCATTGTCGTTTAGGGGAAGAAAAACCTGGCCCATTTTCGGGAGTGACAGCTTGTGCAGATTTCTGTGCTCACGCCCATAAAGATATCCACAATATGAACAATGGCAGCACCGTTGTAAGTATCAATTGGGCTTTATGTATCTATAGATATGTGGATTTATGGCTTTTTTTTCTCTATGAGTGGGTTTGTCTGTTTGCTCTTGGAACAGGTAAAGCAAATGTTCAATAGTTCAAAATTTAAGAGTTTGGAGGAAGACTTTTGCAAGGCCTTCACTTGTTTTAATCATGCATTTTACCCATAGCAATGATATCTTTGGTCATGCTTTCTATCATCAGCTTAAGTCTGGAAGCTATTGTAGGACTCCATGTTATAATGACATGTTGGATGACATCTTTCTATAGGTAAATACTGGGACACTTATTGTTAAAGGGAAATAACTGGACTGTTCTTGTTGTTAGAAAATTTGGACAGGGGAGGCAAAAACAATTTTTACTGAAAGTTTTTATAAAACCATTGAATAGGTAAGTTAATTAAAATCAGATTTTTCCATCTCTGATGGAACACTCGATGTTACAGGGAAATAATCGGAAACTCTGTGTTGGAGGGAAATGATAGGAAACTCTGTGTTAGAAGGAAGTAATAGGAAACTACGAGGTGCAAAGTTCCCGGACTGCTTCTGTTATTTTAATGGGGTATGGGATAGCGCCTTAAAATATATATATCATTGATAAGAAATCATTTACCTATACAATGATATAACATGAGGCAGGGTAAATAACATACTGAAAAATATATTACATTTTAAACAAGCACAACTTATACCATACGGAGTACATTGAGTACATTGACAGATCCGACGTTTATTTTGATCACTTAAATCATTACTGTTTTTCAAAGTATTCCCCATTTAATCAAATACACTTTTCATGGCTTTTCATCCAGCTGTGATAAATTATAATATACCATTCTTTTTGGAAGCTGTGTACTGCCAATCTCACAGAGGATTTTAGTTCCTCTTCGGATTCGTAACAGCGACCTCGAAGCTCAGCTGACTCTTTATTCACTGTCTGGCCACTGGCTACAACATGTTGGAGGAGCATCCCTTGACTGTCCATGAAGAAAATATACATGCTTTTTCTCAAAGACTTCACGGTATTGTCCTTCTTTGTTTCCTGATAAAAAAATTAAGTAGAGTTTCATCGGCTGTTACAATATGGTTTAAGAATCAATCGCCATCTTTCTTCAATCGTCGTAAAAAGGTTTCAGACGTTTCAGTCCTGGTCTGCATATTATCCGCGAATAATAGCCGAGGGACCCATCGTGCACATACCTTACTCATTCCTAGGTCTTCAGATAATATTCTATGGACAGTTCCATGACTTAGCTCCACTGTATCCGAAATATCCTCTATGGACTTTCATCTATCCTTCATTATAACACTATGGATTAGTGATTTCCCGCTGTCTGTCTTTGGTCTCACGCTACGTTGATTATTGTTTATAGTATGTCTACCCTCTTTAAAATACTTATTCCAGTTGAACACGAGTGTCCATGATACTTTTTTCGAGCATTGCTTCTTGTTCATGAATTTCAAAGTGTTCATCGGTGTCATAACCAGCCTTACGCAAAATTGAATGACTGTCCGCTGCTCCGTATGCTCAAATGACGTCGGCCTTTTTTCTCCACTATTTTTATCCATTTTACTTTAAAACTCTGATTAAATGTGTTCTTCAGAGGGATATTGCTGATTTTACAAAGTTGTTTTGAGATAACTTGGAAATGAGGTTATGTGAAGTTTCGTCTCGATTTGGCGCCATTTAAGGAATCATTTTTGTGTTTCACAACTGAATGAAAATGTGCCATTCTAATGTTTCCAACGTGCTCCGTAACCATATCTGTCAATTGTTTTAAACATATTAATGCAAGAAAATAATAGTTGTACAATTGAAAAATTATACATGTCCATTGAAATTGAATAACTACTGCATTGTTTTAAAATCTAGCTCAATCTGACGTCAAGTATACTTGAAGCAGAAGCAGTCCGGGAACTTTTTGACTGCACCTCGTACATGTTAAAAGGAAATTCCGTGTTAGAAGGAAATAATAGGAATCTCCCTGTTAGAGGGAAATAATAGGAAACTATGTGTTAGAAGGAAATAATAGGAAACTCTGTGTTAGAAGGAAATAATCGGAAACACTCTGTAAAAGGGAAATAATCGGAAACTCCATGATAAAGGGAACTATTTGGACACCCACTGCACAAGGCATGTCAATATAGATAAACTGCTTAGAAAGGGAATTAAAACCTTATCAACCCGTACTATACAAAGCAAATATGTTAAACCCTTTTAATCCATAACCAAACAATAACGACATTTGACCAGTTTGTTGCAGATGACACTGGAAAATATTGTGGGAAAAGGAGAAATTACTCTTGATGAGTAATTTTTCCTATATTTTCCTCCCTATCAGAAGATTATTTTTAACTTTCATCACATTTTGGAATATCGTCTGCAAACTCATTCATTTGGGGAATGTCGAAAATTTGGCCTTTGGTAAAGGTTTAAGGATGCTATGTACTTAATTTCACTTTTTTACTCACTATTTATACATATATTACAGGTGGTCACACTGACAAAACATCGTGGTCTATCAAAACCTGATGATGAACAGCTCCATGTGCTGCCATTGTATGTGCTTGAGCCCACAGACGAGAATGGAAGTTATGACGCCCAATATGATAAAATCCAAAGCGGAGCTCTAGAGGTTCTTCACAATTACGCAATGGAAGCCAGACTACGATCTCAGCCGCTGGAGTCTTGTAGAAAACGTCGAATGAACAAAAAGAGCCCGGGGAAGAAGGGTCGTCCCGCTTCCATGGGTCGAACATCCCCGTGGACAGGATCTACTTCATCGAATCAGTCAACACCGAAAAAACTAAAGCAAATGAAGGACATGTCATATTTACACTGTCAGGATTCCAGTCAATCTTTTTCCAGCAATGCAGGCTCTCTAGGCAGCACACCAATAAAACAGAATTCCAACCCTAACTGTGTCACACCAATAAAACAGAACTTCTACCCTAATGGTGTCTATGATCGAAACCTAATGCCATATGGTATGTACAATGGAAGTGTTGTGCCTCAGCATGGTCAAGGAAGTGGCCCAATGGCTAATGGTATTCACAATGGGAACGTTTTATCTGGTGGAGGTAATGGAAACCAAAAAATAATTAATGTCAACCAAGGAAGCTCTGTGTCTGAAGCTGCTAACCCTACAAACACAATGTATAATGCTGGCAACCATGGGAACAGTATGGCTAATGCTGCTTACAATGGGAACCAGATGTCTAATACTGTAGACCATGGAAATCAAATGTCTAATGACAATCTTGAAAATCCTAAGTCTAGTGATGGAAACTTTATGTATAATCCTGCAAGCCATGGAGACCCAAAAGCCCCCACACATGGAAACAGAATGTCTGATGCTTCCAACCAAGGAAATCAAATGCCTAAATCAGACAACCATAGAAACCTATTTTCTTACACTGTCAATCATGGAAACCTATTGTCTAATCCTGCTGATGATAGAAACTCAGTGTCTGCTGATTTCGGACAAGGTAACGCAATGTCTTATGCTGTGAATCATGGACACCCAATAACTGATGTTACCAACAAGGGAAACCCAATGCCTAATTCTGCCAACCATGGAAATCTGATCTCAAATGCTGTTAGTCATGGACACCCAATGCCTAATGTTGCCAGCAGTGGAAATTTGATCTCTAATGCTGTGAATTTTGGAAACCCAATGTCTAATGCTGCACGCCATGAAAACCCAATGTCTAATGCTGCAAGCCATGGAAACCCAATATCTAATGCAGCAAGCCATGGACACCCAATGCCAAATGCTACAAGCCTTGTAGACCCAATGTCTAATGCTGCAAGCCAAGGAAACCCAATGTCTAATGCTGCAAGCCATGGAAACCCAATGTCAAATACTGCAAGCCTTGGAAACCCAATGTCTAATGCTGCAAGCCATGGAAACCCAATGTCAAATGCTGCAAGCTTTGGAAACCCAATGTCTAATGCTGCAAGCCATGGAAACCCAATGTCTAATGCTGCAAGGGATGGAAACTCAATTTCTAAAGTTGCCAGCCATGAAAGTCCAATGTCTTATTCTGAGAACCAAGTAAACCCTATATCTAATGATTTCAAACATGGCGACTCAAAACCCAGTGTAGTAAACCATGGAAACCAAGTCTCTGCTTCTGTCAACCATGAAAATCCTGTAGCCAATTCAGTCAACCATGAAAACCCTGTGGCCAATTTGGTCCAACATGGAAACCAAGTGTTTAATTCTGTCAACCATGAAAACCCAGTGTCTAATCCCATCAACCATGGAAAACCCGTGTCCAATTCTGTCAACCATGGTAATCCAGTGTCCCATTCTGTTAATCACGGTAACCCAGTGTCCCATTCTGTTAACCACGGTAACCCAGTTTCTAATGATTTGAACCATGGATACCCAATGTCAAATTATGTCAACATTGGGAACTCAAATTCTGACGCTGACAATCATAGATACAGATTGCCGATTGCCACTAGCCATGGAACCCCATTAAGTGATGTCAAACATGACACCCCAATGTCTAGTGTTGAAAATCAAGGAAACTTCATGTCAGGTGATGTCAAATATGGAAACCCAATACTAAGTGATGTCAACCACGAACATTCTAGGTCTAATGCTGTTGAAAAGGAAAGCCCAATACCATATATGGTTGACAAGGGAAACCCAACATCCGATCCTGTTAAATATGAAAACCCAAACGATACCATCAATGAAAACTCAAAACTTAATGATGGAAACTCTGTGGCTATTAATGTTCACAAAGGCAACATAACACCTATGATGGATGGTAATGGAGAAAAAAATACTAGTGAGGGAAATTCTAGTTTTAATGTTTCCAAAGGTGCACCATTATCTACCAAAGACCAGGATTCTAACAGAAACATGCCTATGGATCCAACCAAAGTTAAGGATTTTCATCCTGGTTTTGAAGGACTTTATGATAAATTTTGGAACTACTTTGAAAGAAATGGGTCCTTCCCACCGCCAGCCTTTATGGCACAGTATGCTCGTGCAAGGCAGATGTTGTTAGATTCTGAGGCAGCAAATAATTCCGAGAACAAATCACAACAGTCTGTTGATGTCAATCGTACAGAAAACTCAGAGAATATTAATGTTCAAGGACAGACTAGTTCTAACAAAGCACATTATTACCATAACGGACATGAACAAACACTTGAAGTCAAACAAACTGATACCAAAGAAATGCACAATATGCACCAAGGTTCTCTTCATAGGAATAAAATAAACCACCAATCAAATGCTGTTGATGTAAGTTTACAGAAACAACCTAATTTTGAAAAACAGCATAATGAAAGATTCTTGACACAGGATCGAGGAACAACAAAACATATTGAAAATGAAACTAATTTCATCAGAAACTCTTTGCCTGTTAGTACGACAAATACAAGCAATGGAGAAAATCTCAACAATCCTCAGATCAGTAACTCTCAGGAAACTGAACAAACATCAGTGCCTCATGAACAAACCTTACAGGCAGCACAAGTTAGTCATCACGGAATCATTCAACCATCTGTAAAAAGCAATAACTCATCACAAATTGGTTCATCATCACAAGAAGGCAGCAGTATGGAAAGTCCACAAACCTCAGCTATTGATTTGTCATCAACTACCTCCAACTCTAAAGATCTTGAATCAGCCTCACAACATCATTTGCATGAATCATCCAATCAGGAACCTTTATTCCAGGAACAATCCAATCAGAATCGCTCATTTCATGAAAAATTCAAGCAGAAACAGCATCGTCATGAAGAACCCCATCAAAGGCATCAAATATATCAGGGACAAAGTGGTAATTCTGATCACCAAGGACGTTTGCCTTACCAAGGTCATTTAGTTGCTGACCAATCTCACTTAAGTCTTTTATCAGAGGCTGTTCACAATAGAACTAGAGATTTAGAGACAACAAAATCTTCCAGCTCTCTTAATTTGATGAGAGAAAATAAGAATGTGTATAATAGTTTAAATGGTAATACAAGTGAAGCAAAGAGTGAAATTCTACAGCATAACACAGCAAACTCTGTCAATAATCAGTTTGATATTGAAAAGGCCAATAGTGTGACACAACTATATCATCAAGTCCAAGCAAAGCGGTCAAAAACACCTCAATATATTGACAATGTGACGGGTCCATTTGTTGGCAAAAAGCCTTTGTTTACTCCATATTCCTTTGACCATCAAACCTCTACTGGAACTTCAGAACAAAATATAAGTGATGCACATTCAGTTCATTTCCCTAATTCTAATGTTCCGCATGATTCAGGCAGAAGTGAATACCTGAAGTTTCACGCCAATGAACAGAAAAGGAACCATATCTCCTGGAATATGTTCAACTATTCACAGAAACCAGCTAGTCATACTAATCCAAGTGCAATGATAAACGGCCAGTCTCCAATAAAAGAAGAAATGGTAGAAGACACTATTGACCATGATGTTATTAAGTGTGAAATGGAGTATAATGAAGAGGCGTTCCGGGACCCAAACATAGGCGGAGTAGCTGTTGCTTTGTGCCATGGTGCTGTGCTTTTCGAAGTGGCCAAACGCGAGCTTCATGCCACAACGGGGCTCAGACACCCTAATCGTTATCAACCTACCAGAATCAGCTTGGTATTTTACCAACATAAAAACTTGAACACTGAGAGGCATGGTATGTATGCATACGCTAAAAAGTTGGAAAACATGAAGTTGGAGAGGATAGCTAAGATGCAAGAACAACAGGGATTTGTCAATATGGCGGAAATAGAAAATAGCTTTAAAGGGGGTAAAAAACGCAAGCTCGAGGATTCAGGAGGTAAGCCTTTCAACGATGAGGAAGAATACGATATCATGAAGACTTCGGCTATCCATTATAAGTACATGTTGGAGTGTAATGCGAAGAGGGAAGAGTCGCTCACAACAAATTCATTCATGACAAATTGGGTTAAGCCTCGGCCCATGGTCACAGGACCATTTCAGAAATGGGTGTGAATATGTTAAAGTGGGTTTTATACATGTTAAATCAGGTAGTGTGCATGTTAAATCAGGTATTGTACATGCTCAAAGGTTATCATTCTGTCTTCATCCTGTTAACCTTCTACTCTATAGTACTTTATTCTACACCATAGTGCTTCACTCGGATTTGCCTGCTGATTAGAATGAAAGATTTCACTGCAATAGATGACAGAAAAAGAATAATTAAAATGATTGCAATTTAATTCACAATGCCAGCAATGTAGAAAGCTTCAACTGGAGCTTTCTTCGTTGCTTGTGTCCTGTATTCATAAATTTTGATGATTTAAGGATTATCTTACATTGCATATTGGTGGTCGTTTTATTCCAATAGTTTCTCCTTTTCCAACAATGTTTTCTGCCCTAAGGTAGTACATGTGTGTATGAAGTAAGTTGGGTAGGAGTAATCTGTTAGAAATTGATTTCACCAGTAACTTGTTTAAAGAAATGCAGTTTTTGTTGTGAAGTTGAATAATGTTCTTTAAGTGCTTGATTTAGTTTTTGCGAGAATTGTTATTGTATATTGTATTTATTGATCATTGTTGTCATTGTTAGATATTGCATGTTGTTATGCCATTGTTGCTAATATCTGTTACCTGTATATGATCTTCTGATAAGTAAGCCAATGGCTTTTGTCAATCAATGAGTTGTTCACTTGATTGATGTACCTTTGTAAAGTGTTTATAAGCACATGATATCTGTTATATGATCTTCTAATAAGCCAACCAATGGCTTCATACAATCAAGGAAAACAATATATAACTTATACATTGTTAACATGACTTCAAGCAACATGCAGTTTACATTGTAGCCATATGAAAAAAGAAATATGTTGTTCTTGAATAATGTGCAGCTAGGTGAGTCAATGTTGTCATTGTGCTTTGCTAGATGAGATGATGTACGAACTGTGCTTTATTCGGTGAAATGGTATACATACATTATTCTGTACTTAGTGAAAAGATGTAAGGACTAGCATAAAATGTTGTGTGGACTTTTTCTGTGCTTGATAAAATTGTGTATAGGTTTTGCACTATACATTGTGAAATGAGGTAAAGACCAACATTAAATATTGTATAGACTTAGTCCTTTACTTTGTTAAAGTATTATAGCCTTTTTACTGTACTGAGTTAAATGAAATTCTACTTAGATTTGCATGCGGTAAGAAAGTTTAAAGTAGTTACTCTGTACTTAGTGGAAATGATCTATAGCCCATGCTATGTACTTATTAAAATTGATTTGTTGACCATGCTCAGTACTTTGTGAAAGGGTGTATAGTCGTGCTCAGTACTTGGTGAAATGGGGTATTGAGAGGTCTATGTACTTATTAAAATGGTGTGTAGACCATACTTAGTACTTTGTGAAATGGGGTAAAGAGAGTTCTATGTACTTAGAGAAACTCTGTATAGACAACTCTCAGTACTTTGTAAAACGCTGTATAGACCATGCTATGTACTTAGTGAAACTGTAAAACGTTTGAGAAAGGTAGTGCTAGAGAAGTAGGTTATTTTGTAATATGAGTATTTATTCCTCAAGGCTCAGGAAGTCGGTGTATCTATATTTACACATGCACATTTTTACACATAGTTCTTAACACCTGTTCTATTTATATATCATATTTTTTTGTGTGTGTTTTAATGAGAATTTTAACAAAGTTTCTTTATGGTATCTTTAAAGTGTATTTTTCTTGATAAAAGCAAAGTGTATTTAACACTTTGGTATTTACTATCTATAAAAAAAATATTACAGTAAATATTTTTAAGCATTAGGACTAACCTGAATTCTTAATATGAGAAAATTTTCCTACTTCCACAGATATCGTTGTGATCAACCATACGACTTTTAAGCTTTTCATAGAAATGTTTCTAACTGTGATTATTGCTTTCAAAATGGGCAATATTTGGAAGTTATTACTGAGGCAAAAGGAGGGGTTGTCTACCACATACAATTCTATCATCCCAGAGCCCCCTCGAAACAGCCCTGTGGTAGTGTCATACACTCATGTATGATTTTGTGACAGGTTCAAATTGAAAAGAAAAGTTAAAATTAAGCAGAAACAAAAATAACTCTTTTTCTTTGATTGATTGACTAGAACCTGTCATAACCAAAGAGTAGAATGCCTATTGACCCTTTACCAGACACCAAATTTTCGACTCCCAAAATGAAATAGTTTGCAATTTGTCTTTTCCTACAATTTTTTCCCGAGTCGTTTGCAAATGGTCAAACGTCCTTATTATTTGGTAATGGGTTAAGAGGAATTTATGCTTTTACCACAATGGTTTTAAATGTATTTCTGAAGCCGATGTGTGAAAAGTGAGGTTTAATGAAGAACGAGCTTTTTGGTAATTCTAGTTTAGAAGTCTCAACCATAAAAAGAATTGATGTCACATTAGTTTCTCTATACATCACATAGTAATGTTATGCATGTATAGTTTCATTTGCAGTTGTTTCATTTTTTAGAAGACATGAAATGCTATATAAGGGACGGCCATAAACCCTGCAAAAGGTACTAGATCTAATTCATGAACAGGTTCATTAACATCAAAAACAGGTTCATGAATACATTCATGAACCTGTTTTTGATGTTTATGAACATGTACTGAAATTCATGAACAGGTTAAGAACAGCAATGCGTTCATGAATGGCCATCTAACATTTATGATTTTCATAAAGAGTATGATTAAGAATGTTTGGCAGGGGAACCATCTCGTTGATATACTTGTCTGATAAATAGGCAAACAATAGAGAAGGCTTATGAGAAGAGAATAATTGATCTCAAATGGCACATTCTTTCTGTGATTTTTGTTCCGTTCATGCTTACACATGTATCATATTTTTGTATCATCCTATAGAACAAAACGTTCCGGTATTTAGCCTTTAATTATTTGACTTGAGGTAGTTTTCCATAAAGACCTCATGCAGAAAATTGGAGAGTTCCTTATGACAAAAGAGAATTAACATGTGACCTGAAACACTTTTCCAATTTTCTTAACCCATTACCAAAGAATATGACCAGTTTGTTGCAGATGACTCTGGTAACATTGTGGGAAAAGGAGGAATTGCTCTTAACGAGCAATTTCTCTTTTTCCCACACATTTTTCTGCCCTATCAGAAGATTTTTTCTCAATTTCATCACATTTTGAAATGTCGTCTGCAAACTCTTTCATTTATAGGACAGATGAAAATTTGGGTTTTACTACATGTATATCACAGAGAAAACACACTTCTTATACTTTTTGTATTGGTATCTGCTGTGGATCAGTCACAAAATCCGATGTTAGGGGATACATTAACCTTTGTACCTTTGGAACAATCTTTACAGCATCTAAATTCGAAATAGATCAACATTTTTTCTTTTCTTTTGAAATTGAAAAGATGCAAACAAGAGATGCAGTCACATATGGTTTGGAAGCATCTTAATTTATTCAAGTGTTGGTCGTTCTAAAAACTTTTGATTTAGAGCACTTAGTAAAGATCGACTTTCTAAACATTCTGGCTTAGAAAGGGTTTTTTTTTTTTTTTGAATATTCTGGGATAAACCTTCTTTTAAAAAGGCATGCTAAGATTGTCCTTTTTATGTTATTAATATATAACTCATGTTGGACATTGTTTTATAGTGACAGATCTTTAACAGGACTGGTGTTTTAATTTCTAATTATTTTATTTTGTCTGCAGAAGGGCTTAAACAATGGCCTGCAAATTAGCCTAATTGCTTTAATTGTACAGTATTGGTTATTTATGAAGATTGCTTTGTTTCGTGATAAGTTTGCATATAGTGTGTCATGTAGTTTGTTTTTGTTCATGTTTTTGTTCACTCTCTTCCTTGCTTTCTCCTTTATTTTTTAATTTTTACATAATTTCATGTAATTATTGTCAGAATTGTGAAAAGCAATCTGTAAATATAAAAAAATTGTAGATAATAAACTGCTATCTGAATGAAATATTTGTTGATAGACATTGTAATTTTTTTATTTTAGAAATTAGTTTCGAGATGCTGCTTCATGTTAACCCTCCTCTATCTCTCATCTTAACACATTACTACATTATGCCACGTTTTCTGTCTCTTGCAGCACACAACTTTAAAAAAGCATTGTGGCAAAAGGAGAAATTTCTTGTCAAAAGCAATTTATCTTTTAGCCACAATGCTTTTTCAATCTTCACATATCACAGCAGAACTGAAAAGTTTTTCACATGTTTACAAAGCTTTTCTAAAGTTGTCTGCTTTAAGTAAAACATGTCGCCTGCAGGTGGTAAAGAGTTAATGGATGGAGATCAAAAGACTAAGAAAGAAGGCTTATAGTAAGCATATTCCTATTTGCCATAATGGTTTTAATAGTTATCCTATAGTTATTTTTCAGTGTAGCTTTCAATTTGGACCATTTGCAATTTTAAGATGAGAGAATTGGTTTATCTTTTGTCCCTATGTTTTCGGGTTTGAAAGATTTTGTCCTTTTGTGACTGATTGATTTTATTTAACTGCGGAAGACAATTGGTGTTTATGTGAGATACAGTAAAACCTGTCTTAAGCAGCCAACAAAAATGCCATCAGATCTGTTTTTTGAGACCGTTGACAGCTTAATACAGCAGGCAAAACATGAAGAAAGCTCCCGCAGGAGCTTTCTTCATGTTTTGCCTGCTGTATTGAGCTTCCATGCTGCTATGCAGTCATATGTATTCTATGTTTAAGAGTGGCTGCTGTAGACAAGTTTGACTGTATATCTAATATTTTGCAAAGATTATCTCGATTGATCAGAAATAACGTATTGCAAAAACGTTGAGAGTGTTTCTATCTTTTAGGACTACACATATTTTGCGGTAATACTGCAGTGCTTTTTTGCATTAATCCTTTGTTAATCAACCCCTGGATTAAATGTGTTTACTACTGACTACTTCTGAAACAATTTAGAACATTTTAATTCTCAAACTGCTATTGCACCATGCAAATCTTCCATTAGGGGATGGAACAGAACGTTAAGGATAGGTGAAGAGAGAAATTAATAAAGCGTTTTGTGTAGAGATACCATGTTAAGTGTTGCGTGTTGCGTGATATATTTGAAGGCAGCGTTATTTGTAAAATAATGTATGTACATGTATATACATGTTGCAGCATACGTTTTGAAAGCGAGTTGTTGTAGTTTATGTTAAATTGTATGTTAAGACTATTTGTGAACTTTTTCACAGTTAAAAACATGAATGTCTATCTCAATTTTTACTCAGAAACCTTCTCTGAATAAATAGTATATTCAGCAATTGCCATCTTGTGTTCGTTATTTTCTACCCAGTTAAACCCATTTATTCATAGTGTAATAAGCCGAGCAAATAAACCGCTTAAAGGAGCAAACACATCCGATCGTTGAAAAACGTTCTCATCCACATTAAAGATTGTGCTGTCTATTTATATACATGTACCTGAATGATGTTTATTAAAATACGTTATGCTCTAAAATGTCCATATACGTTTCACGAACGTCACATTGCTTCCATCTTCAAGAAGAGTTGTCTCGAGCCTTGACCTTTCGGAAATACTTGGGAAAGGCAACACCGTTAAAAGAAGAGGTGCTTACCCTACCATTGCCAACAATGTAACGAAGCGAGCAAATAAACCTCTAAAAGACACAAACACACCATATCAGTGAAAAGCATCGTCGCCCACTGATTGTAGTGTCTATGAATACATGCGTTATCCCTTACTTCCCGTATTTGCCCAGCTTGTCAAAAAGCCTTAATGGACAATTGGAGTTTTACTGAAACTTGATATACGACCGTTACGGACATATGCAGCTAAAGATTTGACATTTAAGGACTAGTATATCAAAATCAGAGTTCTCCACCCCTGCATTGTATCCTGACAAATGATTAGCTGTCACTACTATACTAGACGACGACAATTTATTCCGAATTTGAGGTAACAATAGGAGCCGTTTTTAAGTTATTTCTTAATTATCAATCGTAATTGCTCGGGTATATCCGTGACCTGAGAAATGCACCTCGCACATAAGTCTAGGGTTACGCATTCTGCATTGCAAGCTTTCAAAAATCCACATTCGGCGCGAGGACTGTACTGGTATGATGTATCCAGGAAGCAGAATCGAGAGTGAGTTGTAAGAACTTGTTTTACAATCGATGTAAAATAAAAATTTAATGAGTTTAAAACTAAACGCATTTTGTTTTATTTGTCCCGGCTAGTAACACCTTTCCTTGGAGAGTCCATGCTGAATTCTTCTTTGAACATCGTTCTAAATCATTATTATTGGTTGGATAATGGTGAGATTTTTAAGTTGTGATATGTTTATAATTATGTTTCCTTATTCAAATTAAAATACTATTCAGGTATTACATTTAAGATAAGGGACATAGATATGTTCTGTTAAGATATATATTTTAAAACGAAATTACAATGAAATTGGTCTTGCAAGAATCAATATGGCGGCTGCCGTGTTGTGTCAGAGGTTATTTCATTGGATAAACCCGATGCGTTGATTGCTTGATGGCATATGATGGTTTTCTGCCTCATTCGACTCTGCCGTTTTTTAATTTTCTGCATTTTCAAACCCTGCCTCTACAGATAGCACCAGAATTCTCGAAGGTACACCAATAAAGACAACACTAATAAAGCAAATTCAACTTTTGATGTAATGCGTGTGTTTAATTGATACAGTATATTCTTGGTCGAAATAACAGGATTGCCTTTTACTTATCAAATTGTAAAATGTATTGAAATCGAAATGATTGCTGCTGTTCATCCTTGTATAACATTTAAAAGTATGGAGAATGAGAACTTTATAATCTAAAAGGTGATTTAACCTAAATATATATACATAGTAAATGTTTTTGTTAAATAATATGAATATACATAATGGCTCTAACTATAGAGCATAAACAAAATGAATCATTTATGAAGCTACGTTATCATCGTTGAATGTCTGTATAAAAGTTTCTCTGATACGAGGGTTACGCATTCTGCATTGCAAGCTTTCAAAAATCCACATTCGGCGCGAGGACTGTACTGGTATGATGTGTCCAGGAAGCAGAATCGAGAGTAAGTTGTAAGAACTTGTTTTACAATCGATGTAAAATAAAAAATTAATGAGTTTAAAACTAAACGCATTTTGTTTTATTTGTCCCGGCTAGTAACACCTTTCCTTGGAGAGTCCATGCTGAATTCTTCTTTGAACATCGTTCTAAATCATTATTATTGGTTGGATAATGGTGAGATTTTTAAGTTGTGATATGTTTATAATTATGTTTCCTTATTCAAATTAAAATACTATTCAGGTATTACATTTAAGATAAGGGACATAGATATGTTCTGTTAAGATATATATTTTAAAACGAAATTACAATGAAATTGGTATTGCAAGAATCAATATGGCGGCTGCCGTGTTGTGTCAGAGGTTATTTCATTGGATAAACCCGATGCGTTGATTGCTTGATGGCATATGATGGTTTTCTGCCTCATTCGACTCTGCCGTTTTTTAATTTTCTGCATTTTCAAACCCTGCCTCTACAGATAGCACCAGAATTCTCGAAGGTACACCAATAAAGACAACACTAATAAAGCAAATTCAACTTTTGATGTAATGCGTGTGTTTAATTGATACAGTATATTCTTGGTCGAAATAACAGGATTGCCTTTTACTTATCAAATTGTAAAATGTATTGAAATCGAAATGATTGCTGCTGTTCATCCTTGTATAACATTTAAAAGTATGGAGAATGAGAACTTTATAATCTAAAAGGTGATTTAACCTAAATATATATACATAGTAAATGTTTTTGTTAAATAATATGAATATACATAATGGCTCTAACTATAGAGCATAAACAAAATGAATCATTTATGAAGCTACGTTATCATCGTTGAATGTCTGTATAAAAGTTTCTCTAATACGAACAACGCATTGATGGCGTTTTTTTTTTCATCAAATCAAATTACTTTATTTCTACATGTCTTTTGGTGAATTGTCTGTTAGAGGAGAACGTATACTCTTATAGGATTTTTGTTTTAAGAAAATTTTCTTCAACTTTAAGAAAGGAACACGAACTGTAACATTATCATTTGTCAATGCTATAAGCGTCGCTCATTAATGCACCAATTTATTGATATTGTACATGCGCTAAGCATCCAATCACTATACGGAAATAAACAATCGTATCACCACGTGAGTTTTGTACATTTCGATCCATGCTTTCACCGCCGAACTTCCTCAGCACCAATAAGGATCTGTTTATGGTGTTGCCAGGTCACACTTAACCAGTCAGCCGGAATTTGCCGAAGCGTTCCGATTGAATCTGCCCCTGTTTCTATGTGGATCTCACCAAACGTTTTAGACATTAGAAAATGACGAATCCTCTTCGTCTTAAAACGGCATTTTTCTATCCAAATTGAATGATTTCGTTTTACAAAACATTTTATGCTAAGAATTTGCGAAAGTTCAAAACAACATTCTACGTACGATGACATATGACTACAATTTAGACCCAAATCGTCATATGTATATGGTACTGATTTGAGATCAATTTCCCAGACTTATCGTTTCTTGGTGCTGATCCCTTCATGGGTCAGAATACTTTCCACCAGCCGCTAAAGTCACAAGAAAAATTAAATGCACAAGAACCGACAAAATGGCGAACAAGACAATCAAGAAAGCGTCCAGTCTTTCCGCTAAGTTCTGCCAATTGTTAACATTAGAACCGCTGGCTTGTCTAGCTTTCCGTAAAGTCACGGAATAGACCGACTCCCCGGATTTCGGACGGACTTTATTTTTCTTCAAATGCTCGTTCACCGGTGGCAACCTTTCCATTGTGTGAAGCGAGGGTGCAGATGGTGTCACGGTTAGATGTCCTCCGCCATTTTGTATCGGACTTAACTGTTTATTGAGCTCGGCTGAGGTGCCGGTTTCCGAATGAAATTCGATGGTGGGGCGGGTGTCGGGTACAGAGTCTGGTTGTTTTACACCACAACACACTATGTTAAGGAATTCTAGAAATACGGAGACCTTTCGGGACATTGGTTTGTCTGGTTTCTGGTTGTAGAGCCAAACCACGACGCATGAGAAAAGCACAGACAAGCAGGAGAGCACTATAATGACTGTCATATACGTCACTGAAATAGACAGGGGTAATATTTATTAAGTATAAAGTAATGCATTTGTAATCAAAACAGTAGCATATAAAACTGATAACTGACCGAATAAAAACGGAGATTAACAGCAAATGAGAATCATATAATAGAATTATCTCCGTGATATTGGGTAATTTAGTAATGAAAGGAAGGATGTACTAGTCCCGAAACAGTTCTCCTTTTGTCACAATATTTTACTTACAAATATATATTGTCTCTTTACATAGCCTTCGTATGAAGCATTTTTATCACTTATCCTCTCAACCCTTAGAATGCTATGTAATTTTCTAGCAATAGATGTTTGTGTTGTCTGCTCTCCAAAGCCTTAAATATCTGTTTAATTTTGTTGAGAAAAGATACCTAGAGTAGCAGAAATGTTAGATCACAAGCCAGTTGCCAATTTACTTGGCGAATGGCCTGGACTAAACCGGTTTGCATAAGCATGCATTTGGTTCCAGCACTATAAGAGTTAAGAATATACATGATACCGCACTCTCTTTGACGCATCTGCTACTGAGGTATTTTGATACCACTTTGTTTAAATAATAAGACATTTGTCAATGGTTTCTTCCTGAGATAAAATTTTTGTACTAACGTCTGCGGTTGGTTTCTTTTATAGGCAGTCAGAATATCCCTCATATTGGATTTGATTTATACTTGACCATTTTAGCCTACGTGAAGCTACTGAAGCTTACCTGTATGTATGCTGCGATGAATTCATTGCTCCGTCACATAGAACGTTGGGTTTATGTCGCGAAAAGTTGTTTCCGAAATATGTTTTTCTCATAAAACATGTACCTATCAAGCTAGTTTCAATCAAACACATGTTATATAAAATGCTCACCTCTGATCGGGACAGCTTTGGACACGGGGAAGTTCTCCACGGTCGACAAATAGAACACAAAGATGGAAACCATGACGACCGCGCTATATGTCACCTTCTCGCCCCCAGCAACGGGCAACAGAAACACGAGCGTCGATAGCAACGACAGAAGCAACAATGGCAACAGGAACGTGAGTCCGACTAGGTTGGACATTCGTGACATTGTGACGTAAAACGTAATTCTGGAAGTTTCTATGGCATCAGCACCTGTGGTTGAGGTCCTGTTGCTAAGGGTAACTGTTGTCTCTTCGTCTAAATTCCATTCGGCGTTTTCTCTGAAAAAAAAATGAGAATTTGATGGTATACATGTATTTATTTTGTTTTGTTTCTTTCATCATAGTTTGTTATTATTCCCTATTAATAAAACTTGCAAAACTTTATACAGAATCGTGATACCTGTACAATATATTACCTTCATTTAAATGTTTTGTATGTAACAAAGAAAACAAGAAAAAACCCTTTTTCTTTTGCCATTATTTGATTTGTTCGAATTCTTTATTTTCGACACTGACAATTGCAGTGGTTTTGATATTTGTTCATCAAAAATGTCTTATAAAGATTCGATAAAACACAGAAGTATTTTTGAATTCAGAATCGAGTCCTTGATTAGAGAGTCCAAGTTTAAGACTTCAACAATATGTACTCCGTTTTCAGTTTAAGCCGTTGAGAAATGATTAACTTGTTTATCACCATTTGCCAATTTAGTTCATGTTGCAAAGTATTTGGCGGGAAAATCGAGGGAAATCGTATGGATTAATGCCCTTTATGATATGACCGGAATATTGTTTAGCCCAGAACCAAACAATAACGCTATTTGACCTGTTTGTTGCATACGACTCTGAAAAAAATTGTTGGAAAAGGAGAAATTGCTCATAATGAGCAATTTCTCCTTTTCCCACAATGTTTTTTGCCACATCAAAAGATTATTTTCGTCAATTTCTTCACATTTTGAAATGTCGTTTGCAAACCTTCTTAATATGGGACTGTCGAAAATTTGGCGTATGGTAAAGTGTAAAACAGCGAAGAACTCCGATCATTATTAATTAAATTATTTATTAAATTTAAAACTCACACAAAGTGGCTCAGGTCGATTGAAGCCATCGACGCTTTAAGCATGACCTCTGACACGTCATGTGACCAGCTTGCCAAGGTCACATGACATCTCTGCTTGTCGAACGGGTAGTACGTTAGATCTTGAACACAGTGCACGTCCATCTGTGAGGCCGGAACCCATGTCACGGTTCCGTTCTCTAGGACGCGAAATCTGTGATATTCGTTGGCCAGGATATCCACCGACTCCACGCTGGGATATAGAACAAAAATTAAATATGTCTGCTTTGGTACATTGAGATACTGCTTTTCATCAGAATTTAACCCTTTCCCAAACACCAAATTTTCAACTGTCTCAAATTGAAAGAGCAGACAACATTTCAAAAGGTGATGAAATTGGAAAATAATCTTCTGATAGGGCAGTAAACACTGTGGGAAAAGGAACAATTGCTCGCTACGAGCAATTTCTCCTTTCCCAACAATGATTCCTAAGGTCGTCTGCAACAAATCGTCCAAATGTCGTTATTGATTGGGAAATGTTTACCGCGAATCGTCCATGGACACTTGTTTCAACGTACACACCGTAGAATATTTCAGACGGCTAACATAGATATGTTAGACATGTATCTGATTTAGACAAACATCCTGTTTCGTCTTGATGGAAAAAGTGGTCTGAACAACGACATTAGGTTAAACACATTACGACCTCACGCCACATAATTGTGTCTTGCCGCAGACGACTTTCAAAAAGCAATTTCTCCTTTTTTCACAATGCTTTTTTAATCTTTTCACATATCACAACAGCAGAACTAAAAGAAAAATCATATGGTAAAAAAGAATTTTTAAAGTTGTTTGCTTCAAGTAAAAAAATGGCGTCCGCAAGTGGTAAAAGTTTAATACTATATCAACGGTATTTATGTTGATGTGTGGTTCAGAACACCTTTCCGTGTGATCCCTTAATTAAACAAAATTGTTGATAGTAAATTAAGTTCAAAAATAAATTATTAAAACATCTTACAAGCGTTATGTCAAACACACTTACGCGTTCTCTATTCTCAGCTCAGGTCTCCAAATCTCTCCCTCATTAAAATGTAGAGACGTCACCCCTTGGAACGAACCCTGCGCGGAGTCCCATATCAGAGAATCATCTGACCATGTCTGATAAAATAGTCCAAAGTCAAGTTCAAACAATGTCTAAGCATAACATTTACATGTCGTTGCTACATATATCTTATACATGTATATATACTATATAATCATAATCAATTGTAGTTACATTGATAAGATTTCAAACAATAATGGAGGCATGAGTGACAGCACTATATTCGGATTCTCGGATGGTTTTTGCTAATTAATTATTATTATATAATGTTCCTAGTTTAAACAAAACACATTATCGGCAGTTCTATAAAAGCTTGAATTTAACCAAAACAAACGTTTATGACTTAGAGCCTATCGTAAACTTGATCGTTTTAAGCCATTAAGGTTATCAAAACACGCAATTTCTGCTTTCGTCAGCACGCTTTCATATTGCGCTTTCTTGCTGCTAATGATTTAAAACACACCGGTTTATACTAAAGGCCAAAAAGCAATGGGAGTAATGATCATTAAATTTTTAATTGTCATTATGATTTATATCGATTACTATTACGGAATGTTTATTGCTTAAAATGCTGAATTTGTCATCTGCATTTATCTTTGCTTTTGAAGCAGTCAGAAACTATCCAAACAGGGGAAATCATTGAATGAATAACCTACCACTGTAAACCAGCCTACTGCGGACATCATATTCTCATCGGAAACCTGTTAAAATGAAAACAAAGAGGAACAACAAATGCTTTGTAAACATATTCCAACATCAAACCAAAAGGTGATTACCTGCTTTTATCTTTGACCATCACACTGTTTAATTAACATTTTACAGAAACATGCAAATAGTTATAAGATAACAACTCATACACTTCTGGAATGAGATCATCTAAGATTTTCCTATCCTCATGGAAATAAGTAAGAATAACAAGTCAAAGTTTTAATAAAACAAATGCTGTTATAAAATCAAGTTTCATACATCATAAAATATGTTATCTGGATCGAAATTGTTATTTGCCACCTTTCAATCATATAGTTTTAATTTCAATTTAAAAGTTTATAATTTAAGGGATGTTTGGGGGAGGGTGGGGGGTAAATTGTATGGATTTAATAACACAATTCATTCCTTCATTTTGTAAATATAAATAAAAAATCAGACACATTCGAAAAAGTGGCTTGGTAAGTGCCTTTTAAATCATAAATACTTTCATGATTTATATTTCAATTGATTCTATAACCAAATCAAATAGGCCTACAATTTTTCCATTAGGGTCGGAATGCCGATGGTTCTACCCGCCTCGACCAGCCCTTGTGGGCAGTTGAGTATGGTGTCTTCCTCCATCATTAAGAGTTGGGCATCGCTACATAACTGAATTAATGTTGATGTGATGTAAAACCCATATTAAAACATAGGCGTAGGAGCAGGGGGGGCCAGGGGGGGCCCGGCCCCCCCAATATCCAGACTGGGGGGGCCAGAGTATACTTTGGCCCCCCCAATATTCACAGTGGCAAATGAAGATATTTGTATAGAAAAATGAAAGAAACGAAATTTAACAGCAGAATAAAAATAAATGTGTATTTTTGTGCTCTATGTAATACCAATTCGCCTTTTGTTACGAACAATAACCAAAATCTTTTTGACGTCATCATCGCAAATGGCAATCTGAACACATCGGGTTTATCCAATGAGAACTCAGCTCACTAAAATACCCGGGAAGTTTTGATCGACGGAAACAGTGGTGTAAAACATGTTCTTTAAAAGGTGTCAGACTCTGTATTGTCTTTAATTGTAAGGCGAAGATTAGTTGGAACCGTGGCTGTGGCAGTCTGGTCGCTGCTACTTTTTATATAGTTCAAAACAATTGATTTCCGCGTGAGATCGAGACCTGGCATATCCTTTTTTTTTTTTTTTTTTTTTTTTTTTTTTTTTCATACGCTTTCTTTTAATTCTTATAATGTTATTGAATTTGTACATGCATGAATAGTCATGAAAAAGTTTAGGAACATTTATTCTTAGACCGGTCCTCATCTGAAGTTGGCCCCCCCAATGTTGAAAACGCTCCTACGCCTATGTAAAAAGAAATTCGGATTGGGATACCTTTTACTTGCACAAGCTAATGTAAAAGCATCCAAGAGACTTTTGCATCATCGTGAGGGACTAGTAATTGTAAAAAAGGAAACTCTGTTATATTATATCACCTCTTTGATAGATTTCGTTATAACTGGTAAACTTTTACTTCATTATGACACACTTCAATGTACATACAATATAAAACATTAGCAATCATAGTGACAAAATGGGATTTTTCTCGTTACGAACAGTTCTTATATTTGTTATGGTGGTTTTAATTTAGTCTTTATAAGGAATGCATTCTATTTGAAAGCCAATGGTTACCCATCGTTTTCGAAAGGCGCGCTTTCTATCTTTTCTGCTGACGAAAACCCCTGAACCTGATGATGGTTGTCCGCTTGTGCATTTAATGCCGACAGGTCGAAAATGATACATGTATATGGAGAAAACAGTATGGCTGTGTCGAGGTCAAGCAAAAAGTAGTACCATTTTTGTAATAGCAAGGAGACTAAATCCCACGTTAACTTCCACTGTCTGGGCTGGTCGAATTGTGCTGACATAACTCGTTAGTAATCCTGATCGGGCACTTTTAGCATTTGTGTTGTACGTCGAGGATTGAGCGAAAGGTAACGCACCTGCAAAAACAGAATTATTTGTTCAAGAGTACAGCATCAAGCCAGCTTACACCAGTGTGCTCCATTCCTTGGAGAATGGTTGATCGTTCTACACAAACATACTTCCGGCTTGCTAGATTTCAGGATACCGTTTTACTAAACATACATCCTTAAAATGTGCTTATGTTCAAAACAATATTCACTCTTATTTCAATATCGGGCCAAGAAATATTGCAAAGTAACACATCATTGGAATCGTCTGTCCGAGACGCTTCCAATGACGTGTTAGCTTGAAATAGTGTACTTTCATTTAAAGACATACTTGGGCTCATTTATTCGAATGTAAACCATGATGTTTAATTGGTGGGCACCAGATTTGTGAACATAGCACTTTGAAAAATAGATAATAAATAATGCAGGCGTTATATTGTCATGATTCTGCGGTTTTTCGCTATGTTTCAACATATTCTATCATAATTCATAACTCATATTAGCCAGTTTTTCTAAGCGCTAGTATGTTTTTACCTGAAATTCATGTTTACGTGTACTTGAGTTCTGTTAATGCAACCTTATTTCAATATTGTACCGTAAATGAGTGTTAACTGCGCTTGTCTTTATACTTCACTTTCATTAGGATTTGACAAGATAGAAATCGTCTGCAGTATGGATGTGTATTTCGATTACAAAGACATAAAACAACACCAAGTTTCTTGTCTAAGTTTGTTTGTCATCTCTTCGTGATCTTAAGTAAAAAGAAACAAAGAAACTGCGAAAACAAAAATGGCTATACAAATGAGAGATGTGTTATGTGTTATGATGCATCTTAACCGACAAAAGTTCTTAAAGCTCGCTACCCACCATCATATGCACACGTCGTTGTCACAAATCAAATTATATGCAGTTAATGTTTCTGCGTAGAGAATTCGGAAGGCAACTATCTTATAAAAAGAAAGCGAAGAACACGCTGTTGGAAAGGAAAGTTGACTTTAAAAGCTGGTATGTTTATGTATGCAGGACGAATTCCTTTGTTATTATTCGTTACACTAGTCATACGCAAAGGCTGCATCGACATCTAAATTAGTAAGCTATCTTGTTGCACACAGTATCAATATGTACGTTCTTTTTAAAGCAAAGCACAAGCAAATGCTATATTAAAAAAAAACAGACATAAATAAATCAAGAGCTGCAAATAGACATATTCTAACATAAGCACGTATGGTTTAGGTAATTCGATCTAAATGTAGTTCGTTAAACTCTTTGCAGAAGGTATCAAATATAACAATAAATTAACTATCGTTTTACATACAGACATAATTGATCCCCTGAGGTGTAAAACATATAAAGGAAAATACCCCCATGCTAGGGACACAAACAAAAAAAAGAAACCATGACATGTTACAATTCTTCTTGTATACTCATTTCTTGGCATGCTAGCAGTCACGTGAAAAGAACTAAGGGAATTACCATAAAGAAAAGGTTTCGAAAAATGAAAGCTTTCGCGCAAAATAGTTTCATTGTGACGACTCAGATCCCCATTCTATTTAGACTAGCCAGACACTTCATGAATAGTTTGTCATGATACTGTATTAAGAGACACGTTTTAGGATATATTTGTGGTCTTTAAGATACCAATTTGGTAAATCAACAGCATGACAGGTATGCATAACAGATAATGGCACACTACATGTATTTGATGGCCTTTCAAACACTATTGAAGGACGTTTATGACCATGCATTTTTTGGAATATAAGGTTAAAGATAGTCTTGTCAGGCTTTTGCCAATGGTATCGAACCGAGCATTTCGTAAGCGTATCTTTCCAGTTATGGGTTTTGACAAAGCCCGGTATATTCCTGAAAAAAGGCCAGTACGCGTCAACCATCCAGATATCCAGAGCTATAGGTTTTGACCTTGCTCGATATATGCCTGAATAAAGCCCAATTCGTGTCAACCATCCAGACATTCAGGGTAACGGGTTTTGACCTAGCTCGATATATTCCTGAATAAAGGCAAGTACGTCTCAACCATCCAGACATTCAGGGTAACGGGTTTTGACCTTGCTAGATATATTCCTGAATAAAGACCAGTACGTGTCAACCATCCAGATATCCAGAGCTATAGGTTTTGACCTTGCTCGATATATTCCTGAATAAAGACCAGTACGTGTCAACCATCCAAACATTCAGGGTAACGGGTTTTGACCTAGCTCGATATATTCCTGAATAAAGACCAGTTCGTGTCAACAATCCAGATATCCAGAGCTATGGGTTTTAACCTAACTTTATATATTCTTGAATAATGACCAGTTTGTGTCAACTATCCAGACATTCAGGGTAACGGGTTCTGACCTAGATAGATATATTCCTGAATAAAGACCAGTTTGTGTCTACCATCCAGATATTCAGAGCTATGGGTTTTGACCTTGCTAGATATATTCTTGAATAATGACCAGTTCGTGTCAACCATCCAGACATTCAGGGTAACGGGTTCTGACCTAGCTCGATATTTCCTGAATAAAGACCAGTTTGTGTCAACTATCCAGACATTCAGGGTAACCGGCTTTGACCTAACTCGATATATTCCTGAATAAAGACCAGTACGTGTCAACCATCCAGACATTCAGGGTAACGGGTTTTGACCTAGCTATATATATTCTTGAACAATGACCAGTTCGTGTCAACTATCCAGACATTCAGGGTAACGGGTTTTGACCTAGCTATATATATTCTTGAACAATGACCAGTTTGTGTCAACCATATAGACATTCAGGGTAACGGGTTTTGACCTAGCTCGATATATCCCTGAATAAAGACAAGTTTGCTTTAAAAACAATCTTAACGTTCACAGTTATGCGTTTTGACTTAGCTCGATATATTCCTGAACAAATACCCGGCGGCTTCCTTCTACTCTAAAAACATACAGAGTTATGATTTTGGGCCCGGCTCGATGAATTCCAGAATAAAGACATGTCAGTTTCAACCATCCAGGCATCCAGTTTAAAATACTTAACGGAGAGCAGCTGTGATTTGGGGCCTTGAAATCGAGTTTCGCCAACATCTGCCGATTGATAGCAGCAACAAATTATGAGGAGAAGCGGGTCGATGGTAGCTATTAGACCATGTCTGTCACCATGTAAGAGTCTAAAGCATGCCCTTTACAGTAGATTGATACAGGAGCTAAGACCGTAATACGAGAATGTCTAAAGCAACTATGTGAGAATGCAACCAATCTTGATGAAATACAATACAATACAATACAAGATATTGAACGAGGAAAATCCTATGCATGCGATGTCCTTTACAGTGAATAAATACAGGGGCTGTGAGCACAAGAAAAGAACGCCGTGAGCAACTACGCGAGAATGCAACTCGTGTGATAAAATACAATGTACTCAAAATGACAAACAACCAAAACTATTTTAAGGAGGAAAGCTCTGTTCGACAAGCTGTAGATGTTGGAATGAAGTTGGCCATGGTCCTCGGGCACGAGGTTACATCCTTAGTTACAATGTAAATCTGGTACGTCAGTAAAAAGCACTGTGGTAGCGAATGTACATTGGGTATGTCCGACCATCAAATACACGTGTTTATGGATGAATAAATATGGATGGTGCTTGGTTGCCATTCCTTAGCAGTTTCAAGCGAGATGAAATATTTTTTGATGCCTTGGATGGCAAGGATATAGCCATAAAGAGTGAAAATAACAAATATACTAATGTAAATACATACGACTTCCTTTTACAAAACAATATATCGATGTGTGTATTAAACTCGCCTGTGAAAAAGCAGTCATTAGTTTACGCTCCACATGTCAACTTGTATATATAATACGGATGTAGTTGTTCAATTAAAGATTCAAGGAAAGATACATTGAACTGGCAATATATTATGTATTTATATATGACTTTAGACTATGCTATTGGTACAATTGTAAATGAATTCATATCAAGGCGAAATTCGTCTGCAATGATCCTTATTATTGGAACCATTCTTGCTCGTTTATCATTTATACTCTTACATAAAACAGTTGCTGTTTTAAAACAGACTATGTCATATAGTATAATGTTTAATGCCGAGTCTGAGCTTGAAAGAGTCTTTTTTGTGACAGCCCTGTCACTTATCGTAGACAGATGTTTTATTGACAGAACCCTTTCAACGATGGGCAAAGAGTCTATTCGATTAGAGTTATCAGAGAACCAACTTATAATGCTCTGTATGTTGATATTTTCTATGACTTTCATCAATACCCATTCATTACGTTCTTTTTTCAAAAACAGATATGCTTTAGTGTTCATGATGTTATTATCTATATGTCTGTCATATTATATCCTTATTGTTCTAACAGGTGGAATGTTATATCAGACCCTTTCCATAGACCGTGGCCAAACTGCACGATATAGTCGTGCATACATTGGCTCTACTTTATCTCTCAATACTACCAACACAGTTGCCAAAAAACTCATTTGGTCATTATGTTTACAACTAAAATTCCGTCATTTGCGGTTGTTAATATATTCTATAGTCAAATGTAGTGTCTTAGCAAAATGTCTAGCATTTTACTTATGTTACCTATTATTCACTAGTTGTATATGGTTAAACTGTAACAATTTGCTTTATTGGATAAATTGTAGTTTCGTTGTAAGCCTTATAAATCTATTATATGAGTTTATCGCCCAATGCGATACAAAACCCCGTGAATCACACGAAAATAAAACAAGAGAGCACAGCTACCCCAGTTATGCATATGATTTACACAATGTACTCTCACAATTAACATTGTTTCTACCAATGTACTTCCGTCTGGTTAAAAATACATTTTATTGTTTAATTATGAATTGCGATAGCTATTTAGATATCAGGAAGTTTGCACATTACTTTTATTTGCTTTTATACATTATGGCAACATACATGTATCTTTCATTCACCCAATCGAACAACCATGCAAATATTTTTAAAGTCAATTCAAACTGTCTTGCTTCAGCAATGAGACTTACCAATGGAATCCTTTTTACAGTCTCATACAAAGCTTGTGTCGAGTGGAAACAAACAATACCTTCCATTATAAGACTATATTTCACACATGTGTTTGAAATAGTTTTACTTGTGAGAGCCCTGTCACTTATAGTAAGTTGGGGTTTCCTAAGTAAAACTCTTTCAGAAAAAGGTACGAAATTCATTCGATTGGTACTGTCGGAAAACCAAGTATTGTTGTTCTATAGCGTAACTTCTTTTTATAGTGTTAACTATTATTCATTCAATAAGTTCATTTATTTGAAACCGACATGGTCTAATGTACAGGATGTAATTATTGATATGTTTGTCACATGCTATTATTGTTTGAACTTGCTGTATGATATGTCTTACCTGTTTATAAACCGTATCCATTTTGCACGACATGCTCGTGCAAGCCTTAACTCAATTATATCTCACAATACTATTTACTTGTTAAAAGGTCTCTTTGACGATCAACCCTTTATGACATTGTATTCGGAGTTGACATTCTGCTATTTGCAGTTAATCTTAGATTCAAATGTTTATTACAGCTCTGAACCTAAAGCCGTTAAGTTATTTCCGCTTTACATAATGCTTACCAAATGTTTATGGTCAATATATTTTAAGATGCTTTTTTATTGGATAAATGATAGAGTCACTGTAAGTTTTTTATTTATTGAATGTATCGGACAATTGAATCAAACGCCACGTAAATTACATGAAACTACAACAAATAAAGAATACAGCTGTAGCAGCTTTGCAAATGGTCTAAAAACTGTATTGTCCCATGTAGCATTGCTTCTACTGCTGTGCATTTATCATGTAAAATTTGTTCGCTACTATTGCTTCATAAATTACTGTGGCTGTTCAAAAGTTGCGAAATTAACAAAATACTTATGTATGTTCTGTATATTATATTACCAATGTCTTAATATTATCACTATTAGATATTATAGGATGAATACATACAACATGCAAAAACATCAAGACAAACATGTCTCTTCATCATGCAAACACACAAACAAACACTGTACAAATCGCACGAACTCGTCTTCTTTACTAAGGTATAAAAACTCAAACAATGCAGGTCTTCCCACTAGCAAACATGACAACGTATGACATCATCCATCTAGCTTCTCTTAATGTTAATGGATTAAGAGAAAATTTGAAAAGGGAAAGGCTTAAAGTATGGATCAAACAACAGAAGATTGACATAGTCTTCATACAAGAAACGCATTTTACCAACGACATAATAACGAAAGTCAACAAGCAATTCAGTGAATGGAACACATACCATTCTATTGGTACAAACTACAGCTGTGGATGTACAATCTTATTATCAAAGAAATTGCATTTTAAATGTAAACTCCAAGCATTAGATTCAAGCGGGAGATTTATTATCTTAAATATCAATTTAAACAATGAAGAGTATACACTTGTTAACATATATGCCCCTAATATGGCAAATCGAAGAAACGACTTCTTTAACCTCATTAACAACAATGTGAAAGAATTAACACAAAGTCTCCTCATAATAGGCGGAGATTTCAATGATATACTTAATCTTAACGACAGAATAACCATAAGCTCCAATGCAAAAAAAGTGCCTGTATCAAACTTGTCAAAAATCATGCAATCACAAAAACTAAAAGATATATGGAAAATAAGAAACCCGAACAAATATCAGTTTACATGGAAACGTCAAAATTCAACAGAAAAAAGCAGAATAGACTTCTGGCTTATCCAAGAAAATCTTATGCCTTCAGTATACAGTTGCGACATCAGACCAGCACACATTAAAAGCACAGATCATTTAGCAATCTCTCTCAAATTAAAAATGTTCAATAACAAGGGTAATGGATACTGGAAAATAAATAATTCTCTATTAAAAGACAAAACTTACATTAAAGAGATAAACAACTTGATTGCCAGTCTTTCGTCACAGCAAAATCTTAACAATAAATACGACCCCCAAGTATGGTGGGAATTTTTGAAATGCCACATCAAACAAACAACCATAAACTACTCAGTAAAGAAATCTAGAAACACAAAAAATAGACTTAAAAATCTTGAGCAAAACCTTAAAACACTACTTGATAACAATAGCAATAACACAGATGAAATAAAAAGATTAGAAGATGAAATACAAGATATATACGAAATAAAAGCCAAAGGTGCACAGATCAGATCACGTATACAAATCGTTGATGAGGGTGAAACCAATCTAAAATATTTTTTTAAACCTAGAAAAGTCAAGACAATCTCGAAAAGTAATTAACTCCCTTACTGTAAACAACAAACGGTTGGTCACTCTACCAGAAATTTTAAAGGAAGAAGTCAATTTTTTCAAAACTCTTTATAAATCAAACGGTATAAAAGAAGAAGATATTGACACATACTTATCAAACATTTATTTGGAAGCTAAATTAGACGACTATTCTTCAAAATTATGCGAAGGTGTTCTGACGTCAAATGAACTTAGGGAAGCAGTTTCTGGCATGAAACACAATAAGAGTCCAGGTAGTGATGGCCTCTCTGTTGAATTTTATAAAGTCTTCTGGTCACAACTTGAGACACCTTTTACGGAATCATTGAATTATGGTTATAGACACGGTCACTTATCTAATACTCAAAAACACAGCATTTTATCACTAATATTCAAGAAAGGCGACCCAGAAAATATAGAAAACTGGCGCCCGATTTCCTTATTAAACGTCGATTATAAGATAGCAGCGCGTGCCTTAGCAAAACGTTTACAAACAGTTCTTCCCAAATTAATTAACACCGATCAGCAAGGTTATTTAAAAAACAGATTCATAGGTTATAATATAAGACACATACAGGATATAATTGACTACACCGATGAACTAAATATAGAAGGTGCTCTTCTACTTTTAGATTTTAGAAAAGCTTTTGATACAGTGGAATGGAACTTTATCTTTAAAGTATTACACCATTTTGGTTTCGGAAATTCTTTCATTCAATGGGTTAAAACCATTTATAATAATATTACGGCTAATGTTCTTAACAATGGTTTTATGTCACAAAAATTTATGTTAAGTCGCTCAATTAGACAGGGCTGTCCTTTGTCATCTCTACTATTCATTCTTGTAGCAGAAATTATGTCAACAAAAATAAGAACATGTAATGAAATTAAAGGCATTGAAATCAATAACGGAAACATAAAACAAATGAAAATCACCCAGTTAGCTGATGATACAACTCTCTTCCTCAAAAATGAAAACGAAATTGGAATCGCACTAGATATCATTGATGAATATGGAACCTACTCTGGCCTCAAACTGAATAAATCCAAAACCGAGGCTATGCTAATAGGAAGATCAAAAAAGTCGAAACAACATGATTTAAATATAATAAAATGGACTACAGAAATTAAAGCGCTAGGTGTTTACTTTGGAATAAATAAAACAATATGCCAAGAAAAGAATTGGGAATCAAAAATTGAAAAATGCAGACAGCTTATAAACAAATGGAAACTAAGAAATCTCTCCTTCCTAGGCAAAATTAAAATAATAAAAATGTTACTTCTTCCCCAATTTACATATCTCTTCCACTCTCTATATGTAACGGATCAAATTATAAACTCTATAAATAAAATGTTTTTTGAATTTCTTTGGAATGGCTCAAGAGAAAAAATTAAACGCATGACACTGATAGGCCACAAATATGAAGGCGGAATAGACATGATTGACATTAGAGCTTTTGTTAAAACACTTAAATTCAACTGGATCAAAAGACTCTTATCAAACCATTCAAACTCAAGTTGGCAAGAAATTCCTAGGTTTTATTATGACCAATTCGGCAAAAATCTCTTGATATTTTATAGTGATTGCGAATCTATCAATAACCTTCCAAAAACTAAATACAAGCTGCCATCCTTTTATCATCAACTATTAAAAACATGGCTAGAATTTAACAGAACCATATTAAACAATAAGAAATGTAACACTTTGTTTGATCTCCGAAAACAAGTCATCTGGGGGGAATAAATTCATAAAAAATTCTTCAAATAAAACTCTGTTATTTCACAGATGGATAGATTCAGATATTCTATTTCTAGATAACATCCTATCTGAAAATGGCACTTTCTGCGAAACAAAAGTCCTACAAAATTTAAAAGACAAGAGAAACTGGTTGAGCGAATTCAATATCATAGCATCATCAATTCCACGCTCATGGAAAGAAATTATCAAGAATAATGCCCCTTTAAAATCAAAAGTAAAAACTGAACTTAAACTACTGGGATCAAGTACTTTCAACATAAATAAACTTTCAAACAAGCAGATATATAACACGTACATGAAGAAATCCTTCGAAAAACCATTTATTCACTCCTTTTGGAAAACTAGGTTTAATACAAACATCCCCTGGTCATGTGTGTATGAATCAATCCATAACAATAGTCATCATAACAAAATTGTACAATTTAGGTATAAACTTATACACAATATAATCGCAACAAAAGAAAATCTTAAGAAATGGAAAATAGACAATTCAGACCAATGCAATGTCTGTAATTGCACTGAAACATATGAGCATTTCTTTATCACATGTAAAAGCATCGCAAATATTATTCAAATCTATAAAAACATCTTTATATCAATGCGATACGGACACAATATCATCAACCTTCAGTCATTCATACTAGGTTACAAAACAAATTTTATACAACATGAAAGTACCAATTTCTTGTTAAATATAATGTCATTTACACTGTATAAAACATATTATATGTCAGAAAAACGAACTAAAAGTATAGATGTAATGACTGTCTTTAAAAGAGAATGCGATGGCTTTATCTATATTAGAGGAAATGGCACAAAACAAGTCACAAAGCAGATGCTTCAAAAAGTTGTTAACCAGTTCTAATTCATTTGCGTTCGTCAACTTTTTACCGACTTCTCGGTCGGCCAGCTGTTCTCCTATTTATCACACGTTTTATATAATACAGATTGACTTCGCTCATCTTGCTCTAACAAGGTACCTTGAAATCCCTTCTTCAGCACATAAACAAAATCCCATCTCTCCTTCTAAATTTCGCTTTCGCTTTAGATCGAGAAATAATGGGCCACACATTAATTGACATCCGCACAAAGTCTCATCTCACTGCCCCATACAATAATCAACAAATACACATACACCCACTTCACTACCCCATACAATAATTAACAAATACACATACACATACCACACTGCCCCATACAAAAATCCAAAAATACACATACACACTCCCACTGCACCAACTCATTTTTAATCAACTCAGGCAATTTTTCCTCTACTCTCCTAAAACAAAACAAACAAACGAAAAACCACAACTAATAAGGATAGCACAATTTGATATTTATAATAATTTTATCTAATATGTTACTTTTCTTTTTCATGAAGACAATTTCATGATATAACGATAATAATAATTGACTCATATTTGTGATATCTCTATGTCTTGTTTATAAAATGAAATCTGCGATTTCATATTTCATCAATAAAACTGTTATGTAACAAAAAGATTGAAAAAAAAAAAGGATAAAGGAAGGAACAGTTACCGTGGACGGAAGAGAAACTGCTCATAATGAACAATTCCTCCTTTGATCATGGTGACTTCCTTTCTTTTTTTTTCTTTTTTTTTACGCAATAGACATTCGTAGGTGTAAGCATGATATATTTCTAATACCGGAAATTGTTCTTTAACCAATGCATATTCTCGTTCAACCTTCATTATGTAACTGCTTAAATCGATTTTATTTTATATAACCTGTATATGAATGCATGATATAAATTCCTCCAAATTATGTTAAAAAGAACTTTGTAAACCACATAACTGAATTAAAAAAAAAAAGATATAGCCATAAAGAGACCCAACAACTCGGTAAGTATGTCGTATGATTATAAATGGTAAGCCATTGCATAACAGAAAATTTGTTTATATGGCACTGGCGAAGAGGACCCCTTTGGATCATGTATCAGAAACCAACCTTAACTTAAAAAACTTAACGGGTTTTTGACCAACAGGTTGAGGTGTTTGTTGGTGCAACGTTTTTTGGACGATTATGCAAATTTGAAAGTCTAGCGTACTGTTAAAGAGAACATGCAGGTATATAAAAAGACAACACTACTGATCAGTAGACGAAAGTGTTTTTCAATGATTGGATGTGAGTATGTCTTTGGGAGGTGGCAGCGGTGGAACGAATACTTTTCCTTCTACCGGAGTTGCCTCCACTCAACACTTCCCATGGACTAAGACAAGCGTCGAAACTACTTAGAGAAGTAGGAGTTGGAGGTAGGAGTAATGAACATTTGTTGAACGATTATGCAAATTTGAGAACTTAACATACCGGTAGGTAAAGACAAACTACAACTAATCAGTTGGTGGCATTGTTTTTTATTGATCGGATGTGATTGTGCCTTTTTAGAGCTTAATTTGCTCGGATCGTTACACAAGGGAACATTTTAGCAAGGATCTGATAGAGTGGAGTCGCTAGTCGAGATAACTCACTGACGATCAGATTCTTGCCATTGGATTTGCAGATATGGACCGGAAGCAGACGGAATAAGACGGACATCCTTGGTCTAGAGTACAGAACTTAAAATCACATGACCTCTCTCTGTATTAGTTCAAATCACGGTGACGGCACTTGGATTTTCATGAATGGTATTCACCCGACTGACTTACGGAAAGCCGAAAGTTATATCCTTGTTTGACCAGTCCATATAGTTGAGCATGGAGTCTTCCTCCTCAATCATTTTAAGAGTCGGGCATCGCATACATAAATGAAATAATGTTGACGCAATGTAAACCCAATATGAATAGATGAAGGAATTCAGCCTGTCCCTGGTACTTGGAGAGCTCACCAACAAATGTATCATGCACCAAACTGGAACGATCGTTGGGACAATGTGATAAGAGATTCCAGCAAAGTATATACTAATATGCAGAGAACCAATAGTTCTATCCTATTTGACACAGTCCTTATGTGTGGCTAAGTGTGGCTGCTTTCTCTGTCACTTGCAAGCCGGGCATCGCATAACGGTTGGACTACTCATGACGTTTTGTACAAATATAACAACAAAATAAACATACCAATTATCTGATGAGATTCTATAGACATGCACATACTCGTATAAACAACAAACAAATAAAGTAATAAAGAGAACATACCAAAAAATACAAAAATCCACCAACAGTGTTGTTCCATATTGAGATCTATTTTTTCAACTCGTACATAAAAGGAAATAAAGTAAATAAATCTAGATATTTCAAACAAACAAGAAACACATTTCGTTTTCGCAATGTTACGTATGTCAAAGACTTTTACAGCTAACACAAACGATCGAAAGTGAGAAGTTTTAGTGGCATTCGTTAGGTAAAACAATACAAAATTCATGGGCTCTGGAGACAAAAAGGATCCATTTAGTTTTCTCTTGAAAATGTGTAATATGATACTGTGCCTTATATCGTATCTGTAAAGCTGGATTGGTGTATCTTTTTCATTTAAATAAAGGTAATATGCTATTTTGGTTTTAAAGAGAGGACATTGTTTAGGTTTAGTACGGAAAATTGGGCAAAAACAATGAGGTGTGTCATTGACACTTGCTTCAAAATAAACAATTTAAGACTTTTGCAGAAGACAACTTTTAAACTACAGGAACAAGTTCCAAGAGAGCTGCAAATTATTCTCCTTTCAGTGATTTTAATTCATTTATTTATTTATTTAAATTATTTTATCTATCTATTTATGTATCAATCTTTTAGAAATGATGTGTGGTTGGTGATAGACTTATCATGAAGTTGGATTGAAAAAAAAAGGCCTTAATCAATCATTAATACGTGGCTTCTGTCCGTAAAACATTGTAGTTTATTTCAAAACTTTTATGCACTCTTTATTAAAAAATCCTCTTAAATTTCAGCACCCGACTTGTCTGCAGATGGTCTGTAGATTGTGTTAACTTCAGCTTGTAAATGGCATTTTTATTATATTTTGTCTTGCTAAAAATAAACAAACATTACACAAAATAGTTCAGTAACAATATACTGTTAAAAACAATAGAGTTAAGATGACTTTCGCTGATAAAGAGTGTCCCTTTCTACAATCTGAGCATTTTAAAGCTTCTTGCAACAGAAGATGGCAAAACAATTTTGTAAAATGGCAGATATATCCGTGAAAAATGGCGAAATTTCTATCAGTTTAAATCAAGGTAAAATATTGAGAATATGCTCATTATGATCAAATGAAGAGTTTATTACAATCTGTTCAATATTTGACGTAAATTGGTGAGAATTCCTTTCCAAAAGAAGGGTTACAAAAGAAAAAAACAAGCCAAAAATCGATTTATTTTCTTTACGACAGTTACTATTATCTAAACTGTTAAATACAGATTAACTTGGGAGATAAAAGATTTTTATTTTTTTAAATGATCCGTGATTCAATTTTCCATTCTTTAAAATCAGAAGAATGAACGCCCTTTTTTCTTGCATTCAACTGCTGTGGAGATTCATTTCAAAGTGGGACAGAATTTCGTTTTTCTTTCTTTTTTGTTATAATCTAAGAAAATAAAGAAGTCAGCCTTACCACCGAGCTAGATTCCAGTTGCAATGGTTCTGTACAGCCACGTATCGCTGGTAATGCAATGCTGAACAATTTATTCACTTTTGTGTCTGACGAAAGCATACTCTATTCCTTAATTCATACGTTCGTAAATTTCAACCGATTATATCATTCCTTTAACCTCATTTGCTTTCTTGTGCATTTTTGTGGTTGGTGCTTTGGATTTGAAGCAGGGCATGCCAGATTCGATAACTGACAGCTACGAATTATTTCGCCTAGGGTCATTGATCGATCGTACATCAAGCACTAGGTGCGTGGTATAACTCAGCTGGTATACACATGGGCAATGTCACATTTTGAAAATGGCTCAAAAAAACAATAAAACACCCCAAAACAACTACTTACTTCTTTGTCAATTAATGATAAAAAATAACGAATAGCGAAAAAAAATGAAATCCGATCGCAGATGGAAATGTTTTATCTTTTCTTCGTTGTTTGTTCGTTTGTTTGTCCTGCTTTGCTCAAACATTTTTTCTATCTGTCATAAAGATCCAAGTCTAACACCACCATTGGTATTGGATCCAACATGTGGGCGTAAATTTTTCAATTAACCAATTAGTCAGTTGTGTAAACCACTCAAACAAAACAAAATATATCTGCTGCTAAAGTCTTAAAAAACCTTTGTGGTAAAACAATATACTGCTCCAATTGAAAATTCATACTTTTGTCAGAATTGTTTCTATCAAATATCACAATTAAAACCTTTGGTGTTTTTTAGCTTATTTTTCTCGTCTGCTAATGCTTTGAATATGATCCAGTCATATTATGCATTATTGGGAGTATAGGTTATTCAATTTACCTTACCAGATATGTGTGCCAATATGCATGCCAATAGATATGCCTCCAAGTCTGTGTGCAGTAGACTGTAACAACTTGCTGTACAAAAAAAATCCATATAAGTTGCAACTACTGTGAAGGTTGCAAAAATAGCACTATAAAACTTGAAATAGCTCATAAGAGCATCATTGTCTTTTTCCCGCAATAGTCTTATTTCATTAAGTGTATTAATACCACCATTATCACATCAACTTTAGTTCGTTGTATGCAGACCTTTCCAATTGGGGATTGGTCAAAATACGGTCCGTTTGTACAGAATGAAATAGAAATAGAGTGTTTAAATCAACCAATCCGTATTGACTAAATTTGATTCATCTGCGACAGTCAAAATCTAAAGAGCAGTGATGCAAAAGATTGAATTGTGCGTAACACGCAAATTCTCCTTTTGTCTCATTGGTACTGGTTTCATGAAGAGATTCAAATAAAAACGAAACGCTTCATGCCATTCTGCAAAAGTACAGCATTTAGAATGATTGCAACCCGAAGTGACAAGAGTGTTGCTAATTGACACGCATTCATTTCCGTTAATTGATTTTGTATTTGAGAGTACATTTCTATTTTCAACGTTTCCAAGACTCTGACAGATTTCAATCACCAAAGAGGTAAATGAAGTGTCAAAGCAAGACCGTAGAGTATAATCTTGCAAAAAGAAGTGTCAAAACCAAATCTTATCAAACTAACAACGAAACAAAAGATCAATCAACACCAACACAATATACAATTAGTAGGTCAAATGTTAACTAATCCGTTTACAAAAGTAAAGTACTGTTTAACTGGTTGAACAGTAGTAATGCATATTAATTCTTTTCGTCAGCCATGTGTCTGGTCAGTTGCCATGGGCTACCAACCCAGTAAATAGCAAAGAAGGTGCACACCAACTTGATGAAAGGAAATAAACCCGCTAAGATTTATGATCACTGAGGGATATGTTTATTCCCAATAATTTCTTTGTTATCTATAGAAGACCGCATTCACACAATCCGTTATCTATGATGTTTGATTGAAAATCTCATCATCAATTAGTGAGTTGGTCAGTCAGCATTAACCCTTAGAATGCTTGATAATCTTCTTAAAATATATGTT
Source organism: Cerastoderma edule (assembly GCA_947846245.1). Taxonomy (NCBI): domain Eukaryota; kingdom Metazoa; phylum Mollusca; class Bivalvia; order Cardiida; family Cardiidae; genus Cerastoderma; species Cerastoderma edule. Next base: position 19,199,108 of record OX401406.1, read on the forward strand.
TGTGACGTCTGCTTCCCAAAACCTTTAATTTCATCTTAATTTTGATGAGGAAAGATACTCAGAGTAGCAAACAGGTTAGATCAAAGACCGGCTGGCCTGGATCTAACCTGTTTGCATAAGTATGAAGTCGCCTCCAGCACTATCATGGTTAAAATCATTGGGAGAATTGAAAAATAAAATTGCTTAAACTGAAAAAAACATATTTTCCCACTAAGACTTTAAATGCCATATGTTGCCAAAATATTAAAGATGTGTGTAAGGGAACATTCACAGTAATTACTTTGCCCTTGAATAACCTTGAAACCAACACAATATTGTTCTGACATTTTCATTAGTTTCAACCATTAATTTCAAATCGACTTACATTTAAAGCCACTTCAAGTGACAAAAGAAGAAAATGCTTATGGGCAGTATTTAGGAATCTATTGGCAATAAAACGGATATCATTTCGGACACGAATATCAAATAAATTCTATTCTCTTCGATTCTGTTTTCTTTATTCACAATTAATTTAATCTTAACATTTTATATCGCAAACGACCTGGATGTCGACATGAAAGAGAAACTTTGTAAAATTTCGTTTCAATCAGTTACACAGAATCGCTCGTAGGGTTATACGAACATGGTGTTTATTTCTTTTTTAATAAGCTAAACAGAAAATGTTCAACCTTACTTATCTTTTCCTAATGACTCTTTGAATATGGACGAGTCATAGTTTCCAATAGGAAGGAATGGCGTTAACCACACCCACCAGATAATACTCTAGAAACAAAACATTTACACAAACACACGGTTCTACAGTTATCATGGGTTCGCGACAAGGGCTGTGACGGTTAGCAATTTACTACCCGGGTACCCGAGGGGATATTACCCGCGGGTATCCGGGTACCCGAGCCGATATTGTTCTTCCATAGATACATTAATTTTCCTCTAAAGATCACCGTTCTAATGTATAATGGTAGTGAGTATTGGTTCCAGGCGCTTGTGACTTACTGTGATGAACATAAAAATGTTGATAGTTTCGATAGCTGATGAGCAGCCTTCAAGTTGGAGAGTATAGTGTGTGTGACATATTTGAACACATGTTCAGATATTGGTTGGGGATTAGAAACTTCTGATTCACTCGAAAACGAGTGCTTATTCGCACATTTACATTTAATCCAAGTAAAGCTAACGTCGGGTAACGGGTAGTGATTTTCTACGCGGGTAGTGGTCTGTACCCGGCCCGTACCCGGGTACTCGGGTACCAGCCCTATTCGAGACTATATAAAATGATTTGTTATAGTATATTACAAAGCATTGATTCTAGGATAACTATACTCGTAAATCCTTGTGTCTACAAATACCGGTGTTAAGATTCAATTCAGATCACTAGTCAATAGTCATGGTACATAGGCGTAGGAGCGTTTTCAACATTGGGGGGGCCAACTTCAGATGAAGACCGGTCTAAGAATAAGTGTTCCTAAACTTTTTAATGACTCTTCATGCATTTACAAATTCAATAACATTATGAGAATTAAAAGAAAGCGTATGAAAATGTGTATCTTTAATAATAATAATAAAAAAAAAAGGGATATGCCAGGTCTCGATCTCACGCGGAAATCAAATGTATTGATTTAAACAAAAAGTAGCAGCGACCAGACTGCCACGGATTCATCTACCAACTGAATGAGAATAACTTATTCTTAAAGCTTTAGCAAACAATTGAAGACAATATTGAGTCTGACTCCTTAGAACAAATTCTATTACACCGTTGTTTTTGTCAATCAACACTTCCCGGGTATTTTTGTGAGATGAGTTTTCATTGGATAAACCCGATGTGTTCAGATTGTCATTTGCGATGATGACGTCAAAAAGATTTTGGTTATTGTTCATTACAAAAGGCGAATTGGAATTAGATAAAGCACAAAAATACACATTTATTTTTATTCTGCTGTTAAAATTCGTTTCTTTTCTTTTTCTTTTCAAATATCTTCATTTGCCATTGTGAATATTGGGGGGGCCAAAGTATAGTCTGGCCCCCCCGGTCTGGATATTGGGGGGGGCCGGGCCCCCCTGGCCCCCCCTGGCCCCCCCTGGCCCCCCCCCTGGCCCCCCGGCTCCTACGCCTATGTGGTACTTTTCCGTCAGTAAAGAGGTTAAAATAAACCTGTTTGTCTATACGAGAAAATTTCTGTCTGTATGGCACCATGAAACATGGCAGTTTGTGTTTCACCCTAGAGATCCTCGTAATCTATAGCTGGTTCTAATATAGAAAACAACACAATAAAGGCATTTTAGCACAACAGGTTCCAGTTTCAAAAATGTGTATTGTCCTTGATATATACAATACTCAAATGTTTGGTTGTTATTTGTACCTGTGCTTGGAACATTGCATATTGTGTTTCAGTGAAGGTATCCCCATAACCTAAAGCTGGTTCTTATTGTAAAAACAGCGTCATGTTAGAAGGGACTGCACACTCTGATCAAAGTCAGCGCTTATTATAATGGTCTTGAGGTGTTCTTTTTTTGTTTATACGATTAAGGTTGATACAATCGTAATGTTTATTGTCATTTCCTTTCACATTCGAGTAGTTTTCCACACCTACATGGTACCACCTTAAGTTAACCGGTACAGTTCAACAAGGACTTTAACCCATTACTAAACAATAACGACATTCAACACGTTTGTTGTGACGACTCTGGAAAACATTGTGGGTAAAGGAGACATTGCTCTTAACGAGCAATTTCTCCTTTTCCCATAATGTTTTCGGTTCCATCAGAAGATTATTTTTCAATTTCATCACATTTTGAAATGTCGTCTGCAAACTCTTTCAATTTAGGACATTCGGAAATTCAACGTTTCGTAAAGGGTTAAGCCATTCCTTCACATATACCTCATATTCATGCTGCAGACGATTGTAGAAACCATCGAGACTAAAGAATTAATTGCTCATGATGAAAAGTTAATGCTTTTCTCATAAAGCTCTCCAACAAGTAGCCTATCAAAATGGAATTGTTATCGTTCGTGCTTTGTCTGCTGTTGAGTTTGAAATGATGAAACAGAAACACAAATATTGACCCATTCCCTATTATTATGCCTTGTTTATAAACAAGTTGTTGCACTCGGTGACTTAAAAAACCAGTTCTTTGTGGAACATACGGCCTTAGTGATTAGAGAACAGAGCATGAAAGCCCAATCTCTTTGTGCGTTCAAATCCTGGTGACGGCTTTTAGATTTGACGAGAGGTATCTCATCGATTGACTTTCGGAATGCTGAGAGTTATAAGAGGCTTGATCAGCTAAAGTGTATGTCTTTCTCCACCATTATAAGCCAGACATCGCAACATGACTGAAATACGACTGAAAGGATGTAAGCCCCATATGTGAATCAATCAAGACAAAGTTCATCGGATAATCACTTCGCTTCTTTCACACTAATATGTTCTAGTTAAATAGATTTATAAATTTATTTCTATGCATAATCATATGAAAGGTAGAATGTGACATAGGACATCCCCATTCAAATATGCCCGGGATTGTTCACTTTGCGTGATCAATCTTTCCGAGCAGATTGTTCGAAAAATTCAACTCACCAACCTTCCAGTATATCACTTGAAATGGACGATTTGATGCAAACAAACCCCACTAAATCTTCAAGAGTATTGCAAAACGTAAGGGATATATGTATGATATGTAAGATGAATAGACTAAATAGTGCATTTAATTCAATGGATATGTGTTGACCTTCTATGATATCACTCGGTTCGAAGACTTTGATGATCGAAATGCTTTAGATCAATCAGCGTAGATCGAAAGCTTTTCGTAAATGTAAATAAACCCGATTACGTGATCGTTTAACAACACTTTAATCGTTGAATGGTTCATTAACAACAAGTTCCTTCTACCTAAATTTGATAAAAGGTATTTTTATCGTTTCTATATTGCTGTCATGTCGTTAAGATCTTTATTCTAAAAGAATAAGCTTAATTTTGTGTCAGTTATTGCTCTAAGACACTAGGCGCTCATTAAGAGTTATAGTAGGGATCTCCTAATTTTATTGATATTTTATCTACATTCAAAGCCCTTATGGCAATGGTGATGAAACTTACATATGTCGTTTGACAGAGGGATTTATTTTTTAAGCCTGATATGCTTAAGTATGGCTAGTCGTCAATCACAAAGATATAGGTAATTTAATTTTTAAATGTTGTCTGATGCAAAGCTTACACTGACCTTAATGCTTCCTTTTGATTATTATACTTACTCTATATAATTCCATGACTTCCCTTTTTCCTTTTAGATCTTGCAGTTATGTTGTACTTTCATATGAATGACCAATAAATTCAGAAAACTAGCATGACTATGGACTCCCATGGCTGTTATATCAAATTACTGCTAATATTCTTGTTTATGTCATTCAGTTCTGTATTTCAGGCATACAGATGTTTGAAGGATTTACCCATGGAAAGCCATATTATAATGCTGCTTGTGACTAAGGAACAAGAAGAGGCCATCAAGTCCATGTTCATTGAAAAGAGATGGACATTAATTAAAACCGGTGATTCAATCATATATCCTTGCTCTATTTGTATTATGGAATGTTGAAGCAGATCAATAGGATACATCTTTTAACCCATTACAAAACAATAAAGACATTTGACCAGTTTGTTGCAGACAACTTTGGAAAACATTGTGGGAAAATGGGAAATTGCTCTTTACGAGCAATTTCCTCTTTTCCCACAATGTTTTCTGCCCTATCAGGAGATTATTTTTTCAATTTCGTCACATTTTGAAATGTTGTCTGCAAACACTTTCAATTTGGGACAGTGGAAAACGTGGCATTTGGTAAAGGGTTATGGGTCTTATTGAATTAAATGGCACGTCCTTCACTGTCATGATCATCTTGCACTGAACAATCATCTTGAAGATGAAAAAAAAAATTCAAGAACATGTTTGAATATTTGGGCAAAAGGGATTTTTTTGAACAATTAGAAAAAAGATTTAAGAGTTTGAGATTGTAACATGAGAATTTGTTTATTTCTCATTATCTTTGAATGGTTGATTACAGCTATCATATATTAGGGAAAGGTTTAAAATTGGGATTTTAATGTAGGATTAGAATGACTTTTAAATGATTGTGACAAAGCAAGAAAAATACATGATGACGGTTCAATGCAAGACTATGGTAAATCCTGCACAATTGAGAAGTACATGCACTTTCTATAGTCTTGCACTGAACCCTTAATGTATGGAGAAATTCAATTTTTTTGGCAAAGTGGTTTTCTTTCTATTATGACATTGTAATTGTGGTTTACTGTCTTTTGTTAAAATCACTTGTTCTAATGCTTCTAAAGATTCTAGATAGGATAATGCATCAACCCATTTTTAATGTGGAAGAAAATGGTTGGTAGGTGATGGCATATATTTAAAAAAATATATATTAAAAGCAACAGTGGCAGATTTCAAACTTGAAGAATGAGAAATGAGATATTTTCTTTACAATATTGGTCTAAAACTATGTGTTCATTTGAAAAAAATATATGTTAAAAGCAACAGCGGCGGATTTCAAACTTGAAGAATGAGAAATGAGATATTTTCTTTACAATATTGGTCTGAAACTATGTGTTCATTTAAAAAATATATATTAAAAGCAACAGCGGCTGATTTCAAACTTGAAGAATAAGAAATGAGATATTTCCTTTACAATATTGGTCTGAAACTATGTGTTCACCACAAGCGCTAAAATGCATATACATAAAGATAAACAAACCCAACAATATCACAATGTTCATTATTTACAGGTTCCCGATCTCCTCTTGAAGAAGAACTCAACAATCTGAACAGTTTGCAGAAGGTGCACGCTGAGTCCAGAAATAATGCGGAGGGGACTAGTAGAGGCAAAGGCTCTGCAGATTCAAAATCTTGCCTTCTAAAGGGCATGATCAGAAGCCACCCCATTTCACATCAACAAACATCTACACCAGATCTTCATGTCTCACAGGAACAATTAAATACCTCACTTGCTTTTTCAAGAAACTGTATTCATGATATTGAGAACTCTGAACCTGTAACCTATAGGTCATCATCACCTGGTAATGTTAATGGATATACATTCGAGTCACATTCAATTGATAGGAATGATACAAATACAGCTTGTCCCCTTGATTGTGAGAAACCCGTTAAAGAACTAAATCTGACTAAAACTGGAGAGACAGAGTGTAGAAATGTGTTAGGTGAACCAGGAAAATCAGGATTGGATAGCCCTACACTTGATAAAACGTTTAATGAAAACATGGTTGGTGCTGAATATGAAGCTCATGAAAACTTTTTTCATACAAATGAATTATGGCATAAAGACAATCCAAACTGCAGTGATTTGCTCAAACTTGTACAATTGCTAATGATATATGTTAATGGTTATAAAAGCACCTTCAAACCTCAAGAAATGAAGGAAATTTGTAATAACATTATGGAAATCTTGAATGTCTTTAAGAACAGTAAACATTTACGCAACACACCTGACGTTCTGCCAGTTGGAGCAGAAACATTAGGGAGAACAAGTTTTACTCAGTCTATGGGGACAGATGGAGTGTCTGTACACTACAGAGACCAAACAGATGCTAAACTGGCCTTATCACAGGTAGATAGAAATGTCAAAGAAACACTGAACAAGATTCATCAAAAATCCAAACACCAGCTGATAACTGGATCGAAGAGAATATTTCAACATAAAGCTACACAGGATCCAACCATTAAAAGATCAAAATGGATTAAAGACAACATAGAAGTTTGTGGTGGGAAAGCTCAAAAGCAGCATTCTGCTAAGACATCTGAAACTACACATAGAAACAAATCGGTGGAAAAGCTACCAAAACGAAGGTGGTCACTTAACAGAAATATGAGGCTACATGCCTGTCACAAGAAATGTGAAGCCATTCCACAAGATTTGACTAGTGAACAGTTCAGTCCATCTCTGAATGGGTATTACTGTCATGACTGCAAGTTTATCTTTATTGAGAAAAACAAGCTGGTCCTACATAAATCATTAAGGAATGGCTTGTGTACACCTTTCTGTATTTACTGCGATAAGGATGAACTGAAGAAAATCTTTCAATGCCATTTGTGTCCAAAATGCTTCTCTAGACAATCACTCTTAGATAAACATATAGCCAGACATTCACGCAGATTTGAATGTATTCATTGTGAAAATATGGCCTTCTATACATCTCAAGATCTCAAGCTCCATCAAAGTAAGTTTCACGCTGAAGAGCTTAAAGCTGAATATTTATGTGATCTTTGTGGAGCCAAGTTTAATGATAAAAAGGTATTGAATGGCCATAGAAAGTTTGTCCATACAGAAAACAGACCAGAACAATGTGACACTTGTCAAATGAGATTCAAGACAAAAAGTCAGCTCAGTAATCATCAGCTCTGCCATAGAACAATGTCAGATATACATTTTTCGTGTGAGGTGTGTGGTAAACAGTTTATGCGCGCAGGTAGTTTGAAAGATCACGTTCGTCGGCATAACAAAGAATACAGGGAGTTTTGTAATATCTGCAAGAAAGGGTTTTACAGTAAACATGGACTTGAGAGCCACTTGCGGACTCATACTGGAGAGAAACCATTTAACTGTACGGTTTGTGGGTTTAAGACAGCCCTCCGGAGCAATTTGATCAAACATATGAAAACTCATAAATCAGCTGTGAAGAAAGCTACTAAACTTAATACCAAACAATAACGACATTCAACCAGTTTGTTGCAGGTAACTCTGGAAAACATGGTTGGAAAAGGAGAAATTGCTCTTAACAAGCAACTTCTCCTTTTCCCACAATGTTTTCTGCCCTATATGAGGATTATTTTTCAATTTCATCACATTTTGAAATTTTGTCTGCAAACTCTTTCAATTTGGGACAGCCGAAAATTTGGTGTTTGGTAAAGGGTTAAGTTAAATGGAATTACTATTGAAACAGGTGGTGCTAGGTTTTTACGCAATCTGAGTGAAAAAATCTCAGAATCTGTAAAACTTCTAGATTCTTTGGAAAAAAGGGTATCATATTCCATTAATGAATAAGAATTTTATTACCAGTTGATTTTGGGTGGATAATCTAACAATTTTAGATTTTATGATCGACTTAATACAGTCGTGTTTAATTTTACATAAAATAACATTGTAATATGTAGTTGCATTCTTTGTTACTATGTAAATGATTTATCCCTAGTATTGAATCAAAACCTTCATAAAGGATGACTTAAGAACTATGTTGTTTTTTCATTATGCCTTCTATAAATGTTTCAGAAAGGGCATTAACCATTTCCTGATAGAATAAAAATATGACAAAGAAGAATTTGTTTTTCATATTTTGTAAGAAAATTACCGGTAGCCCCTCCTCCTAGTCAGATTCTTTCTCAATTATGTATGCTCAGCAGCTTTTAATTGTCCATAGAAATTGCCATAATTTTAATAGGTCACACAGCAAGTCATCATTCAAAGGGACTGCACACCACCTTTAGCTGAAATTAGTCCGGATAAACGAGGCTTCACTGTACTGTCAAAGAGGCCTCTGTAGTCTAGTAGCTAGAGTATAGAACTTGAAACCACATGACCCCTCTCTGTCTGGGTTCAAGTCAAATGATGGCGTTTAGATCTTCATAAGACTTTAGAGGTAGTCTCCCAACTGACTGATTGACATGGGTGAAAGTGTTCACGATTATTCCTGAATTTCAGGTTTTTGAGACTTTTTGTCCCTATATAAGGCTATAGCAAACATGCCTTTAAGGAAAATGAACTACAGATTTCAGGTTTTTGAAATTCTTCAACTTTCACCCATGGATTGAATGCTGATGTTCTTCAATGCTTGATCAGGCCTTATGGGCAAATGACTAAGGGGTCTTTCTCCACCATAAGAGCAGGGCATCACAAAATAACTGAAATAATGTTGATGTGATGCAACACCCAAATATAATACTGGTTATATCCGTGATAGCCATATTGAAATACTGTTGACAAGGCATAGAACCCAATATAAACAAACTATATACCAAGATGATACCAACTAAGCTTATATCGAGGGTTCAGTGCAAGACTATAATAAGTGCTTCATGGTCATAGTCTTGCACTGAACCGTCGATATGATGGCTTATGCTCTTGATCCAAGAAACAGGGTTATGGGAACTTAAGTAAAGGTATAACATGATTATTGTTAAAACTGCGTTACATCCCAAACTATCCTGTAGTTTTTGCAGGTCCCACATTATACAGATTTAGATCGAATACATTCATATGGACATTGTAACATCAAATTGCCTTACCAAGCAGATGATTGAACCTTTATCTTGGGTCAACCCTTTACTAAATGCCATATTTTATACTCCCAAAATTGAAAGACGTCAAATTGGAGACATCATTTCAAAATGTGAGGAAATATAAAAAATATTCTTCTGATAGGGCAGAAAACATTATTGGAAAAGGAGCCATTGATTATTAAGAACAATTTCTCCTTTTCTCACAAAGTTGTCCAGAGTTGTCTTCAAAAGACTGGCCAAATGTTGTCGTTGTTTGGTAAAGGGTTAAATAATCAAGCTTCAGATTTGTCAAACCAGTTTTGACATAATCAGCCATGAAGATACAATGCAATTCCCGAGGGTTCAATGCAAACATTTTTTTGTTTGATTGCTAATGGATTATAAATAAACACAAGACATGATTTATGAATTGTAATAAGAAATGTTTTACTTGTTTTTCACAATAAATCATGGAGTGTTACAAATAAAGAAAGGTAAAAATAAGTAAAAAACTGCATGTTTACCGGGCATAATCAACCCTTTATTTTTCAATAAATTATAATGAGCTGCCACTGCAGCTGACAGCTTCAAGCTCCTTTTGATTTCTCTTTTTTTATATTTCCCAAAATGAATAGTTAAAGAAAAGTTCATTGAAATAAAAAGAATCTTTTGTAACAATGATGTTCAGAACTCGGTATAAATATAACAATATTACAACAACAAGGCAAAATATACAAAGGCATTTATCTGAGTGTTTATTCTTATCAAATAATTACATCACGATGAAATTTGTAATAGACAAACATGAAGGGTCACAAGACAAAATTTATGTATGAAAAAGATATTATCACACTTGAAATGGGTTGAAGACAACAAAAAGAACTGCCCATGATTCTTTCTATTACAAATGTTTACGTAATTGTATTTAAGCAATTCCATTATTGCAATATTTTGCAGCTGATTTTTTAATGATATAACATTTTGAGAAAAAAGAATCAAAGGAAAACAAGCATAATTGATCATTTAACCCTTCCCCAAACAACAACGACATTTAACCACTTTGTTGCAGACGACTTTAGAAAACATTGTGGGAAAAAGAGAAATTGCTCGTAACGAACAATTTTTCCTTTTCCCACAATGTTTTCTGCCCTATCAAAAGATTATTTTTCCAATTTCATCACATTTTGAAATGTCGTCTGCAAACTCTTTCAATTTGGGACAGTCCAACATTTGTTGTTTGGGAAAGGGTTAAAAGAGAAAGTATTGCAACACCAGAATTTTCATATAGCATAGCGCCAGTATGAACCAGGGTACCGTTTTACTAAACAGTTTACGCTTAAGATTTGTGTTAAGTCTAAAACAACAATGCCTCTATTTCAATATTGGACGAAGCAATATTGCAACGTGACACATCATTGGAATCGTCTCTCCGAGACGCTTCCAATGACGTGTCACATTGCAATATTATACCTTCATTGACGTTGCTATCCATGTGTATCAGTTTTGACTTACGCAAATATTTTCCTTAAGTTGTTAAGTAAAACAGTATCCAGGTTATCAATTGCTTTAAGCTACACAAGCGTTTGTTTTTGAGAATGGATTACAACAAATTGTTAAAGTATTAAAATTAAAAAGAAATTGTGAAGCATGAGCAAATTTCACTGTTTGTTCAATGATCTCAATGGTATTTGAAACTTTTTAACACTTTGATAGTTTATGTTTTTGTTGTCTAATGCAAAAATCTGAGACTGGGGAATATTTTCTTAAATATTGTCACAACATTATGTCAAATGAAGTCTAGTGCTACATGTATATCTAAGAAAAGAACCGCTGCACATTTAAAGAAAGAACTGCAATAACTTAACAACTACGAAATTTCAACAAGGTAATAAATTGCACGATAAAACAATTCACATGTGGACTTTTCCCTCGAGTGTAAATTGCTGAAAGGTTCATATTGACAACTCAGATATTTCTTGCTTTATGGCTTCAACTAAAAATGTTATTTTCATGCTTAACATCTTTGTCTGCTGCTGCTGTTGTTGTTGTTGTTAACTTGGAAGAGTTATACAAGTCCATATGGAGTTAATGGCTTTCAGAAATTCTTTTTTGTAATACTGCAACTTTAACCCTTAAAGTGCTGGAACCGACTTCAGGCTTATGCAAACAGGTTAGATCCAGGCCAGCTGCCAAGTAAATTGGCGGATTGCCTATGATCTTACCTGTTTGCTACTCTGAGTCTCTTTCCTCATCAAAATTATGCAGTTATTGTGCAGGTTTTGAAAAGCAGACGACACAAAAACCTATTTCAAGAAAATTACTCATCATTTTAAGGGTTAAGTTGTATGCTGAAAAGCCTTAGTTAGACCTCAATTTCAAAGCAATGAGCTTTGATTCAAATTACAATGATTTGATACATGCCAGACGTTTACTTCAACAAAGAGAAAGGATTTTTCGTAAATGTAAAGCAGCCACTATGTTGACAGATATACAGAAATAAGAGTACAATTCTTGCCATTTTACAGCATGATAACATCCTTATATACAATATTATCTTTATATCGAACAAGATTAAACAATTTATATTATCCCCTTCAGAAGCATATGATTTTTACTTTTGTAACACGGCTTAACAAGATATGTTCCAGAATACACTTCTTATAAATATACCCTCAGAGAGACTATTTCCATTCAAAGCACAAAATATTAATAAATCATAATTTGACCTTTGATGAACTGACAATAACCTTGACCTTTGATCAATGTTTGAAGAATATAGGTAAAAAGTATTTTAATATAAAGAGAACCCTTTAAGTTTGACCTTCAACCAGATTGGATCTTAACAATTGAACAATGTTCATAACCTTTGACGGTGGATGGTGACCTTGACCTTTGATCAGGTTTTTGAAACGGATCAAGTGTAGATAACATTGAGATACATGACTCTGCCAACTGTTTAACATATTATTACACAAAAGTAAAGAGAGTTCTCCAAAGTCTGAACATTAATTATAAAGGCAATAGGGGTTAAAGAGCTCTTATTTGGCTACTGCATTTTCTATGTTGTTTTTTTGTACTAAAAAATTCAATTCTATATTTTCGATCATAATTTGAGTTAAAGATTCTCAATGATGAACTTTATTGTAAGTACATGTAACAACAAGAGAACCAGACACACAAACACACATACATATAATGGTAATATGTAACAATGATATATGTTATGTAACTAAATATATACATGTAACTAATAATTCTGGAATAAGTTTTCAACGACATACTTTTCTATCATACGATGCAATGACTTTCTTCAAATCTAACAGTGTTAATATTCTTTCCCTCTTAAAAGTGTTTAAAATGTTTCTTTTAACAACAATTTTTCTAAAACTGACTTTAAAAGGTGTCTTCAAGAAACTTTAAGTAGAAGTTGCCTTTTCATCTTGCTTTTGCTTAAATGATTATTATCTCCATGTTGGGCAATTACCATGTGTTGATTCTAAAAACAGGTCTTAAAGAGATAAAGAGAATTTTTTGTACTCAAAGTTTTGTTAGCAAACTATCAAATGCAAATAAAGGTTGTTCGGTTAAATGTAATGATTACTAAAAATGACAACATTTGGCTAGTTTGTTGCAGACAACTCTTGAAAACATTGGGGGGGGAAAGGAGGAAGTGCTCTTAACAAGCAATAAGAAGAAAAATCGTCTACAGTCTAAAGGCTACCTTCAGTGACAACTAGCCAGAACATTTTTTCTGTCTTAATAATTTTATAAAACAATATACTTATTTGATAATAATGGGTTAACACAGCTTTTCATAACACATACATGACAATGAAGATGAAAGGGAAGGAATTTTCAATTTTCTTATATTTAAAACACATTTGCATTGTTCAAGGAGAAAATCTCCAACCACCCTCCTTTCACTCTCTGTCCAAACCCCATTATCTAAAGCAGAAAACTTCAAACACAACTTGGATAGGCTTCTCGCAAACAACATTGTTGTGAAAGAAGCAAATGCTTTTAAAGAGACATCATTTCTCTTGTAACAACACCTTTCATCCTTTACTAAGACCTCTTAAAGTATCTCTGCTAAAGACTTACTTTCTAAACATTGTGACAAAAAGAGAATTTACCCATCATTTATTTTCATGTACATTGTTACTTTCAATAATGTATTTTATGGCAGTTAACTCAGCAAAAAGAAATATTCAATTTTTGGTGAAATAAATCAATTATTCGTCAATATTGCCTTTTGTTACTCTGGTTTAATGCCATTACCAGTATGTACATGTATAAAGCTGTGCTTTTGCATTAATACATTTTCTTAAAAGGTCACCTGCCTTTAATTTTCCTTAACCCATTACCAAACAATAACATCATTTGACCAGTTTGTTGCAGCGACCCTGGAAAACATTATGGGAAAAGGAGAAATTGCTCTTCAAGAGCGATTTCTCCTTTTCAAACTATGTTTTCTGCCCTAGAAGATTACTTTTCATTTTCATCAAAGTTGATTGTCGTCTGCAAACTCTTTCGATTTGGGACTGTTGGAAACTCGGTGCTTGGTAAAGGGTTAAAAAAGCACAAGATATATGATTCTTAAACACTAATCACAGGTTCAAGACAAGACTATAGCAACTCATTCTCAAAGTGAAGAAGTTCCCACAGCCATGCATTGAACCCTTGAAATGTTCATTGTATTGCACTTCAATCATGTTAATGCGTTTGTTCCGTCGTTGGTTCTGTCGGCACATAGAAATGCTGTGTCTTGAGAGCTGCCATACCGCCACGGAATTCCATACAGAGGTGTCAGTGAACAGTTTATGTCTGCCACACCTAAAAAAACCAAAAAAACAAAAAAAAACATGATTAACAGTTTAAAAATTTAAAAATTTCAACAAGACAATGGCTAATCACATTTTTTACAAAGGAAGCATTTAATGTATCAAAACTGTAAACTTTGTAGATTATCTAACCAAATTGAGGAGGGTATTGGAGGTGTTATGGAGGACATGCATGTGTTTATAAAGACATCAAAACTGATCAATGAACAGCAGTGTTTTTCACTGACTGGATATGAGTGGATATGAGTGCATCGAGGGCTCAGTGCAAGACTGTAGTAAGTGCTTCATAAACATGAAGCACTTACTATAGTCTTGCACTGAACCCTCGGCATGGTCTTTGAATGATTTCTGTGCTTGATGCCATAAATGATGTGATCACCCTATTGTTTCCAGTACTGTTCAATAATGATCAATAATGATCAAGTTTCGGTAACATTTTGAGACTATTTATATTACATATGTGTTTTATCAACCTCAGAGTAATTATTCAATTTTACAACATGCCATATATAAGAAAGAAAGTAATAATAACCTTGACTTGACTGTCTACTGCACCAGAAAACACCCGCCCCCTAGACACGGCTAAACATGCTACACTTCCTTGATGTCGGACCAGGGTCTGGGAACAAATCATATTGTCCATACTCCAAACCTAGAATGATAAATTAGATAAAAGTCATATGGCAAATCCAATCCCCTTATATAGACATCTGTGACTTGGCGAAATTAAACACAGCAGGAGATGGCATTTTTGATGTCAAAGAAATAAAATCAAATTTTGCATACTCCAAAACTGGAATGATGAATTGAATAAAAGTCATATGGCCAAACCAATTCCCTCATATGCAGAGGTGGTAAAATCAATTGTCTATGATGCTCAGCTTATCGGTAAGCCTAAATGGACAAGTGAAAGTTTCCTGAAAATATCTATAAAACCATTTTACAGGCAAGGGTCGAAAAAAGATTTTATGGACAAGTAAATTATAATCAGATTTCGGTTCCCCTTAATTTGGGGTTTTGTGATACATTGAAAATGAAAGCAACAGCAGATGAAATTTTTCCTTCGTCATATTGGATAGAGCTAAAAATGATAAAATTGTTCACAAGTTATTTTCCCATTCACAATTATTTCTGACCAATTTCATAATAAAGTATTTAATTGTCTTCTTTGTCATCTGCTGTTACTTTCAATTTCAACAGGTAACAAACTTGTTTGTGAATGGAATATGTTACAGAATGATGAAAAATTAACCCTTGTAGTGTTGAAACCGACTTCATGCTTATGCAAACAGGTTAGACCAAGGCCAGCCGCCAAGTAAATTGGCAGCTGGCCTGTGATCTAACCAGTTTGCTACACTGAGTATCTTTCTTCATCAAAATTAAGCAGGTATCTAAGGTTTTGGAAAGCAGACAACACAACAATCTATTTTTAGAAAATTATCCAACATTCTAAGGGTTAATACTCGCATCTTATTGAACAGTTACTAACATATACTTTTATATTTGGGCTATGACATTCAAAAAGGAGCAATCTGAAAAACTCTCCTGTGGTCAACATGTTCCATATGCCAACTGATTTCAATATTTTTGTATAAAAAAGAGATCTAACTATTCCATTTGTATTAACATAGAACTAAAGTAGGTTGTTTTTTAGAGTAAGGGAACATTCTAGATGAACCTTTCTTATAAGATTTCCAATCAAGCGGTAGATGTTAATTGCTTCTGGCATGAATATAACTTCTAGTGCTTCTTTGTACTTGACAGTGGGCTAAGTATGGGGTTGTACTAGGGTGCATAATTGTTCTTAACCCATTCTATCAAACATGATCATACACAGCTAACTTTGTCAGTTGTCTTGTAGAGACATTTCGAATGAGTAACCACAATATAGAATGATAGATAGTAATAGAGAACTTAAAGGCACATCAAAGGAGAGGAATACAAATAAATTACTGAAAAAATATATGGAGTTCTTTTATTATGGTCATAAAAGTCATGAGAAATAGTTTAGGAATGGATTGAGACCCTATTAAATAGACTCATTTAAAATAAGTTATTTTGTGCTTGAAATATAGTTGTCTCCAATTAAATCATGTTTATCAACAACCTGTTTGTTTACATATCCAAAATAACGAATTCTGATTAATCGGTTAAAAAATGTGTGTATCAACTGTCAAGGTCAGGTTATTTTTTATGTTTTCCAAGTCTTTTTAAATTGTCTGATGTTGCTTTCAATTTGAACTGACACACATTCCTGCATGGAAAATCGGTCAACTGAAATTTCATATTTTGAGGCTTCCCTCAATTGAAGATTAAATTAGCACTAGCTATCATCTTACACTGAACCCTTAAAAAAGTCTTCATCTATAAATAGCATTTTGGTTTGAGTGGCAAGCTATATTACACCTTTTCCCCATAAATGCTCCTTTTAAGAGAATCCCCTATTTTTACATTCCTAACTTGAAAAAGCTAGACTACATAATGAATTGAAGAAAATATTTTCCTACGGAAGGATAAAACTACAGCAACAGCCACATGAAGTCCAAGAATTATTTGATGGCATCAGAAGAATAGCCTTAAAAAAAGTTTATTACATGTACTATGAAGTATTTCTCTGTTTTGAGACAGATTTTTCCATAATTTAAAAATAAAATTTATCATTTTAAGTAATTAAAATTGAGTGTAGCTGTGTTGTTTTGGTTTTAGAAGGGAACAAATTTCCAAATTTAACAGAATATAAATCTATAAAATTCATCATTTTAAGTAATTAAAATTGAGTGTAGCTGTGTTGATGGGGTTTTAGAAAGGAACACATTTCCAAATTTAACAGAATATGAAACTTAAAAGTGATTAAAGCTAGCCAATCTGTTAAAAGGGAGAAGATTGTGTGGGGTAATCCACCAGAGTCAATCTAAAAGCACTTCTGTGTTTAATGGATTTAAAGCCGATGTATCCCCATCAAGGAAGACATTGATATTGTCACCAATCCCCCTGTTGTAATGCAGAACAGGTCCGATGTCAAATACTAAGGCTTCCAATAATTATCCAAGTCCCCCACACCAAACTTTGGTTTTCGTCAACATGCAAGTATTGATGGATGAAACAAATAGGTCTCTGGTCTCTAGAAAGAAATACCCATGCTCCATTTAGGAAAAAAACATAGAAACAATTAAAAAAGTGATCATAATCAATGTTTACTTCTGACTGAAATGATTTCTGAAGGATGATGAAACAAGTTCATGGAAATGAACCATTTCTTAAATGATGGGTGCACTATCAAATGAGGTCTGAGGAGAACAAAATTGAAAACATTCAAACAGTATGTGAATTTGCTTATAATTCATATTTCTCAATTTGTCACAATGATTCAAATGGTAAGAATTGAATCTAGAATTTTTAAAAGTTATTTTTAACTTCTTAACTCTTTGTTAAGAGAGTTTGCAGACGGCATTTCAAAATGTGATAACATTGGAAAATAATGTTCTGATAGGGTAGAAAACATTGTGGAAAAAGGAGATATTGCATGTCACAAGCAATCTCTCCTTTTCCCACTATGTTTTCTGAGTCGTCTGGAACAAAGTGGTAAAATGTCTTCATTGTTTGGTAAAGAAACACACCTGCAACTAAAAGATAAATTGCTTCAAATGTCACATTTAATAACAACCCATTATCATGAAGGAAATGATATGAAAAGTACTCATTGATTTTTTGTTGTTGTCAGTTGTTGCTTTCAAATTGGATCAGTCACATTAATTCCCACATAGGGGAAAGGGATTAAGGAAACCTTTTCTGAGTATAAAACTGTCAAACCAATCACATACGCACAGAAAGTTTCCAGCTTCAGAAGGTGTGACAGTAAAATGGATATGAATAAAATACAAGTTCTCTTGGTTATAATACTCAGCTTGGTTTTAAGAAATTATGGTAAGCTATATGTATACTTTATAAGGATAATATGATTTTTGTGAAAGCATTTAAAAGACAAAGTCCTTTTAATTGACAAAGTTATGATTATGAATTTACTTTAAAGAAATGTAATTATTATCATTTTAATCTTTTTTGTATTTAATGATTTGTACATAAATTGTAGTTGTAAGGTATCTGGAAATGTGTGAAAGGCAATTCCTTAACGTTTAAACAATGCCACAAAAATGGAGATATTTTAAGCAAAAGGAGTCGCTTTGTCATTTCTTAACACATTACAACTTAACACAAAATGTATGCAGCTTGCAACAGACAACTTTCAAAAAGGATTGTGGCACAAAGGGAAATTTCTCCTTTTGCCACAATGCTTTTTCAATTTATTCACATAATATCACAACAGCAGAACTGAAAGCTTTTTTACATGTTTACAAAGCCTCTCTAGAGTCTTCTACTTCAAGTTAAAAATATTTTGTATGCGGGTGGTAAAGAGTTATGGTCTCCTGCTACTGATGAATCAATAAAAGACATAGTGGAACATGCAATGATTAACTGCTTTCAAAAGAAATTTTGTATAAAAGATTCTTTTGATGTCGTCTGTGATTATCTGTGAGCACTGATCAAAATTCATTGAAATTGGTGAGGTAGGTCTCAATACGAACATATATGGAAGAAGATGACATCTACCCATTAGATAATGAATACTGAATTTTTTAACTGCATTACCAAGAAAGAAATACAAACCTATGCATGTTCCATTTATCTTATGAGAATGAGCAAACCATGACCTAAATGACAAAAATGATAAAAACGAACACTAGCTAATATACTGTAATTTGTATGTGATTTACTTCATATTTCTATTGTTTATGTTCATGCATGTAAATTGTAAATGTGTTTGAACTATGTGCCTAAGTTCTAATAAAATGATGTTATGTTAATTCAACAAGTTATCCTTTCTCTCAAATTTCTATGATATAAACTGATCTCTTTTTCTGTTTGTGTCAACAAGTTTTCAATTATGCTGCTAAGATTGCTCATCATTAATGGAGTAATACCGCTAACTTAACCGCCCATATGAACCATAAAACCACCAGCATTCAGTAAGTCGGCCAGGAGAAAACCTCTCATAAAAATTCATATCTATAGCTGCTGTGATTTGAACTTACTATGAGCTTTGTTATTTCAAATTCTGTACCCTTACCACTGTGTCAAATGAGAAACTGCTTGTTACAAGCAATTCCTCCATTTGTTGCAAAGTTTTGCGTGTTTCAGATATCCAGATAAGAGGCCCATTCCACTTACAACCTATTTCTTTGAAGATCAAAACCCTATACTGTGGGTACTCTTCGAGACAATTCAAATGAGTACACACAAAATAGAATTTTACTTTTTCATCAAAATTTTGTATGTAAAAGTATATAATTCTCTTTGTCTTAACCATTGTTGTCTTTTACAATTTATACTTATAAGAAGATTCAAAACATCTAAACTGCTCTTTTTTAGGCTACAGAATGATGTCAGACTCGGATGCCATGACAGAGGGTGTGAAAAGAGGCACTCCTTACTTTGGTGAGAAATGATTTTATATCAATAAATGTCATTCCATATTTTGGTTTTACTTTCTACATTCTGATCAAATGCCAAAAGACAACATGCAAACCAGTTTCAAACTGCAAAAAAGTACATGTAAGTGGTAAAATGTTGGGCCCAAAATACATGTCAATACCGATTTGAAATATCGATAACAAACAAAGCGGGCATTACAAAATCTTAATCATGTGGTGTTCTGCTTTGTTTTAACATGTTGTTATTTATACCTCATTTTACACGATTTTGATTTTTTGGCATATTCTAGCTTTAAAATCATTAGGAAAAAATGCCCATTCTCTCTTTGTATGAAGGAAAACTGCAAGGGGAAAAAAAATTGAACTACATGTATTCTATTATGTGGGAATGTTTTGTACTCAATTTCAATGGAAGAGTGTCCATTTTAATCATCTAAAAGTAATGAGTTAATCTATCAGCACATCAGCACAATCCTACAATTTTTCGTATTTGGCGTCTGTTAATGCTTTCAATTTGGACCAGTTTACAGATACCATACATGTCATTGAGAAACAGGTAAATTCAATAAGAATCACTTGGTACAATCATTTCACTTCAGGATCTCTGACTGATAGAGAAGAGAGAGGCTTTCAACAGAACTACCCGGGTCACAACGTCTTTATGAAGCAGCTTATCAACTATCTAGATTATGTCGGAAAACGAAAATAATATCTGAACGTTGACAGTGAAAAACTCATCTAATGTCATCCTTCAATTTTTCTTTTGAAATAAAGCGTATATTCATTACCATACTGTTTGTCACAAGAATATTCATAAACAAGGAAAAGAAAAATAAATTAGGAAAAGGAAACAATACCTACTTCTATAACAGGTATTCATTTCGATTGATATATACGACTTTTGATAAAAGTAATTGATATAAGAAATCATGAGCTTAACCGATTACTAAGCAATAACGACATTTAACCAGTTTGTTGCAGAAAACTCTTGGGAAAAGGAGAAATTGTTCTTAATGAGCATTTTCTCCTTTTCCCCACAATCTTTTCTGCCCTATCAGAAGATGATTTTCAATTTCATCACATTTCATAATGTTGTCTGCAAACTCTTTCAATTTGAGACAGTTGAAAATTTGGTGTTTGGTAAAGGGTTAAAGTGGGTTGTAAGAAGATTATTTCATGTTATTTCAGTTTTGGCCAAAAATGCTGTCACCTTTATAGATATGCCAACAGAGAAGAAAAGTCTGTAAACAAATTGCTCCATCCTGAATTAGAACCATCAGCTGTATGGTTAACTATCCAACAATAATTTGAAGTGCCATCACCTTCAAAAACGTAGTTGAAAAACATGTCAGAAACAATAAAATCTGAAAAGTGTATTATCAGTAGTTATCCTCCTATTGCATTATATGAACATTCTATAAGAAAGGGTGTCATCATGCCCATATTGATTTCCTTTTGAAAGGAATTCCTCCAATTAAACAATATTTTCCACCCCAAGAGACGAATGTGTTCTACCTGTTATTTAATAAACATCCATCTGTTGTCTCCATTTTGTTTTCATAAAACATCACATCTCTAATGATTTTACACATTTGAATCAAACACATATTTTGTTCAAATATAGAAAAACCATTAAGTTCATTTGTTGGTTTATATGGGACGTAATGCTGTGTCAACAGTACTTTAACCTTTACAGTGCAGAAACTGACTTCATGCTTATGCTAACATGTTAGGTCACAGGCCCGCCGCCAAGTTAATTGGGAGCTGGCCTGTGATCTAACCTGTTTGCTACAATGAGTATCTAACCTCGACAAAATTAAGCAGATATTTATGGTTTTTGAAAGCTAACAACGTAGAAAGTCTAGTTTTAGAATATTACGCAGCAATCTAAGGGTTAATCAATGAATGGCTTTCCTGGATTCATCAGTTCTATTCAGGGCTCTGAGTGACTTACCGGTATCAATGAAAAGTCCAAGTGCTCCACCTAAACCCATTACCAAACAATAACGATATTTAACCAATTTTGTTGCAGACAACTCTGGAAAACATTGTGGGAGAAGGAGAAATTGCTCTTATCAAGCAATTTCTCCTTTTCCAACTATGTTTCCTGCACTATCAGAAGATTATTTTAGAATTTAATCACATTCGAAATGTTGTATGCAAACTCTTTCAATTTGAGACAGTCAAAAACAAACTAGTGAAATGTTGTTAATTTTTGGTAATGGGTTACCTACTGGGCCACGCAGGACCTCACCTGAGATCATACCAAACAACACCAACTGCTGACATTTTGCCCAAAAGGAAATACATTGAACAGTCTTTGCAAAGTCTTCTAAGTGTTGATGGTCTTACGAACAAAGTCCGCAACGAAGCATAGATAGAAAAATCCACTTTGGATTGTTTGTTCCCTGTGAGGATTCGATCCCGGCCCCCTGGGTGACAGTCCAAGACATAACCACTGAGCTAAAGAGTCAGCTCGGTAACGCAGAGGTTACATCTTGTCCTGATTGATTGTTGCTATGCTGTAGAGAGTGAGGCGGCTACATAACACATCCCCTCTTATAGAAGTCATCATTTATGATGACATATAAGCCATTTCGGCTTGTAAGTCCATTTCAGACGAATTAATGGCTTAATGGCCAATCCTGGACGAGTCCCCATCTTATGAACAAAGTCAGCAACAAAGCATAGCTAGAAAAATCCACTTTGGATTGTATGTCCCCTGTGAGGATTCGATCCCGGTTCTCGCGGTTGACAGTCCAAGACATAACCACTGAGCTAAAGAGTCGGCTCGGTAACGCAGAGGTTACATCTTGTCCTGATTGATTGTTGCTATGCTGTAGAGAGTGAGGCAGCTACGTAACAATGGTACACACCAAGCATGAAAGCTTCGGTCCTATAGTCTTATAAAAGATTATAATTGAAGCTTTCCCAAGATTCAGACAAGATGATATTTCAGGCTTCCCCCAATTAAAGACAAGATGATTATTTGAGCTTTCCTGTGTGTAAGTCCAGTATGTATTCAAAGTCAGGCACTCTGCAAACTGCAGGCTTCCTGTTACTCTGAGAGCCCCAGTAGGACAGAACTGAACACTTTCTTCTTTGTCTATGTAAAAATCTGTCTGACCAAAGAGGGTCTCTGTCAGACCTCAGGGATTTTTAGTCAGTCAAGGACCTAGGGCCTAAGAATTTGGTAAAGCCTGCAAACTGAGCTGATGAGGATTTGCAATACATGTATAACAATGATAGATTGTAAAACTTACCCGTAAGGATCTGTCATACGATGCACTGAACACTTTGGTGCCCGCAGCAGTGTTACACGCAGCTAGTGCATAGACCGTCCCTGAATGGCCTCGTAAAGTTGTAAGTTGTTGCTGAGCTTCAATCTCCCAGACCTGTATAATATCAGACCATAGTATCACTGGCTTGGCTTGTTTTCTAATTAATAATACTTTACGCTATAGATCCATCCTTAATCACATCTCACTGAGAATTCTTTAGAAACCAGCGTGACAAAATGGATAAATGGCTTAAAATTATCTATTAAGGAATGCAGATAGTTCTATTCTGCTTGAGTAGCACTTATGACCAGATAAGCTTTTGGATGTTCTTCACCTATATTGATCCATGCATTGTACTGTAACTTAAATATTGGTGATGCAAATCAAAACCCTAATAATCAAATATTATCATATACCTCGTTAGGAGCAGTTTCCCCTTTTCCAATAATGTTTTACAGATTCGTCTGCAACAAACTAGTCAAATGTCGTTATTGCTTGTAAACAGGTTAAATCCGCCTTACGACCAACTCACATTAACAGGTACATTTGAATGAAATGATTCAATTTTACTTACATGTATAACATTTTCGTATGTTCCACAGAGAATGTGATGATTGGTTATTGCTATGCTATAGACACTTCCTCCTGATGTTTCCAACATACGGACACAATCTAAACTTTGTAAATCCCATATCTGTCAAATAAAAATATTCCTTCATATGGATTTATACATGTTTGACAAACAGAATGATTGTCTAAGTAGACTTTAACATTTTTGTCAAATAAATGCATTGATCCTTATGGATTTCTACATATAGCTGGTAAATGAAGCATATATTGTAATTTGGATTTCTACAGTTTAAGAAAGACAAGAAATTGCTCAAAACAAGGATCTTCTCCTTTCGTCACAATGTTTTCTACCAATATAACAAAGAAAGTGAAATTATTCAGAATTTGAGTTGTCACCTGCTTATACAGTTTTTACCACATATAATAAAAAGAACATTTATATACAGATTCTGGTTGTTCTTCAGAAGTAAAGCATGATGTTCTTTTGAACCAGTGACAGTTACCTCCCTTAGACTATAGATTTATTGGTGAGAAATAATACAACTCCTGGTTTCATACTGATCTTGGGACCCTAGATAAAAACGAAAGCAGATGACAAATATTTAAGTTTTGAAAAAAAAAAGAAAAAAAGTGTGACCTTAATAAGAATCCATTGTGTCATCACAGAATCACTTAATTACTTGGTATAAGACAACTCACCTTAATGGTTTGATATGAGCCACTATATAAATGATTTTGTGTCGCTACAAGTGCTCGAACCCAATGATTCAACCCCGTCAACTGACACTTTAACTCTTGGGTATGTACATCCCAGACCTGTAGAAATAACATAACAGTCATAGAGGGTTTTTAAAGCCAATCTAGTGCGAGACTAGAATTACTATTTCACAAATTGTAAGGACTTGCTATAATGTAGCTCTGAGTTCTTATTTTAGTGGATAAATCACTCTAAAATAACCTTGGAAAGGTTACTCTTTCACTAAATGATATAAAAAGGTTTTTGAAAAACTTTTAATTTGAAGAAAGTAAACAATTCTAGGATGAACATTTTTTTTTGTAAAAAGGACTTTTTTGTTTGTATGAGAAATTTCTTTATTTCCTTTAATTAAAGTCATGTGCAACTGACATGTAAAATTTAATAATCTTTTTCTGATCATATGGGAAAAAAAAAAAATCTTTCAATCATCCCATTAATAACCTGCAGCAGACAAATAAAACCCTTCAATTTTTAACCAAATTATTTGTGTGTAGGGGTGTGTGTGTGTGGGGGTTTACAGAGTTATCCATTTTCCCCCATAGAATTAGCTTTCCTGTCATAACACTCTCCCCGTTATCCAGAATGTCATAATGTGACCATTACTACAATTGTGTTTCGGTACTAAGTATGACCTAGGCTGTGAAGGAATAAGTGGAAATTAGATTATAACACTGACCTTGATAACTTTAAGTGAGCCACTAAACAGCATATTTCTGGCAGACGCCAGCGTACAAACAGGGTTATCATGCGCTTCTATAGACTTCAGCTTGTCAAAGTCGTTATCTATGTTCCATATCTGAAAAAGAAAAAGGGATTATAAAGCTTATTAATTGTTGACTAAAAATTGAAAAGATTAAGACACAAACAAGAATAAATTTCCTCATACACGCCCATTTACTCTTATAGTTTTATAGATGTGTCCTTTGACAAGACTCAGCCCCAAAGTTTAGTACTAGTGAATCTAAGGAAAGTAGTAATTCTTAGGGGTGGCAAAATCAGTTGCCTGTATTGCCCGGTTTTCCAAAAGCTATTAAAGACAAGTGCAAAGTAGAATTTACTGTATAATTATTGCTTTGACAAGTGCAGAAAAAGATTTGAAAATAAAAGACAAGTAAATTAAAATCAGACATTGTCATCGCTGTAATATAACTAAAAAATGATGACAAGGTGATGCAACAACACCCTCTACACAAAATAAATAAATGAACAAAAGGGTGATAAAAAATGTCCAAAGTTATATTCATAAAGCAGAATACTCACAATTATATTGCAGTCTTGAGATCCGCTGTACAGTTTATTACCGTAAGTACACAACGCTAACACGATACCTGTGTGCCCTTCGAGTGTTTTCATACAGCGGTAAGTCGTACCAGTGTCCCAAACCTGCAACCAAACAATCACACAGCATTCACCTATTTGGCCATATCAGACTTTGGGAAATGTCCAAATTAAAAGCATAAGCAGATGACAGAAGTTAGCTTGAAAAGTTACCTTTTCTTTTATAACATTATTTTGGTAGAAATCATTGTCACAAAGGGTAATTTGCTTCATATGAGCAGTTTTTCATTTCATCACAGGAGTTTCAAGGGTTAACCACATCTTTGCAAAAAATAAAAGAGGTACCTTCACCCTTAGTAAATTCCATATGGTGTCTCTAATAAATTTATATCACAAATGAAATAACCTCATTTAACGATCTTACATTTTCTGAGAACATGCAATTGGTCCAAATTGAACCCTTAACCAATCACCAAATTTCGACTGTCCCAAAATGAAAGAGGTTGCAGATGACATTTCAAGATGTGATGAAGTTGGAAAGCAATCTTCTGATAGAGTAGAAAACATTGTGGGAAAAGGAGAAATTGCTCGATAAGAGCAGTTTCTCCTTTTCCCACAATGTTTTCCGGAGTTGTCTGAAATAAAGAGGTAAAATGTTGTTATTGTTTGGTAATGGGGTAAAGCTTCAGTATGTGTTAATGATTCAGTATGTAAACTATATTTTCTTTGTAATATAGGGTAGAAGCAATTAAGACAAAAGGGAAAAAAGTGCTCATACTAAAAATAAAACTTACATAAAACTTTACATAATTCATAAATGGCCTCAACAAACATATAATCTTGCATATACATTAAGCAGAACATGACTAAACGGTATACAGTCAAACTTCTGTTTAGAGGCCAGCCTATGAACCTGATAAAATTGACATTTAAGACAGGTTGGCTGCTTAAAACAAAATGATGTACACTATAAATCCAACAATGGGACTTTCTGTAGTGGTTGTTTAAGGCAGATTGGCTGCTTCAAAAGATGGTTGCTTAACACAAATTGAACTGTATCATACAAATTGGTATCTACCTTAATAGATTTATCTGATGACCCGCTGAATAAATAATCTCCAAATACGCATAGACACCATACTGGACCCTGTCATAATAGAAAATGTAGAAGCATAGTAACATGAAATAAAAATTCCAAAAATACATTCATAAGCATATGTACATGCTCATATTTATTATTAGTTGTCTTCCCTCTTTACCAACTGCACATCTTAACTAAAAAGTACAATTTATACAAAGATCACATGACTTGATCCTGAACGTTTAACCCTTAGAATGCTGGATAATTTTCTCATAAAAATATTTTTGTAGTCATAGCTTCCCTCTATGAATGTCGTGGTTATGGTGCCTAGCAAAACAATCCAAAGGTTAGCCAAATGTTGAAAGAAAAGAGAACCGTACAGTCCCGGTTAACATAAAAGGAAACTTGTGGAATAACTGAAAACAATTGTAAAACGATGTTCAACCATAAACAATCTCAAAAATAAATCAAGAAAACAAAAATTGTTTCTTTCATCTATATTTCTAAATTATCCCTGCTACAGCTGAGAGAGTCAAATGCCAAAGAATACTATATGGGTTAGTTCAAGGGCGAATAACTCTTAACATTACTATATCTATAGCTTAAACACTTGTGAATTCTCCAACATGAAGATTGGGTCATGCACATCTTTGCTCCATGGTGATAAGTACTTATCCGCAGTCTTTCAGCAGCAAGATAAATCATCAGACAGTTGTTTAAATGGGTTACACATTGTCAACAGTATTTCAATTATTTCACATCTTTCTTGGATTTCACCAGTACTAGACAGGGCCCTGAAGTGTCTTGCCAGAGGACATTCCCATGAAAATTATCAGTACTGCATGCATGTGAGAATTAAACCAAGGACCCCTTCCTATACCTTAACCTTTTCCCAAACAACAAACTTTTGACTGTCCCAAATTGAAAGAGTTTGCAGACGACATTTCAAAATATGATGAAATAGAAAAATAATCTTCAGAAAGAGCAGAAAACCTTGTGGGAAAAGGGGAAATTGCTCGTTATGAGCAATTCTTCCTTTTCCCACAATGTTTTCTTAAGTCGTCTGCAACAAAGTAGTCAAAATTTAATGTTGTTTTTGTTTGGGAAAGGGTTAACCACTGAGCTATGCAGGACCAATTAATAATCAGAAGTACAAAGTGAGTAGCTCCAGCATGGAAATAATGTGACAAAAGCATAAATTACTCTTGATGAGAAATTTATTCTTTTGTCACAGTGTATTCAGAGCCTTCAAAGGTTACAAACGTTTTCTGTATAGAATAAACAATTCAGAATTTCTATCTTAGAGTTACTGATCTAGGAAAAGATCTACGATTTCAGTTTTAACCATTCTTAAACCTTTCCCAAACCTCAAATTTTCAACGGTCCCAAATTCAAAAAGTTTCCAGACGAAATTTCAAAATGTGATAAAATTGGAAAATAGTCTTTCAGCAGAAAGAGCAGAAAACATTGTGGGAAAAGGAGAAATATCTCGTCAGGAGCAAGTTCTCCTTTTTCCACAATGTTTTCTGTGTTATCTGGAACAATGTGGTTAAATGTCATTATTGTTTGGTAATGGGTTAAAACAGTATGTATATCATCTTCATCCATTCTCCCCCACATTGATAGGACCATGCATCATGTTAAATCTAATTGAAATATCATTATTTCCCCCGTCTAGAGCATGGAATTCAAGCGAGAGACTCTTGGATAACATTGAATCAGGAATAAACAACTCTCATGAAATAGTGTCTTGTTGCATTGTTGGATTTCTATTTTTGATATTGATCTAATATATTGACACCTAACGAACAGAAGATAACAGAAAAGGAGATGTAGTGAAAAGGTAGAGAAAAAGATGGAGTTAAAAAGTAGATTAAGTAAAAAAACAGATAAGATGAATTAAAGTGTAGAAAAGAAGAAACAATAAGAGGAAAAGGAAGATGAATTTAAAATGTAGTAAAGATGACAAAGTGAAAATATAGATAGGCTTAATCCTTTACCAACTAATAACGACATTTGACCTCATTGTTGCAGACAACTCTGGAAAACATTGTGGGAAAAGGAGAAATTGCTCATGACAATTTTTCCTTTTCCCACAAGGTTTTCTGCCCTATCAGAAAATTATTTTTCCAATTTCATCACATTTTGAAATGTCGTCTGCAAACTCTTTCAATTTGGGACGGACGAAAATTTAGGGTTTGGGAAAGGGTTAAGACTCCTATGGAAAAAATGAGATTGCTCGTAACTGCTTGAGGAAGACTGCAAGTTTTACTGTCAATTAGCGCTGAGTAAAATGGATAATCTTAAAATTAGCACAGACCACCTTTTATGGAACTCCAATTCTACTGGTACACAGATTTAAACATACATTTTTTTTTTTATATGGGTTTTACATCACATCAACATTATTTGAGTTATGTAGCGATGCCCGACTCTTAATGATGGAGGAAGACCCCTTACTCAACTGCCCATAAGGGCTGGTCAAGGCGGGTAGAACCATCTGCATTCCGTAAGTCAGTCGGGAGACTGCCTCTCATGAAAATCCATATCCCTCTCAGGATTTGAACCCACGAAGTTCCGTACAGGATTTGTACTACGGCGACATAATTGCAGAGGTAGAGTGCCTGCCTTTTGTACTAATCCCCAATAGCAGGGATGTAAAAATATTATTTTGCTGACTAGTCCTGTAGGACTAGTAGGTGAAAAAGTTACTCGCCCTGTCTTCATTTTAACTCGCCCTGTAATTTTGGCATTTATGAACGTCCACCTGCTGTATAAAAGTTATGTACACATTGACGAATAAGGTATTAAAAAACAAGGATATTGTATTGTTTTTGTTTTTTATATTTATTAATTTTAATATCCATATAGGAAAACAAACTAAAATATGGAACTGTAAATGTATGCTAGTACACTTATAAACTTATAAATAAAAATATTAATTACTTAATGCCCTTGTAAGGAATGACTAGTCTATTTTACTTTTTTATTATGCTTTATTATAAAGGATTACAAAAAAGCAGCCTTGTTGTCAAATAAGTGAACATTTTACTACCCTAGTAGTTAAAAAAAAATCTTGTGTTTAAATCATTACCAAATCACTGTCTTAAATTGAAAGAAGTTGCAGACGAAAAATAAAATTGTAAAAGTATATTAGGACATTGATTTGGAAGGTGATGAGTCCTTGTGATAAAAGGAGAAATTGCTAATTTTGAGCAATTTCTCCTTTTATTACAATTATTTATAGAGTTGTCTGCAACGCACATGTGAAATCTCGTTATTGTTTCGTAAATAGTAAGTTAACTCTTTAACAAACAAAGTAAGTAAATTTGGGCTTTCCCAAATCCGAAGAAGTTGCACGTCACGCTTACGTTTTTTAGTATCGTAGTCTTTTTGTTGTAGTTTTCTTTTTTCTATTTGGTGGAGGACATGCTCAGTTTCTTTGTGTTCATTGTCTCCTCCTCCAGACCCAACCTTTTTTCCGAAAAGCGATCGGATATCCCTTTGGGCCATTCTTTTTTTTGCAGACGATGCAAGTCGCCGATAGTTACAACCGGTGTTGATATAAACAATCGATATCGTATAGCGGTGTTCTCGTACGCACCACGCATTCATTTGGAATAATTTCCATTTACTTTGCGCATGCGTAGATGCACCAATAATTGAAAACATCCTGTTGGTCCGACAGACAGATCATTTTACATTCGTTTAGCGTTTTTCTTACATTAATATGATTTTCTTATATTAAGATGAACACAAAAATGACATTTTCTACTCGGAAAATGTACTCGCCCGATCGGACGAGCGTTTACTTTTTGTTACTCGCCCCAAGCCAAACATAACTCGCCAATGCGAGCGGACGAGTGGATTTTTACATCCCTGAATAGGTGAGGTGAAAATTGCCAGGACTAGCCTTCCAATCATCCCGAGTAGTGATTTAGTATCCAGGAAGCAGTCATCAAGAGTGAATTTTAATAAGCTTCAAGATTCCATTGCCATCGAAGTAAAACAAATAAGTTTGAAGTCCAGTATATATGACAGACCTTTAATACAATTACATGTAATAAATGAAACCAACCTGGTGTCCAACAAAGGTTCCTCGGCACTTGAACATCTGTTGTGGATCATAGGCTGGGAAAAGAATATGGAGCATGTAAGAATCATATGTAATATTAACAGAAAGTTTCAATTTTTGTTACTTGTCACTATAGAAAGATGGCAAGAACAAGATACAAAAAATAACATTACCTTTGTGATATTCTTAGAAATCATTTTGACAAAAGTGGTAGCTGCTTATTTTGAGCCAATTCTTGATTTGCAACAATTCAATATTGGTCACACATACACATGAGAAAAAAATTAAATAATATAATAGAATAAACTTACCTCCCATAGCCATAGTTCCAATATTGAGATAGTTGTTGATATGTGATAATTCATCCTGCAAACAAAAAACAGTGATGTCTCGTTAATTCGAACACGCCCGTTCCCAACAAAATTTCCAGATGACCGAATCATCCAGACTAATGAAGCAGACCATGCTCTTATACACATTAAGACATTAACAGTCTGTAAGCATGTGTATACTTATAACCCTTTAGCACATGCCAAATTGTCGACCGTCCCAAATTGAAAGAGTTTGCAGACGACATTTCAAAACGTGATGAAATTCAAAAATTATCTTCTGATATGGCAGAAAACATTGTGGGAAAAGGAGAAATTTCTCGTCACAAGCAATTTCACCTTTACCCACAATGTTTTCAACAGTCGTCTGCAACAAACTGGTCAAATAATTTTGATTCTATTACTAGGACTATTTCAATGGTCAATAATTTAAAGAGAAACGATACAAAAGCAAATTCTCCTTTTGTTACACTAGTTTCTTCAGTCTTTAGTTGAAGAATTGTTAACATGAGTCAATATGCTGAAGTTAAATGCCCATGAAAGGAGATTTATGCTTTATCAAACTATAATATTTGGTAAAATTTTGGTCAGATTCATATAAACCCAACCCATCAGCACAACTTAAACATGAAAGCCAACAAGAAATAACCCAGATCAGCCAGTTTAATAATTCAGATTGTGACGTTGTCAGGTTTGTTCATTACAAACCAGGGGACTGCTTTTCCATATCGGACAAATTGCTGACTGAGCTCATAGGGGTCTATAGTTTTCCAGGGGTCAGTATTGTGTGATATAATAACATATATTTTTATATATGTACATAGTACTGACCCCAGAATAACTGTAGACTTCTGTGACTGAGCTAAAGAAATTTAGAAGGAGATGATCTTTAATAATACAGTCTGCTATCAAATACTGAAAGAGATTGAATAAATTCTGCTTACTGCAATAACTGCATATTCTCTTCTGGAATCCACTATTTCTCCCATAATTTTACTTTGATTGTGTTCCAACAACTCTGAAATGACAGTAACAAAATGAAAATGAGATTAATGGCAAATAAAAGAAGAAGTGAGACTAAGAATTCTCTTAGAATAAAAAGAATGCTATCAAGATGCAATGTTTCTGGATCGAAATACATATTAATTCACTGTATAAAGGCTCAAAAAACCTAGTACAGACTAACTTAGCTTCCAATGTCCACTCTCCAGTGGGTATCATACATAAGTACAGTCAAACTTGTGTTAAAGGCCAGCCTATGGGACAGAGTATATTGGCTGTTTAAGACAGGTTGGCTGCTTAATACAAATTGATGAACACTATAAATCTAACAATGAGACTTTCTGTAATGGTTGTTTAAGGCAGGTTGGCTGCTTAAAAGGATGGTTGCTTAACACAGGTTAGACTGTATAGCTGTTGCACAGTTTGAAAGAAATTAGCTTTCAAATTTCCTCACTTCTGTAAACAAGCAGCTTTAATATAATTCATATTCTCCTGTTTTGTATTATCTACCCCTTACAGGGCTGGAACCGACTTCATGCTTATGCAAACAGGTGAGATCCAGGCCAGCCGCCAAGTAAATGAGAATCTTTCCTCATCAAAATTTAGCAGATATTTCAGGTTTTGGAAAAATCGGACAAGAGAAGAAAAAGATAAGAATTTCAAGACAAGTAAAACAAAATTAGGTTTCACCATCCCTGACAAGCATACATATAGAAAATAAAGACAAAGCATTTTTGGAGTTATGATTCTAATTGAGTGCTACTTAGTATAACGATGGTTCAGCGCAATACTATAGTAAGTGCTTCACGTTTGTGAAGCACTTGCTATAGTCTTGCGTTGAACCCTCGATAAGTTAATGTAAATGCTGAGTCTTGCATTTGTAACTTTGGATCATATCATTCACACAATTAGTTATTCACCTTGCATCTGTAATTTAGGATATAATAATTCACACAATGATAAATGAGTTATGCACACAAGGTGTAACTTGGCTGTCGTTCAGTCTCAGGTAATGCATTCATCCCTTTCCTATATATCTATGAGATTAAGTGACTAGTCTTAATTCTAAGTAGCAGCAGGTGCAATTTTTAATTATGACCACTTCAACACTTATAGTGCTGGACCCGACTTCATGCGGTAGCAGGTCAATTCGTACCCAAACCAATTCTTACCCACCCTTTTTTGGCTAATTCGTACCCACTTTTCGGTCAATTCGTACCCATCCTAATTTTTAACAAGTCAATTCGTAACCATCCTATACTTCAGTATTTTAATATCATTTTTTTACGTTGTTCATGTTTTGTTTTTGTCTATTGTGCTTTAATTGTGAGGGAAGCATTGTGAGTAGGTGTATGTGTGCTTTGTTTTACCAGAGAGATAGATTATCTATGTCTCTGGATTTACGTAAAATGGTGTATAGAAATTAAATAAAATGATATAGCGTTTCCCTTTTAGTTATTTAGTTATAAATGTTTTCCTCATTTGATATCCAGATTTGTTTTCTTGCTTTTCACACTTACCTCATTTTAACTAACTGACATGGATTCTTTTCATCACGTGCAAACCGAAGAATGGTCGCAGGGGATGCAGCGTCAATTGTCATTAATTGTTCTATCAATTGGTGTCCTTAATTTCTAGGCTAATCATAAGCAAGTTACAACAAAAGGGGTGTTACAAAATTATAGCAAATTAAAACAAACTGTTATGGATTCATTTATGATAAGTTACTTTCAAATCAAATTAAGACCGACATGTTGTTAATGGCTAATCATAAAATGTCAAATGATTTATTCACAATATATGAGGCCTCCGGCCCATAATACAAACATATTTTTTACAATATTTCCCTGATATATATGTTACATAATTATTAAAAGGCATTAACATGCAATTTGGAATTAAGTATTTTCTGTTTCAAGAGGTCTGTAGCAGGCATATCGACCATATGTATACAAATATATAAGACAACCCTATGAAAAACGGTGTGAAAATAATGAGAGAAAAGTAGAATTCGCCTACAGCGAGCTAATACTCCCTTTGTCACAATGCCCTCAATGGTTGATATATTTGTTAAGTCAGCAGTAGACGAATTGAATACATATAGACAAACAGACAGAATACAGAACAAAGCTGTGTTCATGCTTAAAGAAAGTTGGAAATATTGTGGAAAAGGAAGGATCCACTCATGGAGAGCGAATTCCCCACTTGCCTCAATTCTCCCAAAGATTGTCTGTCAAAATGTCCGCAGCAGACAACATTGAACACATCTAGGTAAACGATCAAACTACTAACTGAAACATTGCTTTATCCCTTTTTACAATAGAAGTATCTTATCAAAGGTTGTCTGTAATGAAGGATGCAACAGGTGTTTCTGAACACAGCTATGTAGATGAACAATATTCATATAAACCTGAGTGAATTCTTAATACAAGAAAGATAACATTGTGACGAAAGTATTCGCACACAATGAGCGATTTCTACTTCTATCACAATGCCATCATTGCCTATATTTTGCAGAGTCTGCAGGAGATAATTTTAAACACATCTAGATAACAATGTAAAATGTATAGTAAAATTAATTTACAGCCTTATAAAAAGTAAAAACTCTGCGACCAAGGGATACGCTCATGATCAGCAAGTTCTCCCCTTATCGCAATATTCTCAGAGGTTGTCCTTTTAAATTCAGTTTTAGGTCATTTCAACCCATTACTAAACGGCAATTTTTGGACTGTCTCAATTTGAAAAAGCATGCAGACGACAATTCAAAATGTGATAAAATTGAAAAACAAAGTTTCGATAGGGTAGAAAACATTAAGGGAAAAGGATAAATCGCGCATGAAGAGCAATTTCATCCTTTCTCGCAATGTTTTCTTAAGTCGTCTGCTTCAGACAAGTAATCACTAGAGTTCGTTCGGTATAGGGTTAAACACATCTAGGCAGATGTACACATCATTGAATGAAACACTGTGTTATTGTGTAATATATAAAAATAGGAGTTGAAAGCATTGTGGCAAAAGAAGAATCCGCTCACGGTGTGTGGATTGTCGTTTTGCCACAGTGCTCTCAACGTATGCCTGTTTATGGAGACGTTACGGCTTGTCTCTGACAGATAAATGGTTATAAATATAGAGAGACAATGTTGTCGCTTCGTACTTGCATTATTTTATGAATAAATTTGCAGATGTTCAATAGTCGAAATTCATTTGAGCAAGACATGTATGCGTTAAAGGCTTCTTGGGTTTTATTTAGTTGTTTCCCAATATATATTTCCCTATATTTTTCGTACCGTTTACAGTAGAAAAATACATGGATTTCGTCTTCGACTGTTTCGATGTCGGATTCCCCAAGACAGAAAGTACATAAACGGTCTTCTCTTAGGACATTATGGTGTCTTCCAACTTCTACATTGAGCCTATGGTTTGAGCACCGAAATTTCGCAAATGCCTTTCTCAAATAAAAAGGAAGATCAAACAGTAGATAATGTTCAACGTTTAAGAGAGACTTAAATTGTGTGTAAAAACATCCTTTAGACGTATTAGATAGAGCGTTATGCCAATTCTGCTGTAGTATATCTTTGAGTCTTAATTTAAATTCTGCTATGAAAGCTTTAGTATTGCCAATATCCTGCGAGATCCAGACAAATCCAAATCCGTGGGTGAATAATAAATTTCTAACTTCTGTTGCATATGTATGTCTTCCACAATCGTCTAACTTTTTAGCATTATATAACATTGTTTTGGATATCGGTATGGGGCCATATGGATCAGTTTACACCAGTACTTTAAGAATTTAACATAATAATCTAAACATAGGGGATAACGACCACATTCACCTAAAGCCATTTGGTTGCTGGTGTTTTTACCTACTCCAAGAAATTGTTTGCATGCAGATATTTGGGTATTTTCAACTGTACTTCTGTAGCTATAACCCCATAGCTCTGAACCATAGCATAGGATGGGTTTTACCATTGAATCAAAAACTTTAAAGTAATCATAGTGGGTTAAGGGACCATACATGTATCTATACGAATTTATGCTGTTCAATGACTTTTTGGCTTGTGCTGTCATAAGTGTATAGATAACATCATAAAACACGTGCGCTCGTGCCTTATAAAAATAAACTTAATGTTTGCGGTATATTTTCATAAATAAATGATATCTTTCTATTTGTGAATGCTAACACAAAAGGTAAATTTGCCGGCACGCGTCTTCATTAATGGTTTATCATAAGTTTATAGATGATCTATATGTATATGTTCTTTTTATATATTGTTGTTTTGTTAATTCTTTGGTAAAAAGTTGTTTTCGGAAATTCATTTATATGGCTGCCTATTTACGAAAATTGCCTACTGATAGCTAACTTACATGCCTCAAAGCTCAAAGTTTAAAAAATATATTTCATTTATTATGTACTATAATTTGTTTCAAAATATGTAAGAATTTTCATTTAATATGTACTATAATTTGTATTAAATTATAGACTGGTTACGAATTGACTTCTTAAAAATTAGGATGGGTACGAATTGACCGAAATGTGGGTACGAATTAGCCAAAAAAGGGTGGGTACGAATTGGTTTGGGTACGAATTGACCGGGAAGCCTTCATGCTTATGCAAACAGGTCAAGGCCAGCCCCCAATTTATTTGGTGGCTGGCCTGTGATCTAACCAATTTGCTACTATAAGTATCTTTCCTCATCAAACTAAAATGGTTATTTAAGGTTTTTGAAAGCAGACAACACAAACATCTTTTTTTAGAAAATTACCCAGCATTCTAAGGTTTAATCATCTGTGCCTTTGGGTATAAACCATTGTGACAAATGCAAAATTTATTTCTATTGTTAAGTTTGAAGTATTGAATAAATATATTGTCTTTGTGATTCGGGTAACTACTACGATTGTGACAAAGGTAGGAATTGTTCATTATGAACAATTTCTGCTTTTGTCATAATTGTTTCTTTAGTCTTTCTGCTGAATGTGCATCAAAATTGTTGTAAGATGGTAAAGATTAAGGGTCCCACTTTCTAATCACGCAGAAATGTACTTTCACAACATGAGAATATATGAAATCAGTGTGGGAAAAGGAGCATCTAGTCTACCAGTGAAGAGCAATTAACATATCTTAAGCAGCATCACAACCATAGCACAAATATTTTTAACTTGACAACATGGTAGTAATGCTTTAAAGATTGAATAGATTTTTGAGATTTTTCAGCTCACTTCATTATACTTGTATATTGTATTACTTACTTATCATTATATATCATAAAAGCATGAAACTATGGAATTGCCAATAACAAAAAGGACAAAAGTATGTATCTAAATACATGTAGACTGTACAATCTTAATTCTAATTCTATCCATCTTTTGAACCAGGTATTTTTCATTAGTAAAATTGATGAGGCACAATTCCTCTGAAAATATTCCTCATATTTTCACACAAAGTTGTGTCCTCATATGAGATTTTGCACATGTTAAGAATTGAAAGATAGTGAAGATTTATCGAAAATTCTTAAAAATATAGAGGGAGGGAAAAACCTAATTTTAGGGATTGGTTGGAGGCCATTTTGACTACATGTATATGCAAATTGCTTGCTAAGCTCAATAATAGCACATTTCTTGACAAATGGGCAAGGATATGAAAATGTTCAATATTCCTCCAATATATATATATATTATGAATACCTGTCTAATGTGAAAGCCCCATGTCAAAACTCGGGATATAACCAATCTATTTACCCCCCAATTTGTCTGCAATGATACACAGTTTTCAGCATACCAACTAACTATGTCTGCAAGGTAATGGTTTATCCTCTGTCTACAAGCCCTAATGTATGACCCAGACATGGATAACATTGTTACAAACAGAGGACATACCCCATTTACCATTATCTCATTTAGTAACTCTGAAATGGATACATATCAAATGCAACAGCATGCAAATATAGTTCAAGGGTTCCATGCAAGACTATAGTAAGTGCTTCATAAACATGAAGCACTTACTACAGTATTGCACTGAACCCTCAAGTTTATCTCTGGCAAATGAGACCTCTTTGTTTAAACTGATTTGTTTTTCAATCGATTGTAAAACAAGTTCTTACAACTTAGATAAATCACGCTTGATACTGCTTCCTGGATACATAACCAGTACTCGTGCTGAATGTGGAAAAATGAAAGGTCGCAAGGCAGATTCCCTTGCTCACAGGATTCAAACCCATGACCCCGGTGTCCTGAGGCCGACACTCTTTCCCTGGACCACTGTCCTCCATCACTCCCTACTTTTATGGTTAGATAGCTCAGGGTTTTACAAAATTTTCAACAATGTTTCAGTTTGAGTACAATGGTCAAACCTATCTATGCTCCTGGTATTTCAACACCAATACAACAACACAATATTCTTCCCATGTAAACCCTTAGAATGCTGGGTAACTTTCTAATTTTTGTGTTGTCGGCTTTCCAGAAATCTAAATACCTGCTTAATTTTGATGGGGGAAGATAATCAAAGCAGCAAACAGGTTAGAGTAAGTGCCAGCAGCCAATATACTTGGCTGCTGGTTTGGATTCAACCTGATTGCATGACATTGAAATCGGTTCTAGCACTATAAGGGTTAACATTGGACTATCTGTAAAAATTATGTAAAAAGGGTCCATATTGAACACAAAAGAAGGCACATTTTGCATATCATGTGAAAAAATGTGAAATGAAAATGGTTGTATAAGAGTTTCATACATGTTTCCTTTTTATCTCAGTTAAATCACAGCATTGAGTGCATCTGTCCATGCTTCTGATATCATAACTTGTACTATATTACTTTTTCCAGGTCTCTGATTTGAAAGAAAACCGCTCACAGGTTGACTTTTTGCAAAAAACTATCAACTACATTTTTTTTAAGATGTAGTATAATATGTTCATAATAGCATTGGCTAAAGAATACTTGGTATATGGGAAAGGATTAAACAAGGATTTCCAGTAGAAACCAGGTTGGAGTAACCAAAGCTAAGCTCAACCAATTGAGCTAGAGTCATCAAAAAACATTCATCTGTAGTGAGCCAAAAGAAGCAAATTACATACCTAGCTCTGCCAAGATTCCAAGGAAAAATTGATGCCAAACAGTTCTTCAAGTATATTTCAACATATTACTTGCATTTCAGGTTTTATACATGTAAA
Organism: Cerastoderma edule; assembly: GCA_947846245.1. NCBI lineage: Eukaryota > Metazoa > Mollusca > Bivalvia > Cardiida > Cardiidae > Cerastoderma > Cerastoderma edule. The sequence goes on from OX401406.1 coordinate 19,238,242, forward strand.
ACTCTTTCTTCACATAAATCATATTTATTTGGAAGAAGCTGGTGATAACATTGAAGAGACCAATGTAATTTTAATCCTTATTTTGCTGAAACCAACTTCATGCTTATCCAAACAGGTTAGATCCAGGCCAGCTGCCAAGTAAATTTTGGCCTATTTTTAGAAAATTACCCAGCATTCTAAGGGTTAAACCAATGTCAAAATGGTTTCCATTCCCATTGAAACAATGATAGTATGTTATTACAGAATCTATTACAAGCAAACGGCCTAAAGCTGGCATGGTTTTATAGTCTTATATGTCAATAACTGTTGAAGTGATTCTATATAGTGGGATGATGAAATATACCATTGTTTATTAAGGAGCTTTCCTTCACAATGAATGACTAAATGAATGAATGAATGAATGAATAAATAAATAAATAAATGAATGAATGGATGAATGAATGAATGAATGAATGAATGAATGAATGAATGAATGAATGAATGAATGAATGAATGGTGTTTAAAGGTGCATCCACAGCTAAGGTCATTCTTAGCACATTATGATGATCTGGATAAACGTATATATGATTTTTACAGGCTAAAATGTATTTGGTTTATGCAAACTAGATAAGAGTTTTGTAATGAGCCTTCCATTATAAGCATGTTATCTATATAGATAATGTGAACAATAAAAACAAATGATAATATCATACTTACGAAGTTTAACTTCGGTAAATTTCTCCAGGTTTTCAACTTTTTCCGATAGTTTCCCCAGCATTGAACGTAGAAACCCAATCTCCTGTTCCTTTGTGTTTAAAGAGAATTGCAAATCTGCAATCTTCTCATCTGTTCTATGTAAAAACTCCTTCATTCCTTCGAATTTACACACTTTTAAATGTTCATCAAGCTCTTCCTGAGTACCGGTAAAATCACAGCTGTAACATAAAATAGTTTGTGTTAACCCTTTACCAAACGCCAAATTTTCGACTGTCCCAAAATGGAAGAGTTTCCAGACGACGACATTTCAAAATGTGATGAAATAAAAAAACTTTCTTCTGATAGGACAGAAAACATTGTTGGCAGAGCAATTTCTCCTTTTCCCAAAATGTTTTCCAGAGTTGTCTGCAACACACTGGTCAAATGTCGTTATTGTTTGGTAATGGGTTTAATTCATTTGTTAACCACATGGCTTACTGATTACTTTAAGGAGATACAGTTTTTTTTCAGACATCAACTCTATTTTACTTATAAATTCAAGTAGATTTTGAAATCACATTAACAATATTTGAATTATTTCATGATAGCCACCTGATAAATGATGGAGGAAGCCAAAAAGTACTAAAATCACCAAAAGTGTTGTATCAAATACTTTGGTAGAACCATTTCTCTTCTGCAAATCAGCCAGAAGAAGACTTTGATAAAAAGAAATAAGCGCTTTTAAAGAAAAACTACTAGCGTACCTGTATTTCTGATGAGGGCATCTGACATTGTTACAATGCCGCAAATGATCCTCCAATTCCTGAAATAAACATTGGTAGAAAGTGTAGCTAGAATGTGGTTTAATGCAGATTTCAACAAATTTTAAGTGAAATCACTACCCTTATAGTTTTAGGGATAATATGATAAAAGTATATTTGAGGAACTCTTTTCAGAGAGAAAAACATCTACACTACTAATAGATATTTCCACTTAGAAATTAAGATAAATTTTTAATTTCAGTACATAATTGACTTGACAAAGATGATCAATTTCTCCTTTTCTCACAATAGATTTAACCAAATATCATGAAGCACAAATGTATTTTATTTTTTCTCACTTTGCTGCTGTCAATTTGGCCAAGTCACAAAATTCTATGAGAGGGAATTGTTTGAAGAAATATTTTTTCAGCACCTGGAAAAATCCCTCTGACATTTTTCTCCAAAATAGAACCTATAGGTTAACCTTTTCTGTCATATGTTTGCCAATAAATCTTAAGTTAATACTTATTACAGGATACTCTATTACCTCCCATAAACCATTGAATAATTAATATGTCCAGGATGAATTCTCCATCTCTAATCCTCTCCCTGATTTGGAATTTCGAAAGGTGTTTTATATGATAGCATTGGTAGACAAAATGGTATGAAAAAGATAGTTTGTTTGTGAAATTGGATAAAAATCCCTGTGTTACTGCTTAAAATTTGTATCAGCCGTATCAACAATGTCTCAGTTGTGTAATGGATTTCCTGGATCCACCAATTCTAGGCTAGGGTTCTGAATTAACTTGGGCACTGTCACTCACACAAAACCAGAAATGTGGGTGGGGTTCAAACCCGCCAATTTATTTGCAAAAGACTGAAAATAAGATTTCCATTGCAAGAATGTGTTGATTTGTTTATTAATAAAGAAAACATTGTTCTTTGGTCATAAATCTTTTCTTCTTCAAAAAAACTATAAAAGACATTTCAAGCTTTTTTGTGGGAAAAGTGCTTATTTCAATGGCTTACATTATAGCAAATAGTAATCATAAATTGAAATTTTCTCTTTTAAATTCAATAACAACATGCTATAAAATCAATATTTTGTGGAAACAATTTCTAATTTAAGCTCTGTTATTCCAGTAAAGTGACAAGTGTTGTCACACATTTTGCCTTCACTGTCATTTTCACACCACTTTGAAAGAGATAAAATAACATATTTATATAACAGAGATAAAGTATTACCCTACACTAAGTGATTTTAATCAAATCTAAAACCCTCCTTTGACAGAATCTGTATACATATATTCCCTTGTAAGGCATTATTAATGGTATTTGTTGCAAATTCAAAAAGATCCTGAAACCCAATTCAAAGTGATTTATATCTACTGCTGCCAAAATGTTTTTATTTTTGGTTTGGATAAGCAACCAGGCTACAAGCAACACGATTCCAGATTTCTAGCCGATTCTGAGGTCATCTGCAGTAATATTTTGTGGGTATTTGTACGGTTAACACTTTCGGGAACCAGTACATGGCTACAATGCTTCTAAGAAAACGCTGCAAATGGATAAGTCACATTATAAAAAAGAGAAAACAGCTCAATCACCAAAATGGCTCTTCACTGGATACCATATGGAAACAGAAACAAGGCAGACCAAACAATACATGTAAAAGGAGAAATGATAAGTTTCAACCACACCAGTCCTGGGGACCAATTCGAAGAAGGCAAAAGACAGAAAGGAGTGGAAATGCTTTGTTGTTGTCTTACATACCAACAGGCATAACAGGCAGTAAGTAAGTAAGTACACTTTCTGTCACATGATGTTTTGTAATAGTGTCACATTGAATGCAACAAAAGACAACATTTATCTGGGATGATCACCATCAACCCTCAGCATATAAGAGTATGGAGAGGAAGACTCAGATTGAGACTGGTCAGTCAGGCCCCACCCTCAGAAGAGGATTTTTTTTTTATATGGGTTTTACATCACATCAACATTATTTCAGTTATGTAGCGATGCACGACTCTTAATGATGGAGGAAGACCCCAAACTCAACTGCCCACAAGGGCTGGTCAAGGTGGGTAGAACCATCGGCATTCCGTAAGTCAGTCGGGAGACTGCCTCTCATTAAAATTCAATTCCCTCTCAGGATTTGAACCCACGTGGAGAGGGGCCATGTGATTTCAAGTTCTGTACTCTAACCACTAGGCCACGGAGGCCCCTCAGAAGAGGATTAATTGATGGTCTGAACAAATAAACTGGATAGTGAGTGTCACAACTATTTCGTGGTTTGCAACATGGTGCATTATAATATAAATGAATGAGGTCATATTAAGAGTTACCTTTTTTAACAAAGGGGGGCAGCCCGTATTGTTGGGACATTCTACTGGCATATAATCACATTCACTTTCATGCTCTCTGAAAATAGAAAGAGAAAAACACATTCAATTTCAAACAATTATCTTACGCCTTCAAACAAGTAAACACTTTCTTCAATTTTAACCCATACCTTTGTATGAGTTTACAGAACTAGTTTCAAATAAAAGCAACAGCAGAAGACAATTCAAATTTACCGTAACAGTAGAAAACATCGCCAGAAAAGGAGAAATTGCTCGTCATGGGCAATTTCTCCTTTTCCCACAATATTTTCCAGAATCATCTGCAACACACTGGTCAAAGGTTGTTATTGTTAGGTAATGGGTGAAAGACTTACAATAGATTTGCAGTGAAACAGTATATTTCTTTTCAATTTTTGGTATGACTATGACCCAGCAAGGTCTCAAACCAGCAAACTACTAAATAACTGGCTAGACACTTTACATATACCAGTTTGTGAGCCACAAGCTAGTTAAATTTAATGGTTACCAACTTATATCCACTTGGTGCCTGGCATAGTGAAAGAAGTTGGGAGTTACTTGGTATAATCAGTGGAAAGTGTCTCAAAAGCCAAACTGAATGGTCCTTTCAATAGGGGTGACACTATAACAAACAAAACCTTTATCTATACCAGGCTTTGGTAGTTTACAACAAAGTCAACATGGAACAATCCACTCTTTGAGATACCAGAAGATAGACATCCTCATCACGTCATAAATCATTATGTGCAAATGTCCATTTGCTTGAGAGGTTTATGAAATCATCTTGATGTGATTTAGTCGGACAGAGGAGGTAACAGCAACATGTCGCCACTAAAATCTTCCAAGACTAAAAGCAGGCCAGACATTGCAGTCTGTTTCATCAATTCATATGAAATATCAATCATCATTCTCAACATGTCGATAAACGTCTGCCCTGCAAAGCTTTCTTTAGGTATAAATTGAAAGCATGGCCGGGAAGCAAATGTTGTAACTTCTAAGAAGTGGCATTATCATCTTGATATAGATTTCACCGATCTTTCTATATTGGAAATAATGACTGGATCAAACTGAAAGTAGCTGCAGGTGACGACCATAAAGAATGGGAAATATAAGGTAATACCAGAATGGACATGTTTGATGAGATTTTTTATCAATTTTCCATCATCTTTTGCTGCTTTTATTTTTTCAGTCAAATTGAAGCATCCAAATCACTTCTTTGTAGACCAAAATTGCAAGAGTCAAAATATAATTCAAGACCATCCATCTGATAGAATAAAGTTATTGTTTAGAAAAAAAAAGAACTTGGTTTTATATATAATTTCTCCTTTATCCACACTATACCAAAATGTCAGTATTGTTTTGTAATGGAGTAAGTCATCTGTTGAAAATGTATGGCAAGCATCAATGAGTTAGTTGGAGCCAACGCTCTTATCAATCATAGTGAGAGGTAAGACAATAAAAGAGGCTGTTTTTCATCTTTATAACAAAATTGATCCCTTTATCACCTGCAGAAACACAACATAAGTTTTCTGAAAACTGTTGTGTAAGACAGTGTACCTGGGTTCGATAAAAGACAAAATCACAAAAAAGCTTTTTAAACATAAATGTTACAAATCATTTAAACTTGGAAAGTTTGACAGAAGAAAGTGCTCAATTGCACAGTGAATTTATGGCATCAATAGTTAGATGATTTTTAACTTTTTCAACAGTTTCCTGCTCATATTACTGACGTCATCCAACAAATGTATGCTCCTGGTATTTTATCACGGAAATGCACATTTGTTTCTCGAAGGCATTGACACTTTCCCAAGATGCTTGGAAATCATGTTGCTATGAATTCATTAACCAATTACCAAACAATAACGACATTTAACCAGTTTTTTCCCCAATTTCATCACATTTTGAAATGTCGTCTGCACACTCCCTCAATTTAAGACAGTCGAGAATTTGGTGTTTGGTAAAGGGTTAAATGTCCCAAAGCATATTGGTCATGAAGAACCAAAGCTAAGGACCATTGTATGCAAAGATGGACACACTAGCAGTTGAAATATTAGGGCATAGTGTTTTGAAAATTCATTAAACCTTTTAAACACTTAATGTCTCTTCTGAACAGTTCTAGAAAGTATCTTTGATATAATGGGGTTCAAAGTATGCAGGGATAGGAAATAACCGTCTTTGTCTTGAGGCCTGATTAGACAAAACTTGACCCAGACAGATTGATATTGAAAGTAAGAATGGGTCTTTTATGAATTGAATAAAAGTTAGATCCATTATTGACAAAGCCTAAAAGGCCTGCCAATCTTGTCTCAGTTATTGATGTAAATCCTCTTCTAAGTTGGGCTTTACTTTTCTTTAAGATTCTTTGAGAACAGATAACTTTTCCAGCAAGCCATTTTTGAATGCTATTTGTCTTTATAACTCATTCTATAATAGGGTGTTCTTTTCTAAATCTAAATCAATAGCAGATAAACACAAAAGAAAGAATATTAGCATTTACTTTGTGGCAAGAGATACGTATAAAGATAAAAAGAGATATTACTAACCACAAGCAATTTTCCCTTTTCTTTACAGTGATATCCACAATAATCAGCATTCAACCCATTCTGTCAAAATGAGATTTTGAGATTGGTCCAAATTTAAAGCAATTGCAGATGACAATTATGAAGTGAAAATAATACCATTTTCTTTATGATATTGAGTAGAAATCATTGTGACAAAAGGATGAATTCTTCTTCTTGCAATTTCTTCTGTTTTCATAATTGTCTCTTGAGTTTTCTGCTGTAGATGCTTAAAAAGGTTATATATCAGGAAAGTGTTTAGTTAAATCCACTCAATCTATTCAGTCCAGCAAGACTGGTCGCAATAACCTTGCACCTCCAACCATTAAAACTTTGACAAGTCACAAGTAGAGCTGAGATCTCAAAGCAAAAGGTCAAGAATCGTATATGAAGTGAACAGGAATTAATCAAGAAAATAGTCCATTTGATTGACAAATTCTTGTGTAGAGAATAATTCGCTATTCAGCAGAATATAACATACCCAAACCATACAATCTTATCTTACACTTTATTTGTAGCAGAGGACTCAAGAAAACATTTTCTCATTTAGACAAATTACAATGAATTCCCACTTAATAGGAAATAAAAAACAGCATTTAAAACACCCTGAACAAAAAACACTGATACACCCCTTATCTCAAGCTCTTTTTAACAATGCAAAACTTTCTTAAAGAAAACCATCTTTCATTGTCCTTTATTTATTTATTCAGTTATATAGGTTTTCCATTGCCTCAACATTATTTCAGTTATGTTGTGATGCCTGCCTCTTAATGATGAGGAGGGGCCTCCGTGGCCTAGTGGTTAGAGTACAGAACTTGAAATCACATGGCCCCTCTCCGCGTGGGTTCAAATCCTGAGAGGGATATGGATTTTCATGAGAGGCAGTCCCCCGACTGACTTACGGAATGCCGATGGTTCTACCCGCCTTGACAAGTCCCTATGGGCAGTTGAGTATGGGGTCTTCCTCCATCATTAAGAGTCAGGCATCGCTACATAACTGAAATAATGTTGATGTGATGTAAAACCCATATAAAAAAAAAAAAAATGATGAGGAAGATCTCTTACTCAATTGCCATAAGGGCTGGTCAAGCCTGCTAAAACCATGGGCATTTGGTAAGTCAGTTGGGAGACCATCTCTCATGAAAATCCAAATGTCGTCACAGGGATTTGAATCTATGCATAGAGGGGCCATGTGATTTCTAGTTCTGTCCTTTAATCACTAGGCCACGAAGCCCTATGTTCTTTGTTTACTGTGTCTGAAAGGAATTGATTCTTGAGAAAACAAAACAGTCTGGCTTCACAAACTGTTTCAAAAGCTTAGTGCAAAGATGAAGTAAGACCTCCAAAAGTCTGGAAGTGAGATCTTGATTTTTGTGCCACATACACGACACTACCACCAAGGATAAACCCATTCCCCATCTTAACATTTTGGAAGAAGAAGTGCATTGACAGGTTAAAGAATTGGATCAGATGTAGCAACACAACTCAGTTCATGCAAAAGATTCAAGAACCATGTTCATGAATTGTACGAACAGATATGAAAGAAAATAGACATCCATGAACATAAAGTAGTCCTCAATGAACATGTTTATGAACATCAAAAACATGATCATGAATTCAAATAAGATATTCTCGATGCTCATGAATATGTTATTAACATCCATTTTTGTTCATGAATGTTCATGCAGTTCATAAACACAGTTCCTAAATAATTCACAGGGCTAATTCTAGCTGAAATGTGTTGATCAAGGTTATATATACACATACAGTGAACCCTCGTTTATCCGAACACGTCCGTTCCCAACAAAATGTCCGGTTTACCGAATAATCCGGACTAATGAAGCAGAGCATGTTCTTATTCACATTAAGACATAAACGGTCTGTATGAGTGGTGTATAGTTATAACCCTTTGGCAAACGCCAAATTGTCGACCGTCTCAAATTGAAAGAGTTTGCAGAAGACATCAAAACGTGATCAAATTCAAAGATGATCTTCTGATATGGCAGAAAACATTGTGGGAAAAGGAGAAATTGCTCGTCACGAGCAATTTCTCCTTTACCCACAATGTTTTCAAAAGTCGTCTGCAATAAACTGGTCCAATAATTCCGTTCCCTTACAATTTTGTTCGGATTGCGAGACATCCGGATAATCGGGGTCCGGATAAACGAGGGTTCACTGTATATAAATGCAAGCTTAATCAATAAGACACTTCTTTCCATTGAGAATAAAAATTAGGAATTGTTGATTTAAATCTAGATGCATTTTGACAACAGTAAATATTTCTTACGAAAAGCTTTTTAGTATCCATTAAATAAAAGAAAAGATCCAGCATAAGTTTATGTCTGAGTGCTGAGTTTGAGGATAATAGGGCTTCAAATGCTAATATTTGCTAGGTTGTCCCTTACTGACATTATTGTAGATCAATTTTGAAACTGAAAAAGAATTGGAAGATAAAACCAAGACAGAGAAGAATTTTTCTAAGAAAAAACAAACAAGATGTTACACCCTTTTCCGATTGTTTGCATTATTCTAAATATTATCTGAAATTAAAAAGAAAATAAATCCCTAGATTTTAAAATGATTAAACCTTTACCAAACGCCAAACTTTCGACTGTCCCAAATTGGAAGAGTTTGCAGACGACATATGAAAATGTGATGAAATTGAAAAATAATCTTCTTATAGGGCAGAAAACATTGTGCGAAAAGGAGAAATTGCTCATTAAGAGCAATATCTCCTTTTACCACACTGTTTTCCAGAGTCATCTGCAATAAACTGGTCAGATGTCGTCATGGTTTGGTAATGGGTTAAACAAAAAAAAATGAAAAAAGAAATGCATATACCTTATAGTTTTCGTTGGATTTAGCGTCGCAAACTTTATGTTGCATATTTTACTTTTACAAGAACTACACCGGAACACTGCGGGCAAAGTAAAACTGCCCCTTATTGGCGACTCTGCCTGCAGTCCAGAACTCTTGGTCACTGTAGTTGAATCATCTTGAGCTTTTTTCGTTATTTGTAGTTCCATTTCTCACTTCCCTTAGGAGAGCTGGCCTTCAACACTAACACTCACAAGTTGCTTGAACATTTTCATATTGTGCTTGTGTGGCTTAACTATCCTTTGATGTCAACATACTACTGTCACATTACAGTGTGTGTTATCATTTCATTCATTTCAACATGATTCACAAATGTTGTTGTCTTGTTCTTAGAGATTAAACATACAGTCAAACTTGTGTTAAGAGGCCAGCCTATATCTGAGTAAATTGGCTGTTTAAGACAGGTTGGCTGCTTAACACAAATTGATTTACACTATAAATCTTACAATGGGACTTTCTGTAGTGGCTGTTTAAGACAGGTTGGCTGATTAAAAGGGTGGCTGCTTAACACAAGTTAGACTGTACGTCCAAAGCAACATATTGCGACTACACCTTGAATAACCTGTTTATATATTCAATAATCCCGCAACTTACTTACCCATTTCTTAATGTTTGATTTGAGAGACTAGTCCAAGTAAAACTCCGCATCCAATTATCGTTCACTTTTATATAAAAAATAACATTTAATGTAAGGTATTGGTTATTAATCATTGTGCACAAAAGGAGAAAAGTCTTATTAATTTCTCGCCTATGTTAGAATCTTCAAATACAGTCTCATCTAAATAGATTTTAAACAAGCTCTCATATTTTCTCTCTTTTTTGATTGAGTGGGTGCTTTAAGTCTTAATCAAGGAGAAACACATGTTGCAAATGAGCTGAGTATCTTTGGTATTTGAAAATGATCTTTAACATACAGGTTATAAACCATTACTACTTGAATAAAGACCAGCCTTTTGAAATTGTGAAGTCAAGGTAACCATCTGAACATTGAGATCACATCTACAACAAAAAATAAAATATTAACAAGCTTAAGAAACTGTAAAAATCACAGAACTAGATTCCACTGCTGTGTAAATATCCTTTTTCAGTCACATTAAACATATGGAATAAGTCAAACTCCTGTATCTTGTAGGGAAATATAGAACAAATAATTCAAAGAATTATGAGGGGGGAAGCAAAGAATGCAAAAAGGGAGATAATTCTCAACTAGGTATCTCCTTTTTTATCACAAAAGGGAGACCACTCTTACAACACAGCTACATTCTTGCTCGAATTTCTAGCATGGATGTCAAGTCAGATCATATGTAACACATTTACAAGCATCTGTTAAATCCGTTGATTACTGCTGCCAGTCTCGGGTAATGATTCAAGTTTTTTCCCCGTGTTCTTCCCTCGTCTCGCGCCAAACCAATTGAGTGATGCACCGTCAGTTGCAGAAGGCCTACTTTGAAAGAGGAATGTATTTGCCACAAGAAAACATAGCCAACAACTTCTGGCAGTTTTCTTTTTTAGTTCTTTGGTTCTTGGGCATTGGAATTTACTTCAACAAGAATGATATTTTTCCTTATTCAAAACCAAAAGCCAAGGGCTTACAATTCAAAATGATACAATTCTTTGAGAGATATGTTGTCTTTCAGCAATCTTCATATTAAAATTTAATAGTACAGTCTAACTTGTGTTAAGCAGCCACCCTTTTTAGCAGCCAACCTGCCTTAAACAGCCACTACAGAAAGTCCCATTGTTAGATTTATAGTGTAAATCAATTTGTGTTTAGTAGCCAACCTGTCTTATACAACCAATTTACTCTGTCCCATAGGCTGGCCTCTTAACACAAGTTTGACTGTAATCAAAGGTCAAAATAAGTTGCATGCTCCTACAGCTTACTTTTGTTGTTGCTTCCAAACCCTTTATTGGTGACACTCTGTCGAAACGTATGGAAAAGACCCATCTAAGCCTTTTAACCCTTAACCAAATGCCAAATTCTCGCCTGTCCCAAATTGAAAGAGTTTGCAGACGATATTTCAAAATGTGATGAAATTGAAAAAAAAATCTTCTGATAGGGCAGAAAACATTGTTGTGGGAAAAGGAGAGATTGCTCATAAAGAGTCTGTTGCAACAAACTGGTCAAATATCTTTGTTGTTTGGTAATGAGTTAAACCCTTCATTGACTTAAATGACTTTCAATTACTTTTCTCAATAACATGTTTGGTATCCTCCAAAAACAAACTTAGAAAACAATAAATCAAACCAAGGGGCAGCTATTGCAGCAGTTTACTGATACATTGAGTCATACCGCTGCAATAAACATGGAATAAGTACATGTGATAGTGCAAACATATTGAATTAATACTCTCTTTCTCCATATCAGCAGGTGAAATAATTACCTGGAGCTAAATTTAGAAACAATAACGACCCATCAAATGGTAATCAAGCAATTACACCTTTCCATAGAAATCAACCTTACCTCTTTAGTTTGAAAGCACCTATATCTAACAGTTAACTTATTACCAAACAATAACGAAATTTGACTTTTGGGCAACACTGTGGGAAAAGGAGAAATTGCTCTTAACAAGCAATTTCTCCTTTTCCCACAATGTTTTCTGCCCTATCAGAAGATCATTTTTCAATTTCATCACATTCTGAAATGTTATCTGCAAAGTCTTTCAATTTGGAACAGTGGAAAATTTGGCGTTTAGTAAAGGGTTAACCCCCTTAGACCTTCATACTTCATTTTGCTTTATCTGCTGCAAAATAGTTTAGAATGAATGAATGGTGTCAAGACGAGTTTAGAAACCACATTGACAAATACCATCAAAGCTATGACTCAGCACAGCATCAATGCTTATTGGGCCAGAACCAACTTCATGCAAAGGTGGCTTTCAATATTGTAAACACTCAACCCTCTCCCATTTATTAGAATCTTCCTAATTTATCAGAACTCAACCCACATTATTTATATTTTATCAAACATTTATCAGACAGTTAGTTAAATTTTGAGTTCAGGGTAAGCTATTGCTAGTTAAAACTTGGCTGTTCTGGTAAATCTTTAACCTTTTCATTCATATACACATACTTTGAATACAGCTGTGGTAATATGTGTGAGATACCACTGTTACAGTAATAAAACATAGGGAAATTAGCAGTTTCTCTATTTATCCCAATGGATTCTAAAACAAAATGATTTGATAGGTCTCGTCTACTGCTGCTTTCAATATTGCCCACAGTCACAAAATCCTTTCAATTTTATCACCCAATACTCCTTGCCAAATTTTATCACACTCAAAACCATGAGAAAAAGAGGAAATGCACATTACGTCACAGTTTTCTCTTTATCTAAATATAAAGATGCCGTTTGTCAAAAATAATCACATTCACTTGGTAATACTTTGAATTTTGACCAGTTACTTTATCAATATTGAGTGATGGCAGCCATATGCTAATGCTGTCATTTTGGTCTGAATCTTGATCAAGACGTAAAGATATACCACTTAATTCATTTCAATTATGATATTACTGAAAATTCAAGGCTTAGAGCTTTAGGCAGAAAAAGACAAGATGACATTTTGTTTAAGGGGTCTCCAAAAAACAAAAGTCATATTGGTATTAACCTGTTACCTTTAGAATGACCTTGTAACTAAAGCAAAAGTAACCAACATTTGGACCTCCAAAACTACAGTGCACCACTTTGTTCTGAACCATCTTATGCTAATGATTTGCGTAAGTTCAGAACAGCATCACCTCTTTTTTTCAATATTGAGGTAAGTAATATTGAACGGGCTGATGATGTTTTCTGGGATTAACTTCAATAGTATTCAAATCGGGATCCTTACTGATGATCTGCCTTTGAGCAGCCTTCACCTGTTCCGAAACAATATCAACATTTAACCACTTTGTTGAAGACTACTCTGGAAAACATTGTGGGAAAAGGAGAAATTGCTCATGACGAGCAATTTATCCTTTTCCCACAATGTTTTCTGCCCTATCAGAAGATTATTTTCCAATTTCATCAAATTTTGAAATGTCGTTTACAAACTCTTTCAACTTTGAACAGTGAAAATTTGGCCTTTGGTCAAGGGCTTATATTGCACTGAACAATAGATATGGGTTTTTGATACTGGTTCAAAATGAAAGCAACAGCAGACAACTAAAAAGTCAATTGAAGCAAAAAGCTCTATTGCATGGTTTTGGATAAAAACAACTGTGAAAAAAGTAATATTCGCAAATTAAGAGCTTTATCCTTTTGTCACAGTGTCATCTTTCAGTTTTCTGAAGAAAATACATTAAAGTGGGTAACCATGGAATATTGTTTGAAAAGATTTACTCTGATTTGAATATTAGCCAATCAGGAGTCAAGAAAACTTAGTCAACAACTATCTTTAGAGGTTTTGCTTTACATTTGAGAATGCTATGCCTCAAATAAGAATAATACAACCACTAGCCTTAAATGACAATTCCAAGGAGTCAAGAGTTACATATATTTCAGTTGTAAAAACTTTCAGCCACCTTATACATCCAACTCCAGGATATTGCAAGTCTTCTATGATTAACTTATAAACTTATTGTGAGCAATTTCACCTTTTAAAACAATACTTTATAGGCTACAAGAGGCTTATCTTTCAATTCAAGTTTGATCCATTTAAATCTTCATCTGCAAAACTTCTCTAATTTGTGAGGATATGAAAGACTTTATATCAAATAAAGAGTTTATCTACCAAGTTCCAACGACATAGGGACATAGATTTCAGAAAATATAAATATCATTATCAGTCATCATATCAGATGATGAGAAACACTTGTCTATCTGTAATACTTGAGTCTAGCTTTCCTATTAACACCAGAGATAAAACCTTCCACCTGTATATTAACAGTCTATTGCAGAAATGTCCTCCTTCCACTTCACACTTAACAAGGATAACTATTACGGATTCATTACAGTACATAAAACACCCCTTGTAATTATTAAGTCTTAACTATCCATCATTAATAGATGCTAGAAACTAAAACAATCTCCAAGATCTGTAAAATAACCACTTCCAAACAATGAATACTAGATTAAGTAAGAGCATAGGATATATAAGTAGTATAGGAGGGGCGTTGGGGGAATATTATCTGGAAGCAATAACCACCATTCTCTATGGTGCACAACAGTATACTTACGCTGCCAGGTAAATATAGCCGTTTGTGTTGTTTGCATGGGAGATAAAGTCTCACCGATATTCTCATCAACAGACAAATGATGAAATGTATGCAGCAGGCATTCTTTGGATGTTAGTGCGACATAGGGAAGAATGGCTCATATCTGACAACTTTCCTTGCGTTATTGATCTAACCGATTCCTTCTGTATATCCCCTGTGAAAGATTCAAATCTTACACATGAACTTCATGAATAATCATGAAAGCTAAATGACCATTCATGAACACAAAGCTGATAAAGGTTTATTCATGAACATCAAGGACATGATTTTTCATGAGATATCATCTTGTTTTTTTGTTTTGTTTTTTAAGTAATCTGTTGAAAGCAGCAAAAGATTCTACCGAAAGTGGTGGCGAAATACTATCTATACAGCAGACAATGGGGTGAAATATGACTGTATGAATTGTATTTGAATTCTTGATATTCGTCCAAAACAACAAAAGTACATGGTTTTCAACATACTTATGTATCATAGGATGTGCCAAATGGAATTACTTATTTTTAGCTTTTAGCTTACAAATTATAAATGTGGAAATAAATGTTTTTGGGAGATAAAGTGAAAAGAACCCAGATGGTCTAAATTTGTAAGCTGATTTCATATGAATATAGAACTATTTTGTCAAGTAACTCTGAATCAAATAGCAAATAAATTTAATGACACCTAGGTACAATTTGAGGGTTCAATGCAAACTATAGTAAGTGCTTCATAATCATGAAGCACTTTCTTTAGTATTGCATTGAACCATCAAATTATTATTTGCAGGTTTTTTTCTCATTCGAAGGTCAGGTCTAGCATGTCCCTGTGGTATGGGTGGTGGACTTTATAATGCAGTGGTACTAGTTTTGAGCCCCCCTGGCGCCACTATCTTTGCGAGTGTGTCCTTTTGCTACATTTAAAACTCCAGCCTTGTTCTGGTGAATCCCAGAAAAAAACGTAATATAACTGAAAAATAGTTCACATGACTTATAGCCGTTTCCAAAGATATATAACCTCAGTCAGAGGAACAAAACATTGTGTTGAAAGCCTACTAGGTCAGATTTTTTTTTTTTATTATAGTTGGACATTTCAACAAGAGTATTTCTTTCCAAGATTAGGCAGAAACTATTGTGATGACATGTTGTCAAAATGCTTTCAAAAGATTTCTGCAGAAAATGGGTCAAGGTAAGATATTGAGTAAAGAGTTAATCAACTGTCTATTGTAGATACAGTATCTTCATACCATTATCTTATTCTTTACATCACATCAACATTATATCTGTTATGTTGCTCTACCATCATCATGATGGTAAAAGACCCCAACCTTGAATGCCCATAATGAATGGTCAAGCTGAATAGATCCATTAGCATTCTGCAAGTCAACTGAGAGAGTATACCCATTACGAAAAAAATCGAAATACCTTCATTCACCAGGATGAATGTGGAGGACAGTGGTCTAGGGGTAGAGTGTATGCCTTGGGACACAAGGGTTGTAGGTTCTAATCCTGTGCGTAGCAGGATCTGCCTCGCAACCTTTCATTAATCCACATTTGGCGCGATAACTGAATATGTATCCAGGAAGCAGAATGGAGAGTGATTTATCTAAGTTCTAAGTTGTAAGAAATTGTTTCACAATTTGCGGGTTCAATGCAAAACTATAGTAAGTGCTTCACAAATATGAAGCACTTACTATAGTCTTGCATTGAACCCTCAAATTGATATAGAATAAATACATGTAAGTTTGAACTAAATTCGTCAGAATTTGAACCTATCCAGAAAGAGGCCAATATATGCACTATAGCTAATAAGCAATGAAGGGCCTTCTTTGTAACAAGGAATTGTTACAACTACAAAGGTGGTAACGATTTATGAAAACAAGTACAAAGCAACCTTTACATAAAACGACACAACAGTCTCATCAAATAGGACCAGAACAACAATAAACTGGAACATTTGGAATTCCCAACAGTCCTTAAATAGACAAACTGATGCCATTATAATGGTAGAGTGTTCTTTGAAAGAAAGATTAAATGGGTTTGGCTTATTGAAGACTTGGATTAAGCATATTACCCTGTGTAAAAATTATGGAACTGGTCAAATGTGAATCTTCTGCATATGACATTTGTGAATTAGATCTTTTAGATTGAGTTTTAAATACTATTTTCTACATCTAAGTCATCCTGTGTCAATCAGAGTACTTATCCATGCAATTGACACTTCCTCCGCAACACTAAAGATCTTGTTCATACCCACTTTTATCCTTTCTCACAATGTTTTCTGTCCTATCAGGAGATTGTTTTCCAATTTCATCACATTTTGAAATGTCGTCTGCAAACTCTTTCAAAATGGGACAGTAAAAAAATTAGCATGTGGTAAAGGGTTAATGTGTCAATCTACAGGTTTTAAGTCCTTGGGCAATGCGCTTATCATCATTGAATATCCAAGGAGGAACAGTTAAGATGTTGCAATGACAGAAGTAAATAAAGGTATTGAAATGTCGTATTGCATACAGTGTCTCAATTTTGGGATAGGTGCAAATGTGACAAGATGGTTTCTTTTCAAATCAAATAGAAAAAGATGATATCTATAGTGTTTGAGTATTGTCTGCTTTTGCCTTCCAATATGACATAGAAAATGGGTTAAACTTACATAGCATACTACAGCATAACACTGTATCAGGGTACATCAAAAAATCACTTAACCCATTAACAAACAATAACGAATTAGACCAGTTTGTTGCAGACGACTCTGGAACACACTGTGGGAAAATGCAAAATTGCTCTTAACAAGCTATTTCACCTTTTCCCACAATGTTTTCTGCCCTATCAAAAGATTATTTTTCAATTTCATCACACTTTAAAATGTCGTCTGCAAACTCTTATAATTTGGGACAGTCGAAAATTTGGCGTTTGGTAAAGGGTTAATGCACTCTTGTTAGACAAAAGGGTCATGTTTGACCCAACACTTTTGAGTAATTGAATGAAGTGCTCCAATAACCTCCCTCTGTTTCACATGGTCTTGTGATGTAATTGTCTGTCATGATGAATTATAGCAAACTCCACAGAGAAATAAGGTGAAAAACAATACACTCTTTGTAATAATAACTAACACATTTCTTGGAATGTTTCCATAGCTGAAGCTATGGATATTTTTACCAATCACACTGAAGAACTGCAGCCATATTTTATGTCTAAAAACATGTGCTATAAACACTGTGAATTAAATACCAACTTTTTCACGTAGCAGAGAACCAATCACAATATAACTGTTGACACATGCAGTTAGGTACCAGACATTCTAGGTTGGTTAATTTTTGCAGAAGACTTTTGGACAAATATAAAAATATCCCTAATAACCTTCATTACCAATAAAATTCATTGTAAAACAGCTATCTAACAGAACTTTTTAAAATAAATTGTCTTCTGCCAATAAAATGACAACATAAATTTGTAAAGTACTATAAGACTAGATTATTGATAGCTTTCCAATGCGGTTCATAATTGTACAGAAAAGATAAAGAACATTTTATACTGAAGATTTTGCTATCCGTTAAAACAGGTCTTTTTTTTTAAAACTGAAAACTGTTGAAAATTTGGCGTTTGGTAAAGGGTTAAAACTAGTGCACGTCAACCACATTCCTTATTCAAACTTCTACCTAAAAGTGAAAGAACCAGTAGGTACCAACAAAATTGTGGCATCAAGTTGAACACATGTTTGAGATTGTACAATTTTTTTTATATATTCAGGTTACAACTTGTTTCCTGTAACCTGAATATCACAGAATACGATGAATTGCAATTTCTTGAACAATTTTCCATAAATTATTTACCATGGTTTAACACCATATCAACAGTATTATGCCTTATAGACAATGACATTTATTCAATTAATTAATATTTCTTCAGCTAATTCCAGACATACAAATAATGGATATTGAGACAAAGATGGCCAAGATCTAATACCTTCATACACTAAAACCTTACTCTCATAATTCATTATTTGATATGCATTTCTATGTAGTTAAACATTCATTTGATCTAATCCATCATAAATGATATCAAATAACTTTTCAAACTGGTATATTGATTAGCTGAATAAGAAAGAAATCTTTATAGCAAAGGGGAAAACTGTCAAATTGGATTAGTCTATACATGTACATAATTCCTATCATGATGAACCAGTTCAATACCAATACCAAGTGATCTGCAGCAGTAAAATGGTTAGCATCTAATAGTAGAGACTGGCTTTACCTGGACTCGATTCCTAATGGTCATCAACTAAGTCACCGTGAAGTGCACTGGTAGGTTTTCCAGAAAATTATGTTCTATAACCCTCAACAGTGAGCCCTGCGCATTAATGGAAAAACATAACAGTGATCTTATTCTCCTAGAAAGACTTAAAAACAGTTTCTTTGCTATATCTGATTTATTTTTCTCTCAGAAAGATTTATAATCAGTTTCTTTATTACATCTGATATCTTGCTCTTCCAGAAAGACTTAAAAACAGTTTCTTTGCTACATCTGACTTATTTTTCTCTCAGAAAGATTTATAATCAGTTTCTTTATTACATCTGATATCTTGCTCTTCCAGAAAGACTTATAAACAGTTTCTTTGCTACATCTGATTTATTTTTCTCTCAGAAAGATTTTTAAACAGTTTCTTTATTACGAGGGCTTAGAGCGATACTGTTACATTTAGTGCATTTTCACATATTTTTCAGGAGAAGGATAAAACTGTTTCATTTGAGCAATATAGATTACAGAGTTGTGTAATTCTATATGGATGTTCAATTTTAGTTTATTTATTGATATATCAGTACATATTTCTAAAATTTTAAATAAAAAATGAGATATTAGGAAAAATGTTACTTGGAACAGTATCGCGCTGAAATTGGGCTGAAAACATGAAATAATTTTGGAGCGATACTGTTACAAGTAACCAAAATGTGAAATTTTAGATAAAATATTTCAATTTTTATTCATGTATTGTTTAATTCATCTGAAAAAAATATGTTGATGATAACATTTATTGTTTATAAGGAAATTTGAAATGTTTTTGTTACAGTTCTGCAGAGATTTCATAATATTTTCAAGTTCCGGACAATGAAAACAGTTGTCTGCTGCAGCTTTCTATTCATACATTTGTCATTTCATTCTATACTATTACCTTACATTCAGGGGCATTCTCATAGCAATTGTTTTCATGCACAATGACTTTCTGACAAATCGACATAGGTCTGTGGGTCCAACCCCAGAGAAAAAAAGTCAAAATGAACCCAATGGCTACCATTTCTAGGATATTTTGCACACATTTTACAGAGATGTATGCATGTGAATTAAGTGCCCATATATGTATAGGCATGCACCCCACTGACATTTTATTTGTTAGCATCCAGATTTTGAAAAGGTTTGTCCAAAGTTAATTCTCTTTCATAATTTTCAAGCTGTTGAACTCTTAGGCCAGGTTTATATATATTGGAATGATTATGGCTGGTAATTCAGGTTATAGATGTTTGAACTATATCTGAATAAGCATTGAAATCAGTGTAGTTTCTCATTAAATGAGTATGCTCAAACTAAAGGAATTATGAATAATGACACAGAAAGAAGCATACTGTAAGAAGTTAAAGAGTAAATGATTTGTAATACAAGTTATTTGGAATGCATAAGATTTTTTACCTGATTTACGCTAAATCAATCAAGCCGAAATCGATTTTAAATCAAGTTATTCCATCTTAAATCATCTTTTGATAAATATTTGTGAAGACTGATAAATATACGGTATCAAAAATGATCTTTTCATTAAAATTTTATTCCAAGTTATAGACAAATGACTAAAATTCAAAGTTGAAATGTATAGACTAAAAGCAGACATGTCTGC
This sequence comes from Cerastoderma edule, assembly GCA_947846245.1. Classification (NCBI taxonomy): domain Eukaryota; kingdom Metazoa; phylum Mollusca; class Bivalvia; order Cardiida; family Cardiidae; genus Cerastoderma; species Cerastoderma edule. The sequence continues at coordinate 19,258,525 of OX401406.1, forward strand.
TTTTACAATTCATCTCACAGTTTCCATAAACTACCAGAAATGATAGAATCCTAGCATGACATAATGTCATGATCCTGCAAAAGAAACCATATTCTGGTCCCCGCACAAATTGCCATAAAATAATACTGAAACCAGTAAGATGAAGCAGAAGAATCACTCTTTTATCATCAGGCAGTATAACACATTGTTGATTTTATCAGAGATATAATCTATTTTTCGTTTTCATTTCATATATTAAATGGTTTTTTTTTCTTACCCTTACATTTTTCAGTTCTGTATGAATTAATTATTTGGAGAAAAAAGATTACCTGCATATAGGACCTATAAAGGCCAACCTATAGCACATGATACCTCAGAATAATACTATCAAATGATACAGGTCAGCCTGCACTTTCACTGATGGACCCGATTAGTATGAAATCAATTAGTCAATTAGTTTGAATATATTTGAAGGTATTTCCTAAGTATGATGTAGGAACAAAATAACTACAAGCATTCTTTAATAAGTATAAATTTAAGATATTGAGTTTGTGGAATACAAATGGTATGTCTTTTTAAGTTAGTCCATCCTCCATAAAATAATGACCATTCATGATTTGTCAATAAGGAAATTATGATGCTGGTACTGAAGATGCATGCATTTACTGACAAATTAATGTACAGCTCCATGTCACTGAATGGATGTATCTGCACTAGAATATCTATGGTCATCTTAAACGATGTCAACAATGATATTACTAATTATGCAAAGAAATGTGTTAAAGTCAAATAAAACAAACAGTTAGCATTTCATAAGTTTGTTCAAATAGTTTCCAAAATTGCTATTATCTATACAAGAATTGGTTTTCATGTGGCAACAATGCAAATAAACCATGCAGTGTCCTTTCAATTATGTTTTGTAAACAAAATGATATAAATTTATTGTATTTTGCAACTTTGATCCAAAGCCTTGGAGCGATACTGTTACAAGTGCATCACTTGTAACAGTATCGCTCTAAGTTTTTAATGCATTTGCACTTGTAACATTAGGACAAATATGCCATAACTTCTTTATTTTTGGTTTCTTGAACTTAACATTTACAGGGTAGATGTAGGATGTGTAAAGGACTTATTTTATGTAAAAAAGTGACTTTGGACAAAAATGTCATTTAGAACAGTATCGCTCTAAGCCCTCGATTACATCTGATATCTTGCTCTTCCAGAAAGACTTAAAAACAGTTTCTTTGCTACATCTGATATATTTTTCTCTCAGAAAATCAATAATCAGTTTCCTTATTACATCTGATTTCTTGCTCTTCCAGAAAGACTTATGTACAGCTTCCTTGCTACATTCTGATTTCTTGCTCTCCCAGAGAGATATATTAGGCAATAGGTATAGGACAGCTTATTTCACCCAGGCTGACACCCAGACGTCGTGTAAACATAAGAAATTCCGAGGAAGATTATTTTCTTATTTGATCATCATTAATTGTTTTGTCCATCTTAACAACGACCAGACTGAGTAATTACTCCTTGCTACTAATTTAATATTTAGAAAATTAAACAGTGATTGATCTATCAATCACTCAATTAATCATTTCGAATCCTCTGGCACATGTACACTAAGTCTTAATCCTTTTCCAAACGCTAGATTTTTGACTGTCCCAAATTGGAAAAGTTTGCAGAGGACAGTACAAAAAGTGATGAAATTGAAAAACAATCTTATTATAGGGCAGAAAGCATTATTGGAAAAGGAGAAATTGCTCTTAACTATTTCCAGAATGTTTTCTAGAGTTGTCTGCAACAAACTGTTCAAATGCCATTATTGTAAGGTAATGGGTTAACATGGTAAGAAAAAACCCTTTAATGAACTGTTACTTCATTAATAATTTACTCAATCAAACAAGACATTTTGGGCAACATTGATGCAGTGGTAAAGCATAGGTCTCATCGACTAGGGGTCCCAGGATTCGAACAAAGTTAGATGAGGTGAAAATTGCTGTCACTAACCCACAAATCAGTGTGAGAACTGGTTTAGCAGTTATCGGGAGAGAATCAAATAAGCTTTAAGCTTCCGTCATAATCAATGTTAAATAAATAAGTTCAAACTATACAAGATTGAACAAAGTTTTAACTCTTTTGTTGCCAATATTGCTGATCAGCAACTTGTTATAGACAGTCAATGTCGCCAGTCAGAGACATATGGTTTGGTTTTGCATCGTTTGTTACCATATTTTGCGACATAGCGTCAAGGTAAATGTCATTAACTGTCAGCTTACAGCTCATCTGATCAGACTGCATTTTGTTAAGTACATCATTATACAGAACAGTTTAAATGCAATCTTTGTTTAAAGTTCCAATTAAATATCGTAATGATCTCATGATATTTTAAACAGATACAGTCTTTTTTCTATGATTTCCAGAAATTTAATTGGCATTGATGAGTTTGTTTTCCAAGATAATTGGCAGCAAAACAATCCCCTTCATCATAATACAGATGTATGGCAGCTTGACATATCTGCTGCAGAAGTCTTTATAAACCAATGTGACAAAAAGATAAATTGACAGACGAATCACTTTCATGATCAAAGGTAAAGCATGGAAAATATGAGAAATTTGAATGTCAGTGATATTAATATGATCTTTTGTTTCCAATTACATCTTCAATTGCTGATGCCAAATCCATCGTCATTTTGCATAGAGTAAATAACATGTCTTCATAAATTAAATGATGGGTTTACAATACTTAAATGACAGTTTAAATCTAAGAAAGATAGGGTAAAAAATGAAACTGCAATTTGTAGTTGAAATTAGATGGAGGTATTTACTTGGAAGAGCTATTTAACAAAACATCTTTGAATGCAGAAGCTTTCAGACCTGTAAGTACAATGCATGTCCTATTAAGCAGGGAAATCTTTGGTTAATCATATGAAGATGAGTTTCTTGAATTCTTAACCAAGAATAAGAGGATAACCAATTTCCTATTTGGTGGCAATTGCATCAGACGGCACTTAAACAAAAAGGCATCATTTTTTTGTTTAAACCTTTTTTCATATTGGTTGTGATGGAAGCTTGAAGCTTATTGAATACCATCTTGATGACTGCTTCCTCCATACTAAACCAGTACTTGACACTTTTCAACTCGCCACTAAAGGAGATCAAATGCGGGACTCTTGACACAAGAGCTAAACACTCTGCCACCGCAACACTGGCATCCACTTTTAAAGCCTCAAATTTGAGGCAATCTGATGTAGAAGCCTTAAGAACACCACTATGGAATGAGCAATTTATCCTTTTGTTGCAATAATTCCTACCCAGTATCTAATAGGTTTCTTTCATGATGTTTAATGCTGTCTGTGTTTGTTCTCCAAGGATTAAAGTGGTCTATACAAGGGTAAGGCAAGGGAGGAATCATTATTCTCTTTCAAACCTCAGTTCAATTTAACATTGCCAAATAACATGCAGTAAATAAGTCAAACTGCGTGAAAGAAGATAGAGATACATCACTTTTTTCTCTCAAATAAAGTTAGAAAAACAACTTTTTATTTCCGTAAAATTACAAAATAAGATGCTGTGACCCTGAGATTTTGTTAAATAATGTGAAGTGAGCCTTTGCGTCTATCAGCCCTTCTATGGGAAAGCTGATTTATAAGTAACTGCAGGAATTCCTTTTCCAACACCTTGCTAATGTCACTTAAGAAAAGCAGTTAGACTTTTCCAAATACTGATGTGACAATGGTATCTAAAAGTGCACCTCTTATCCCATGTTTAGGCTCGTTTATTGCGAAATGATCAATTCCTGGAATACCTTTGAATAGAATTTAATCTGTGAAGATGGAATAGTATTGTTGGAGAAAGCCTGTTTCTAAGAATTGTGCATGTTTTTGACAGACACAATAAGCTCCATGAAAACGCATATAAATTATTCATTGCCAATGTAATAAAATTCAGAGCCAGTCCATGCAAAAGAAAGTGCAAATTTAAGTTAACATAATGCTTAAAATGCTGAGCAAGTTAACTTAAAATCAATATGAGCAAACAGTACTAAATATCTCAAATAATAATTTATATTTTTTCTTTTGTCACCATGGTCACATGATGGTGAAGGAAGAGGTCTTTTTGCAATTACCAAATAAACTATAAAACAACAGGGGCCCGTTTTACTAAACAACTTACGGAAAATCTTTGGGTAAGTCATAATTGATAAACATGGATAGTATCTTCAATGAAAGTACAATGTTGCAATGTGGCACTTCATTGGAAGCGTCTCGGAGAGACGATTCCAATGATGTGTCACTTTGCAATATTGCTTCGTCCAATATTGAAATAAGAGGAATTGTTGTTTTAGACTTACGGAAATCTTAAGCGTAAACTGTTTAGTAAAACGGTACCCAGGTAAAGAGCAATTCTTTCTTTTGTCACAATAGTTTCTATGCATTATCATACAAAAAATGAATAAATTATTAATGCCTGACTCATAATGATGGAAAACGATCCCAAACTTGTCTGGCCAGGGCTGGTAAAGCCAGGTACAGTCAAACTTGTGTTAAGAGGTCAGCCTATGGGACAGAGTAAATTGGCTGTTTAAGACAGGTTGGCTGCTTAACACAAATTGATGTACACTATAAATCTAACAATGGGACTTTCTGTAGTGGCTGTTTAAGGCAGGTTGGCTGCTTAAAAGGGTGGCTGCTTAACACAAGTTAGACTGTAGTATCATCAGCACTCGTTAACCCTTTACCAAACGCCAAATTTTCAACTGTTCCAAATTCAATGTTTGCAGACGCATTTCAAAATGTGATAAAATCAGAAAATAATCTTCTGATAGGGTGAGAATCATTGTGGGAAATGGTGAAATTGGTTGTCACACGCAGTTTCTTCCTTTCCCATGTGTTCCAGAGTATTCTGCAACCACAACAGTGGTGAAATGTAGTTATTGTTTGGTAATGGGTTAAGTTGCTTGGAAAACCATCTCTTATTAAAATCCAAATGCGAACACCTGACTTTGAATCCATGCATTGAAAGGCCATGAAATCCTGTAATCAAACCACCAGGCCACAAAGGCCTCTTAACCCTTTACCTAACGCCAAATTTCTAACTGTCCCAAATTGAAAGAGTTTGCAGATGACATTTCAAAATGTGATGAAAACAATTGATTGCAGAAAACATTGTGGGAAAAGGAGAAATTGCTCATTAAGATCAATTTCTCCTTTTCCCACAATGATTTTTCAGTGTAGTCTGCAACAAACTGGTCAAATGTTGTTATTGTTATTGTTTGGTAATGGGTTAAAGACATATCAATTTCAAGGACCGCACAAAATGGCTTACAACAGCAGCATCACTTTAATACAAGATTACTTTCATATGAACAGGACCAGGGTACCGTTTTACTAAACAGTTTACGCTTAAGATTTGCGTAAGTCTAAAACAACAATTCCTCTTATTTCAATATTGGACGAAGCAATATTGCAAAGTGACACATCATTGGAATCGTCTCTCCGAGACGCTTCCAATGAAGTGCCACATTGCAACATTGTACTTTCATTGAAGATACTATCCATGTTTATCAATTATGACTTACGCAAACATTTTCCGTCAGTTGTTTAGCAAAACTGGCCCCAGCTTCTGAAAACCCAGCAACAGTTATGTAATCCAGGGAATAAATTCTAATTTGATAGAAGTTATGAAATAATTTCAAGGCTTCGAAATGACATGTGGGGAAAAAGTTACATAAACCAGACATTACATGGTAACAGGAAATCCATTAAAGGTGATTGAACCTTATTTTTAATGCAAAAGAAAATGGCTGGTGCCTAGAAAAACATGCCTTTACTCGATCACCTTTTGTGTGAGACAGTAACCGGTGGGAAATTGCAACATATCTTACAGTAGAAAACAAATCAAGGATTAAAACAAATGCTTTGATGTATGATGAGCATAGTTTACATTTATTCTGATTTGAATGGTTTGGTTTGCAATGAAATTTATGATCAATTTCAAACATCAGAAAGCATAGTTAAACGCCCAAAGAGATGTAACCAAACACAATTTATCTTGGCATTTTACTTTAGACCAAATTTGAGAAAAAAATTGTGCCCCCCAAAAAAAAGAATCAAATTAGTACTGTTATGAGTGCAAATAAATAATGATGGCTCAAATCGATCAAATTGGCACAGTTGATGCATCCTTTTAGTGAAGGTAGACACGGCCTACCACTGCTCTTTCTGGTGTTAGCCCCTGCAAAAGATTAAAAAACTTATTCATGAACTTTCTGAATCTTAAATCACTGTTCATGGACACAGAACATTTTCATGAAATTCAAGAACAAGTTCATGGACATCAAGTACAGGTTCATGAATACATTCATGAACCTGTTCTTGATGTTCATTTACATGTTCTTGAAATTCATGAACAAGTTAAGAACAGCTTTGTGTTCATAAATGGCAATTTAACATTCATGAAGTTAATGAATAAGTTCTTTAATCTTTAACAGGGGCTATATGTCTCACGATTTATATAACATGTCTCACACCGATGATAAATGATGATCATTATGGAAAAGCAGTCAGCGGCTGGGAGAGAATATTGTGCAGTTTTGATGAGTAAATAACAGGAGCATGAACAGGTGCACTGAGTGCCTTGATATTCCTGTAATACTTGTAAAAGTAGCATAAAATACAAACCCAAAGGTCAGCCAATTAGTTGACATGTTTATTTACAGCAGCCTACTGGATCTTTTTTGCGTTTGATCAAGAATAAGAAATCTTTGAAAAAATGTCTATAAAACAAAAAAGGACATTTTTTACATATAATGTAGAAGCTTTGGTTATATGTTAGACCAATAATGAAAATAATCATTTAGAAATAACTCGCTACGCATTTCAAATTTCCCTTCAAAACCTAAATTCTTTCCATTATCTTCCAACTGTTTACTCAAAAATCAATGATGCATTTTGAATTTCATGTTGTAACATTGGTCTCATCTGCCTGTGAAATATGAATTTTTCCACATACAGTGATGTCTCGTTAATCCGAACATGTCCGTTCCCAACAAAATATCCGGATTACCGATTCATCTGGACTAATGAAGTAGCGCATGTTCTTATACACATTAAGACATAAACGGTCTGTATGGACGTCTATACTTACAACACTTTAGCAAACGCCAAGTTGTCAACCGTCCCAAAAATAATCTTCTGATATGGCAGAAAACATTGTGAGAAAAGGAGAAATTGCTCGTCACGAGCAACTTCTCCTTTTCCCACAATGTTTTCAAAAGTTGTCTGCAACAAACTGGTCAAATAATTCTGTTCCCTTACTATTTCGCTCGGATTGCGAGACATTCGGATAATCGGGTAAGGATAAACGAGGCTTCACTGTATATGGTTTCTTCACAGTAGATTACATCATTTTGGAAGGCTTTCGAGATTTTGCTTGTCTTGTCTGATAATCCCATTTCCATAAAGTCACTGGTCCAAATTGAAAACAATAACAGAAAACAATGAACAAAAAATTAAAAGCAACATCATTCTTCTAGATTTGCAATTCTGGGCAGAAACCATTGTGACAAAATACGAGAAATTGCATGTAACAAGTAAATTCTCCTTTTGCCTCAATTGTTTCTTGAGTCATCTCCATATGCTGGTCAGTCAAAAATGAGTCAAAATGAATATAATAGTTCAATGCTTCTTTATAACAGTATCTTTGCATCTCTGGGGTTGACAGCAGATATTACTGGAATCAGGTGAAGCATTTTCAATTCAAACAAAGCCAGAAAGTCTGCTTGCTGGGTTATGATTTATATACCAACGTGAATTGGAAAGTTTCTGTTGTCCCAAAATGAAAAAGATTGCAAATGAACAAAAACATTAAGATGAAATTGGAAGTTATTCTCCTGACGGGATAGAAATTCTAGTAAAAAAAAAAATGTAGGTATGACTCAAAGAGCTGTTTTTCCCTTTTCCTCTAACCCTTATAGTGCTTGAACTGACATATGCAAACAGGTTGGATCATGGCCAGCCGCCAAGTAAATTGGCAGCTGGCCTCTATCTTACCTATTTTCTACTCTGAAAATCTTTTCTCATCACAATTAAGTAAATAGTTATGGTTTTGGAAAGCAGGGACACAAAAATCTATTTTTAGAAAATTACCCAGGTTCTAAGGGCTAATGATTTCTATGAAGCCTGCAGCAGAGTAGTTACATTCTGGAAAACTTTTGTTCAAAGTTAAGGTAAGCTAGAAAAATTGAATGGTTTTAAGTTGGTTGAAAATGTAACATTCTGATGATGGAATAAACTTAAAAAAAAAAAAATCAAGATTTCTATGAATGGTGTTTAAAGATCATTTAGCTAAGGTCATTTGGCGCAGAGGACTTCTATGACTACAACAAATTACAAATGGAAAGACAGAAAAAAGGGGATAGGATAATTAAAGGCATATCTTCTTTGGTGAAGTGGAAACTTTCTTTTAACTTCTGGGAAATAAAGGAATTGTCTAGCAGTTATGTACACAATACCAATTGATTTATGGAATGATAAATGGACTTCATGTTTGTTAATAGATTAAAGAATTTTATACTCGTATCTAAGGACATTACGAATTAATGGATGATGTATTTGCGAAAACTCTCCAATAATTGAGATGAAAGGTTTTTCGTATAGAAACTTGGTAAAGTAAATCATTATTTATGATGTTTTTGACAATAACCTACTTGAATGTATTTTACAAAGCAAACACATGTACATTTATTGCAAACAATAATGGACATGCATTTATGGCTAACAATAACTGAAATTTCAATGCTAGTGCTAATCTTTTCTGTTTGGTTTTCGCCAGCCTCCTTAAACAAGAACATGAAATCAATTGTTAAAGGTATATAATACCAAGTATCAAGGGATAAGAGCAACATTACAGTAAATGAGTTACGTTTGAGAAGGATTTACTAAAGCCTTGAAATACACATTTTGCTACTAATGTTTTGTGTTTCTCTGTTTCTTGTAGAAGAGAGAAAGGGTCTAACCCTTTCCCAAACAATAATGACATATGACCATTTTGTTGTAGGCGACTTTAGAAAGCATTGTGGGAAAAGGAGAAATTGCTCCGTGACGAGCAATTTTTCCTTTTTCCCACAATGTTTTCTGCCCTTTCATAAGATTATTTTCCAACTTCATCACATTTTGAAATGCCGTCTGCAAACTCTTGCAATTTGCGACAGTCGAAAATTTGTTGTTTGGGAAAGGGTCTAAGTCGAACACGTCTTATTGTCTGCAGGAGACAATAAATATCAGAAGCAATTTTCCATTTCCACATCCACAGATTCTGACAGCTAAATTGTCCCATCTTTAGTAACATTTCACAATAGGACTGAACTGTGTCCTTTTTGAGGAACGATAATAACCATATGGCATTTCACATAGTTTTGTATTTCTCAATTTAGAAGGACGTTCAGAAGTCCATATAAGATGGAAAGTACTGAAGCTCACTTGTTTAATGCTTCCCTAAACCCTATGTTTTGAGTACTTATTCCATTCGTCTCATCAAGAAATTCTAATGAGTACCAACAATAAAGGTTTCTAATGTATACTAGTTTTTGAAATGATGCTTGTTGAGGAAGTGTGCCTGAGATGCCTGGAGGTGCTAGGACCTATCATTAATTTAACACAGCTCTAAATATAGTGCAGTGGAAGTTTAGCAGCTACACACAGTCAAAAATACTTAATAGTATATTTATTCATTAACTTTCTATTGCCCCTTTTACTATTTCTAGGGGTGAAAAGCAGGGAACAAAGCATTTTCATAATTCTCAACTAGAAAAATTTCGCAGTGAGAATTATGAGATTTATTTTTTCATTGAAACTGTACAAAACCTTGCCAAAAATGTAATATGAGGTTATAATCTGGTTACAGTGGTGAAGCAGCTATGCACACACGCTCAACTCACCTTCGGGAGGCGATTTTGATTGTGGCGGGACACTTGGCCGGGTCGAGTGTTTGTGTCTGACCGTCCTCGTCGAGATGACAGCCATATTTACAATGAATCATCATCTCACCTATCTGTTCCGATACGGCTATATTTGCAACTACAACACCCAGGGCATGGCCATCGACCGGACATGTTTCTGTAATAGAGAAATGAGTAAGACTTGTTGGGTGGTTTCTTTAGAGCGTTTTCTTTAATGCCTTTTAGTTGTAGTATTTAAGCTGTAAAAATTCAAAAATAAAATTGGTGGGCTACTTTGGTTTTGTTGTTTTTGCTGTTGTTTTATGCCATATGATTGAGAAAAATCAAAAATAGAATAATGGGCTAGATCTGGTTTGGTTTTTGTTTGGTGTTCTTTTAAGCAATTAAAAAAATTAAAAAATCAAATAAAATAGCCCTGTTTACAAAATTAGAAAATAAAAGTTGCTTTCTAATTTGGTAAGGTTTGGTGTGATTTTATACTGATAAAAAAATCAAAAATAAATCTTTTGTGCTTGTTTCGTTTTGTTTGTTGTAGGATTAATGCTGTTGTAAGGATTTCAAAGTAAAATCTGTATGAGGACAATTGATCTAGTAATATGAAAACCATTATTAATCAGTAACCATTTATGTTTATAGATAGCCATTTATGTTTATAGATAACCATTTATGTTTATAAAAAACCATTTATGTGTATAGATAACCATCTATGTTTATAGATAACCATTTATGTTTATAGATAACCATTTATGTTTATAGATAACCATTTATGTGTATAGATAACCATCTATGTTTATAGATAACCATTTATGTTTATAGATAACCATTTATGTGTATAGATAACCATTTAAGTTTATAGATAACCATTTATGTGTATAGATAACCGTTTATGTTTACAAATAACCATTTATGTGTATAGATAACCATTTATGTGTATAGATAACCAATAATGTATATAGATGACCACTTATGTATATAAACAACAATTTATGTATAAATAGCCATTTAGGTACATAGATAAACATTTATGTTTATGAACAACCATTTATGTATAAATAACCATTTATGTGCATGTTTATACACAACAATTTGTGTATATAAGTACAAATGTATCTATATAAGTATATACACAACAATTTGTGTATAAATAACCATTCATATGTATAGATTACCATTTTTGTACATAAACAACAATTTATGTATAGATAACCATTTATGTATAGGTAACCATTTATGTATAGATAAACATTTATGTATTAGGTGAATGTTGGACATAGTTACCTTCAGATCGTTGAGACACACAGCGGCGACAATAGGTATGCTGAAATTAAAACAAGGAAAATTAATCATAGGAATGAAAAAATATATTGGCAAATTCTCATTTTATTATGTTATGTTTTTATATAATGATAAAATTTGAAGGTTCTGTACATTAAACTATAATAAGAGCTTCAAGATTGTGAGGGTCTTACTATGGTCTTGTGTTAAACCTTAAATATCATTTACAAGATGACTCGAGTTATTGCTATCAGGGATAGGGTTATTGATTAAAAAAATCCTCTTTCTTCAGGCTTCATTTGGCAAGTGTTGAACTTAAAATTGATTTATAAACTTTGGACTTGTTAATTAAAAACATCTGAAGGAAAACAATATCTATGCATCATTAGTTTGAAATCAATTCTATATTGTCTGTTGCAACCATCTTTACTCACTACCACCTGCAGACGACATTTTTTCCTTGAAGCGGACGGCATTTTTTACTTGAAGTAGACAACTATAGAAAGCCTTGTAAATATGCCAAAAACCTTTTAGTTCTGCTGTTGTGATATGTGAATAGATTGAAAAAGCATTGTGGCAAAAGAAGACAATGCTTGTGATAAGCAGTTGCTCAATTGTCCACACTGCTTTTTAAAAGTTGTCTGCTGAATATAGACTTAATATTAACAAGGAGAAATATTTCAACTCCCTTCTGGAGATAGGTAATTTCATTTATGAGCCATTACATGACCAATGTGCATCTTTTCTAAATTCGCCATAGTCTCCAGACTAATTTGTCTTCTACCAACATTTATCATGTTTAATGTTTACTAACATGTCAATATAGCATAAACTTATTCCCCTTATGTAATATTTGACTGGTCCGAATGTAGAGTCACAGCAGACAACACGTATTGAAGGAAAGTTTAATTTCTTGTAGAGCCTAGAAATCATTGTGAGAGAATAAGGAAATGTAAAAATTCTATTTTGGGTGAAATGATAAGATGAAATAAGTATGTTTGAAGAAAGAAGATACAAGTTTACTTGAGGTAGCGAAACAGGTATGTTTAAAGTAAGATGATTTTGTGTTTGATGTAAGAGGATTCAAGTTTGTTAGAAGGAAAAGGACACAAGTATGTCTGAAGTAAAAGGATACATGTATAGTTGAAGTAAGAGGATAGAAGTATGTTTGAAGTAAAAGGATACAGGTATGTTAGAAGAAAAAGGACACAAGTATGTCTGAAGTAAAAGGATACATGTATAGTTGAAGTAGGAGGTAGAAGTATGTCTGAAGTAAAAGGTTACATGTATGTCTGAAGTAAAAGAATACAAGTATGTCTGAAGTAAAAAGGATACATGTATGTCTGAAGTAAAAGGATACATGTATGTCTGAAGTAAAAGGATACAAGTATGTCTGAAGTAAAAGGATACAAGTATGTCTGAAGTAAAATGATACAGGTATGTCTGAAGTATGATGTTACAAGCATGTCTGAAGTAAGCGGATACATCTATGTTTGAAATAAGAGGTTCAACAAATGAAAAGTGACTTTTTCTATTGAACTGCCCTCTGCTTGACACAGGAAACAAAAGTCAAAATGCCCAATTATCTTTCAAATAGCACATCAAATGGTTTAAGCCCAATCAATTAAGGAAAATAATTTCTTGCTGGTTTTTGTTTTTTGTTTTTTGTCTTCAATTCGGACCAGCCATGTGTTTGAATGGTTGGGGAGATGGGTTGAAGGTTTATAACCTCTAGGCCTGTTCGAAATTGTAGATAAATAAATCATGTCCATAAAGTCCATCCATCCAGGAGAAGTTCTTGGATTGTTTCCACACTGACAGATGTAACAGGGAATTCATCAATCTATTGTTTATTGCTGAATCTTTTATCCATTTTCTCCCCTTTGTTATAGTGTGACAAAGATCAAAAATGAAACATTGACGGATTGTGATTCTAAGCACATTCCATCATGAAAAGGGAATTCGGTCTTTAACCCATAACAAAACAATAACGACATTTGATAACTTTGATGCAGACCTCTATGGAAAACATTGTGGGAAAAGAAGAAATTGCTTGTAATGAGTAATTTTTCCTTTTACCACAATGTTTCTTGCCCTATCAGAATATTATTTTCCAACTTTATCACATTTTGAAATTCCTTCTGCAAACTCTTTCAATTTGGCACTTGGTAAAGGGTTAGATATGAAAGCAGAAGATAACAATAGAAAAATATGATCAAACTAATTCTTTGCTGTATTTGGAAGAAAAAATAGTGTCTAACGGAGTAACTGCTTGCCACATGTGATTTCTCCTTTTGCCAAAAGGTATTTTAGTTTGTATGGTGTTTAATGCTGTATCAACAACTTTTTAGTTATGTAACGGCACTCCTGGATCAACCAGTATTAGGCTATGACTCTGAAATGACTTGCTAAAGGCCACTCCAACAAAACCAGAGGTGTCTGTGGGGCTTAAACCTGGGACCCCAAGTTCTAAGTCCGCCAACTTAACCACTTGGCCCTGTAGGACCTCTCACAAGGTATCTAAAATATCTAAATACAGTTTCAAAAAATGGTAAATTCACTTTAAGTGATTGCATACTACTTGAAATCTTTAATGCCACTGTTTCTTTTAGAAAAGGGTATTTGGGTCAATGTGCATGTTCGTTTCTAATGGAGCATCATGCAACAAGAATTTAATGGGAGAAACAGAATTAACTATCTGCCTGTTGCATTTTATCGTTCTAGTCAAGGTTATGGCTTATTCAATTTAAGTTATAAGGGAATGTCTTAAATAAGTTAAAATAATGATCATATTAACTTAATAAACAACCTTGGGCTAAGCACTTTTCTTAATTCACTATAGACATATCAACCGGAGTGTATGCATTAGTTAACTGCCACTGCCATTTAATTGAAACATTGTTGAAAAGTTGCTTGAAACAATATTCAAATTGATAACTGAAAAAAAACCTGATGAACTTAGATTTTTCAAACATTCTAAATTGAAATGAAATATAGATCTAAAAGTATGACATTTTCCACTGCCTTTTGTTTATTTCTATTTCAAAATTGATTATCAAAAGGTCCAAGAAATTGCTTTTTATAAACACATCATACAGTTAATGTCGTCGTCAAAAAGAAAGACTTTAATAAGCATTTATAAATATCTTTCGAAGAGCTTTGCTATTCGTGATGAAACTTTAAACACTATTGCTGTTCCTTAACCACCGACTTTCTTAATTCTTATAGTATCACCATTCTTGAAATTTCATTTTATGTATATTGTGCCCAATGTTTGTTGATCATCTTTTTCTTTCCTTTTTTTTTGTCTAAGCCATATTCTATGTTCTTGTAAATGGCCATAGACAAATTTTGTCAATAAATGCCAATAAAGAATTGAAATTCAAATTCTTTAAGTGTTACATTCTTATCTGGTCAGACGTGAGAAAATTCCTGCGATTTATATATTTAAGGAAAACATCCTAGCTTCTTTTCAATTTTATACAACACATTTTTTTTTAGCAACAAATTCAAAACTTAAATTGTACTTTTTATCACAATAAATTCACCCAATATGATAAAGAAATCGTAATTCTGTAAGTAAATATCTATCATCTGCAGTTAGAATCAGTTTTGACCACACTAAAATTTAAAAGGAAAAGGTTAAAAACAGTCTGCTTGAATTTCCATAAACTTGTTGGTTTAACCATTATAGTGCTGGAAGCAACTTAATGCTAAAGCAAACAGGTTACATCCAGGCCAGCCGCCAAGTAAATTGGCAGCTGGCCTGTGATATAACTTGTGATATAACTTGTTTGCTACTTTGGGTATCTTTCCTCAACAAAATTAGGCAGATATTTAAGGTTTTGGAAAGCAGACGAAACAACACTCTAAGGGTTTAGCTACTTTTGAGGGTTCCAAAACATAGTTGGATGCATTCCCTATTTTGTTAATTGATTGAACCCACTGAAACGCATAAATGATGAGGGTACAACGTTTAGCTCTTCCACAGACTTTAATCAAATTTGTGAAATTGGAATTTAATCATGATAGATGCACAAGAGCCTTGAAAAACATGGGATTTAATATTTTGTTGGCAAACATTCATTATTTTGATTATTTGATAAAACCGAAACTTGGGAATTGACTTGAAGCCATTGCTTGGGTTTTTTCCTATTACTTTTCCAAAGTTATGACTAACAATAATCTAGCTGTATTTGCTGGTAAAAAATTGTAATCCTTTATTTCATCATTATTCAAATTTGTTTCACCTAGTGTAGGGACTTAATCTTTTCCCTCAAATTGAAAGTTTGATCTTTTTGTTGCAGTGATTTCAAGTATGATGCTTGATGTACATTTGATAAGGGTTTTTTGTACAAAAAAATGCATTATAAGTGACACAGGTCATCAACGAATAAAAGGCCTTAAAAGGCCAATACTTTTGGTGTTCATAAGGTGTTTGATTTTCCGCAAAGTACTGTCTGCAATAACGCTATAGTTTGGACAAATGTCAGCTAAAATGGTCTGTTAGTTACCTTCCCTGTGAATATGAATCGGGCAGTTCAAGGGTTCAATGTAAGACTAAAAGTGAATGCTTCACGTTTATAGACTTACTATAGACTTTCATTGAACCCTTCAAATTGGTTTCCCACAAAGATAGGTCTTAACCCTTTGCCAAAAACCCAGTTTTTGACTGTCCAAAATTGAAAGAGTTTGCAGTCGACATTTCAAAATGTGATGAAATTGAAAACAAAAAAATCTTCTGATAGGGCAGAAGACATTATGGAAAAAGGAGAAATTGCTCGTCACGAGCAATTTCTCCTTTTTACCACAATATTTTCCAGAGTCGTCTGCAACAAAGTGGTTAAATGTCGTTATTGTTTGGTAATGGGTTAACGAGTTCCAACTGTCCCATGTTGGTGATAGAACCACGAAGTTGGCATAAAAACATCTTCACCATTTTAACTAGATAGAAATGTCTCTTCAATCCCCTCTCATAAGTAACTTACACATTTTGGAAGTGTTTTACAAAACATCTTATGCTTAAAATATGATTAAGTTCAAAACAGAATTCCCTCTTACTTCAATATTGAGATAAGCAATAAAGCAATGTGACATATCTCCTAGACACTTCCAATAACATGTCACATTACAATATTGTACCTTTGTTTAAATAACCATCAATGTTTGCCTGTTTTGATTTAAGAAAATACTTTCCTTCAGTCGCTCAGCAAAACAGTATATAGGTACTTACCCCACAAGTCACAATCACTGGATCCTTAAACACTTTTCCACACAGTCGACAGAATAGCTTCTTGTTGGGGGTTTCTACAAACACTAGTACATCCTGTTGAGAGAAAAATAATACAATTATCAAATTGCCTTACATTCTAATTAACCCTTTATCAAATGCAAAATTTTCCACCATCCTTAATTGAAAGTTTGCAGACGGCATTTCAAATGTGATGAAATTGAGAAGTAATCTTCTGATAGGGCAGAAAACATTGTGGAAAAAACCAGAAATTGCTCCTTATGATTTCCAGATTTGTCTGCAAAAAACTGGTCAAATGTTTTTATTGTTTGGTAATGGGTTGATGAATACATAAGTCAACATGGTTTGTATATCAAATTTATTGAAACCACAAAACCCCTTTATGAGTGGGTTCGAAAAGCTTTAGTGGGATATTTGAAATTTCATGAGCGGTAGTCTTCAGAAGAAGGTGATGCTTGATGTGATGAATGTATTCATGAACCTGTAACTGAATTTCATGAAAAAGTTTATGTGTTCATGAACAGCCATTTAACATTCATGAGCATTCATGAACACAGAACTTTAATCTTTTGCAAGAAGTAAATTGAATTAATGAATAAGTTCTTGAATCTTATGCAGGAGGGTAAAATGAAGAATGACAAGTTGCCTACCTCTTCGTCTTCACCAATCATAGAATTCTGGGAGAGTCTATTGGTCTCGTTCTGAGGTACCCCAAGCATATGCCAACTCTCGGACACCTGCAAAAAATTAACCAAAACATGCTCAATGTCACACACAATACTGTCTTACACTATTAAATGGCGTCTGCTTACACCTCTGTCGTCATTTATACATGACTGAAACAGAAGGCTCATGAAACCATTGTGAAGGAACAAGGACTTGCTCAAGACTATCAATGGCTTTTGGTGGGGATTGTTTTGATCCAATATAACGAAGGCATTTTTCCAAACTATATCATTGTTGTTTACTGTGCTTTCAACTTGTATAATGAGTCGACAAATGATGTATTAGTAAATGGTTTAACCCATTACCAAACAATACCTACATTTGACCAGTTTGTTGCAGACGACTCTGGGAAAAGTGGGAAAAGGAGAAATTGCTCTAAACAAGCAATTTCTCTTTTTTCCAAAATGTTTTCTACTCTATCAGATGATCACTTTTCTAATTTTATCATTTCGAAATGTCATCTGCAATCTCTTTGAATTTGGGACAGTCCAAAATTTGGCGTTTGGTAAAGGGTTAAATCTGTTCTATCTTACTGGATCTTGTTGGCTAACCTTTGAAAGCACAATCAGGTCATTAATAAACAGTTTACATTTGGTTAAAACTACATATTGTACTATGCTATAAGGAGAAGCGTTCATTACAAACAAAATTCATCATTACAGCAGTTTCTCAGATTTTCATCTGTATATTGTTTGTATGGTGCTAAATGCAGTATCAACAATTTTTCAGTCATGTAATGGTTTTCCTGAATCAACCAAGACTTGGCTAGGGCTGTGAAGTGACTTGCCGAAGGTCACCCCCACAAAACAAGAGGTGTCAGTGGAGCTTGAACCCAGGACTCCATAGCACTAAGTCCAACACCTTAACCACTTGGCCACAGAGGACCCTTTCATTGGCATAAGTATGCACCATCAGAAGAGGTATATAAACTAAGGAGTTACTTTGTTCTATTGTTCTTTTCTTTCAATTACAGTACTTTTGTGGAAATAAAAATCATTAAAAGGAACAAGTGAGGAAGATTATCCATAGAAACTTAAATAATGCTAATTTGATTTAGATGGTCAAATCACTGGGACAAAAAAAATGCTCTTAATTACAAATGTTCCTTTTTTTTTTATCATATTTCAAGTATTACACTTTTCAAAAAGTGCAGTAGTATAACTTAGGAAAAGAGTTGCCAAGCTTAAAGGTTTTGATACCCAGAAAATCGATTTCTGAATTGCAGTGAAATCCAGAATAACTGGTATTGCAAGCCATTATTACATGCAACTCTTTCAATGGTTGTCTAGCTTCTAAGACTGCAGTGGCTTGAGACTTTTAAAAGCAAATAGTATAAGGAAAACAAGGTTTGTTTCTGTAAATTTAAAGTCTAAAATTAAAGGTTATCTAATTCTATATGTTGGTGGGTTTTTTTTTAGTCAAAAGATAAAAGACATCCAAAATCATCTCCAAAGTAATTTGCAGGTAGTGACATGGTGAGATTATCATTACCTCCAAATAAAAAAGTTAGCATATAAAAATTGGAGTGGCCGTAAAATTGGCAGACAATTCTTTAGAAGAAAAGCAATAGCATAGTATTGCTACCAGAAAGAAAATCCTTGCATGAGAAATTGACATGTCCAAACAATATTTCCAAAAGTCATAATGATCAATTCCTCTTTCTTTTAGAGCGTGATGATATTGAACATTGTTTTTATACCATTGGAGCCCTTGCAAAAGATTCAGGAACTTATTCATGAACTTTGTGAACATTCATGAATGTTAAATGGTCATTCATGAACACAAAGCTGTTCTTCACATGTTCATAATTTTCAAGCATATGTTCATGAACATCAAGAGCAGGTTCATCAATTTATGCTTATGAACCAGTGCTTGATGTTCATGACGTTTAGGAATAAGTTCTCGAATCTTTTTGCAGGGAATATACACCATTGTGACAAGGGGAGAAACTGCTCATATCAAAGGGTATCTTCTCTTGTCATAATTGTTCCTAAGGTTCTGTGTTGTGGGTGCTTTAATTGCATATATGTTAGGGAAGGTGAGTCAGAGGAGTTTATTTAATCCATTACCAAACAATAATGATATGTGACCAGTTTGTTGCGGATGACTCTGTAAAACATTTTTGGAAAAGGAGAAATTGCTCTTAACAAGGTTCTTTTTAGATTTCACCACATATTGAAATGTGGTCTGCAAAGTCTTTCAATTTAGGACATTGGAAAATATGACATTTGGTAAAGGGTTAACCCTTAGAATGTAGGGTAATTTTCTAAAAAAATAGATTTTTGTGTCATCTCCTTTCCAAATCTTTTTTAAAGATATCTGCTTAATTCTGATGAGGAAAGATACTCAGAATAGCAAACAGGTTAGATCACAGGTCAGCCACCAATTACTTGGTCACTGGTTGGCTGGCCGTTGATCTAACCTGTTTGTATAAGCATGAAGTCGGTTCCAGCACTTTAAGGGTTAAAGTAATGGTTGAAATAATCACTATCATTCTAAAGTGAGAAATAATTCTCTTGATCTAATAACATGCATTTAGCAGGAAAGTACTGCACATTGGTGCGCTCTCATTGATCCTGTGCACACAAAAAATTCTCACAATGACAAATTGGTAGTTTTGCCATTATGAGACATATAGTATTCTTGAAACATTGTGGTCAAAGGAACACGTTCTTTACAATTATGTGCAAAAGAACCTATTCTTTCAAACTTATTGTTTGATAGTTGATAAATCTCCAAAGACGATGGTTAGTCCTTCACAAACATGAATAAAAGCGCTGATAGCACTGAAGGACTAAGGTGCGTTTAAAGCAAGATGATTGAGAATACATTTGAAAATTTCTTTGGGCAACATTTCGAGAAAAACAGCTACTCCTTTTACCACCATCACTATTATTATCATTTCTGTGAACAGAGACTGAATGAAAGGCTATTTTTCGAACATCTTGACATTTTACGATTTCCCATGAGGCAACAGTTAAAATAATATAGAGCAAAACAAAGCGAATAAATCTGGACTACATTCCTAAATCCAAGAAGGTATTAGTCCGCAAAGTGAAGGTGGATGTTTAATGAGTAAATGGGGTCAGCCCACTGTTTGTGTATCGATAAAGTACCTCAAAAAGTGGTATGTAAATTCAAAGGACTAAGTTATGATGCAACCTTAGTCCAAAAACTTACTATAGTGTTGCATTGAACCACCACTTACTCATTTTGAGTACATACCCCTTTAGCCATGTTGTTTATTCTTCAGAAGTTCTCTATTATCGCTTGTATTAACGCTTTTAATTTTTGTCATACCTTAATGATTTAATATACACTGTTTAAATATTTCATCATTCAAAACTTTAAAAGTTTACCTCATCTATATATCAAACATAAATTTGTCATAAACTTTTGTCCCATGGACTTACGTTGACTAGTTTGAATTTCAGCGATTTTTGTTTGAAATTTCGGAATTGGTCCGTCCTAAGGTACCAAACATATAAGGGGAAAAAATCACTGAATTGAAAGCGGTATCAGATAATAATTAATTGCTACTAGCAAAAGTATTTACTTTGTGATATTGTCTAGACATTCTTGTGATAATAGGAGAAAATGCTTGTAACAACAGTCTCTTCAGGCCCTGCGAAAGATTCAACTTATACATAAACTTAATTAATATTCATTAACTTCATGAAAAATCATGAACATCAAATGACCTTTCATGAACACAAAGCTGTTCTAAACTTGTTCATGAATTTCAAGAACATGTTCATGAACATCAAGAACTGGTTCATGAAGGTGTTTATGAACTTGATTTTTATATTAATGAAAATGTTCTTGAAATGTATGAAAGAGTTCTGTGTTCATGTTTGCATTTAAGGTTCATGAACATTCATGAATAAGTTCTTAATCCTTTGTGGATTTTTTTTTCTAAAATTTTTCACTGGAAATGTATAGGAAGACAAGCCAGTTTGATAATAAGAAATAACTATAAGACTTTTGTTGTTTTTATCACAATGAATTCAAACATCTTTGCAAAAAATCAAGAGAATTTGTTAAAGGGTTTATCATAGGGAATTTTCAAAAACCTAAATGACAACTGTTTCGTCTTCTGGCATGTAATAATTTGAAAATAAATGGAAATGCCAAACCTTGATCTAAAGAAATGGTAAATATTGCAAAACCTATTATTCGTTCTTGGAAAAGACAACACAAAACAGAAATGGCAAAAATAGATCTGTTTAGAATTATATGAAATCCACATCATATGATAAAATCAATTTAAAGCTATCAAAATTTGCAGAAACTAAAATTAAAAGCTCTATAATTAAAAGACAAGTGAAAGAAAACCAATTTTTTGGTGCGGGGTATTATGTAATAGTATTTAAAACAAATTGAAAAACCAAATTCAGATTCTTCCATCTTTCTTGACAGAGATGCCTGACAAGTCCACAACAGATCCTTTTACAAACCTTTAACCCTTTACCAAATGCCAGATTTTTGACCGTGCCAAAGAGTTTGCAGACAACTTTTCAAAAGTTGACGAAATTGAAAAATAATCTTCTGATAGGGCTGAAAAACATTGTGGGGAAAGGAGAAATTGCTTGTTAAGAGCAATTTCCCCTTTTCCCACCATGTTTGCTAGAGTCGTCTGCAACAAACTTGTCAAATGTCGTTATTGTTTTGTAATGGGTTTAATCTTTCCCACACTTTTGATTTTCTGTCTAGTCCATACTAAAAGCAACATCAAAGTATGGTTAAAAAGGATGAAAAATCATTCTTCTTTCTGGGATGAGGAAGAATCCAATGTAACAAAGAGAGAAATTGCTTGTGTCGTCGGCTGATGCTTTCAATTTGGATGCATTCAAAAACCTATTAAATGTGAAGTTATTAATAGAGTCTGTGGCAAAGGACAAGGAATAGGTTAAGGATGATGCATCTATCCTTAGAAATGCAGTGTCTATTTTCAACTTTGTAGGATTTCTGACAAATTAATCACCGTCAGGAGTGTTTATGAAAAGCAAACAATCAAAACTCAATTGATTTTCCCAAAATTGCTCTACACATCCGATGATCCGATCCTTTTCATTGAAAAGAAAAGCGTTGCAATCATGCCAAGTTCCACTCAAGATCAACCTGTATATAGATAACACAAACTAATACACATCATTGTTTTAAGACTGTCGGTATCCATTCTTCAAACATGATTTAGGTTTTTTATATTTCCATATTTCTTAACCCTTTACCAAATGTTCGACTGTATCAAATTGAAAGAATTTGCAAGAGATATTCCAAAATGTGATGAAACTGAAAAATTATCATCTGATAGGGCAGAAAACGTTATGGGAAAAGGAGTAAATTGCTGACGCTAAGAGAAGTTTCTCCTTTTCCCACAATCTTTTCCAGAACCATCTGCAACAAAAACTGTTCAACTGTTGTTATTGTTTGGTAGTGGGTTAACCATATTGTCTGTGCAAGACACAATTTGGTAGCTTGACCTTCCATTCTTGTCATGGGTTAATGAATGTTTTCTCTCAAATCTGAACAACTTTTCATTTTGTTCTGATCATTTCTAAACGTGTCTGCTTCAGCTGCATCTAAACATTGATATACGAAAAGGAAGTCAGATATTTCCTTTTTCTATAAAACACAAGGTTACTTGACCATCCATTATTGTTGTAAAAAGTTTAAAAATATTCATTCAAATTTGAGCATCTTTTTTCATTTGTTCACAATGATTTCTTGACACTTCTGCTTTACTCACATTTGAACACCACATTCAGGGTAGGGTGACTTGACCATTAATTATCGTTTTTTAGCAGTTCAATAATATTTACACTAATATATTTTTATATTTTTCAACCCCGCTATTAACGTTGGGTAATCATCATGGCTCAAGATTATCGCATTAGAATGAGCCTGCAGTGTACTAAAATTTGAGTATTTTCTTCTTTCACCACAATGATTTCTTGACACTTCTGCTTTGCTAGCATTAAATCATGCATGTATGACAAGAAAAAGGTATGATTTTATATTTTCCAATTCTATAAAACACAAAATGCAGGGTGACTTGACCATCCATCATATATAGCTGTAAACCATTCTCAGTGGGCTGTCGATAATGGTTACATGCTGACAGGACAGGCAAACTGCACCAATGAATCGTTGATGAATGGGGACAGGAAGTTAGGCAAGTGTTACCTCTCAGGGACAAAGGCGAGAAAAGTATATCACTGCATGAATCCTCATTAGACTGGGAACCGGTCTCTTCAATATAGAATGAATCCTCATTCAGTTCTGCCTCATAAGACTGGAAACCGGTCTCTTGAATATAGAATGGATCCTCATTGAACAGGGAACCGGTCTCTTCAATGTAGAGATGGGTACAGTACAAATCTACAGGGTAGAATTTTGGCTGGTAACGGAAGGCAAGAAAACAAACCGCTGTCAATAGAAATGAACCCTTGCCGAATCAATGTAAACAATTGGATGTCCCTGAAATAAAGTTTCCTTGAAGTAAATAGCGGTCAAAATGGTTCCAAATTTTGAATTTTGATAAACCTTTGATTCAAATCAGTCCAAAATCAATGCATTAATCAAAACATGATACAGGGCTGTCTGCTCTGTTTACTGCAAACAATGATTCATTGATTGCAAACAATTGTATATGTTGCTTAATTCTTGTTGTCCTATTTTAAAACATTGCAATCTGTCCAATCAAATCACTCAGCATTTGTTGGCTGCCCATTGCCGGTCTTGGGGAACATAGTTGAGCCAATAGACAGCAGGGAACCAGTTTATTCTCAACCTCAGAAATACTTTGAGTGATAAACATCCAGTCAAGTCAAGTTCTACAGTGTACAGATAAACCAATTATAGTTCAATGCCACAGTGTGAATAAACCCAAAACACCCAAGTACCACAGTGCCCAACAGTTTGTATTTTTTTTGGAAAAAATCTTCAAACAGGTACAATTCAGAAAACAGACCAATTAAGGTTCAGAACCATTACCAACAATCAGCTTTAATAACCACAGGGAAACAGTTTTAAGTATCAATTCATTTTTATAAGGAATTACCGAGAAAGCAGCATTCACTATAAAACAGTTTTAAACTTAATTTTCCTAAAACAGTAACACATGTGTCATAAAACAAACATTTAAATGTAAACACTCTCCAAAGTCTTCTTATAATCCAGCTTAAAACAGAATTCTATGCCTTTTAACCCTTCCAAAACAATAACGACATTTGACCACTTTGTTGCAGATGACTTCAGAAAACATTGTGGGAAAAAGGACAAATTGCTCATAAAGAGCAATTTTTCCTTTTCTCACAATGTTTTCTGCCCTATCAGAAGATTTTTTTCTAACTTCATCACATTTTGAAATGTCGTCTGTTAACTGTTTCAATTTGTGACAGTTGAAAATTTGTTTTTTGGGAAAGGGTTAGAGAATTCCAAAAAAATGCTACAATTAGGGAGTATACATGGGATGTCAATTCACAATATGCTCTGAACAATTTTGAAAGTCTGCAATTTCCTACATCTATAACTCAGCATGATGAATTTATAAGTGTGGCACTAGATGACGCTAATGTCAATAGCAAGACTGATTGGTTTGGTAAATACATAATATTCAGAATGTTTCTCAAGACATGGACCCTCCCTCCTTAACCCTTTACCAAACATCACATTTTTGACTGTCCGAAATTAAAAAAGGTTGCAGACGACATTACAAAATGTGATGAAATTGAAAACTAATCTTCTGATAGCGCAGCAAACATTGTGGGAAAAGGTGAAATTGCTTGTTAAGATTCATTTCAAATACATGTTCATGGACATTGATTACAGGTTCATGAATGCATTCATAAACCTGTACTTAATGACCATAAACATATTCTTGAATTTCATGAAAAATCTATGGGTTCATGAATGGCCATTTAATGTTCATAAACATTCATTAACTTGATTAATACTTTCTTGAATCTTTTGCAGGAGTACTCAAAAGTTCTCAGTTTCAATGGTTGTCAAAAAGTGTCAACCTAAAGTAATTGGTGTAATAAGGAACAATGAAATTTTGACATCTGGTGGGGTTGAATGATAACCATGATATAAATCCCATTTTTGACCCTATTTGCAGTTTTCCCAACTTTGCCTTTATTGACAGCTAAGATGGATGCTCCAGGGTAAGGCAAAGGAATAATTGGCCATTTCCATGCTGAGCTAGAACCACAAGAAGAACATATTGTTTCATCCAATATCTAATATCCCAGAAGAGCGCTTTTCAGGACAAATTTTACGAGGTGCATCTCATACTAGAGATCTCTTATTTTCTAATTAACACCACTCTATGAGAAACTTCATGGAAAATACATCAGTCATACATGGGTCATTAGGCTTTATTAATTATGATTGGGAACTTATAGCTTGGGCTGATGTTTCAGGAAGCGCAATGTGTGTGACTCTCCAGAAAAACTTAAATCCTTAGAATGCTGGGTAATTTTCTTAAAATAGATTTTTGTGTGTCCTCTGCATTCCAAAATCTTTAATATCTGCATAATTTTGATTATAAAAGATACTCAGGGTAGCAAACAGGTTAGATCACAGGCCAGCTGCCAATTTACTTGGCAGCTGGCCTGGATATAACATGTCTGCATAGGCATGAAGTAGGTTCAAGCCCTATAAGGGGTAAAGCAACGTAACATTTGCAGGAAAATAGTTTAAAAACATCTAACATCATTAGAAAAATTATTTAGGGCTCTGCAATATCTATACAAAAATAGAATGACTAATAAAAGGAATGGGATACTGTTTCTTTTGAGTCATTTCGAAAGTTCAACAATCATCTGTGAAATAATCTGCAGCAGACGAGAAAAATTTCACGATTTAGCCAAATGTGATAAAAAGGAGCTTTTCTCAATTATATTGAATGTCTTCCAAGTTCTGATGAAACAATAATGATTTCTGTGCACATACCACAACAATCCAGAGCTTACAAAAAATAAAGAGAAAATCGTACACGTGTTCCCTTATAAAAACTTTGAAAAGCCATTTCAGAACATTACATTTGAAAAAAAAAAATGACATGAAAAATTTGCTTGTGACTGGCAAATTCTCCATTTTGCCAAACTGATTAAAATATCTGTCAATCACTTATGTAATTTTAAAAATGACATTATTTCAATTTAACAATTTGGCTTTAAAATGATTTCAGAACTACAAATAAGGAACATATATGACTTGCTAAATCTTTTATCATATAACTAAATCCTATGTTGTTGGTATTCATTAGAATCACCTTGATGGGACAATTCTGATGAGTGCCCACAAAAGAAGGTGTTCCTTGTATCTTTTTTTGTTTATATGGTGTTAAACACCATATCAACAATTTTTCAGTTATGTGACAGCTTTCCTGGATTCACCAGTACTAGGCTAGGCTCGGAAGTGACTTACCAAAGGTCACTCCCACAAACCTTCTATCTTGACCAACAAGAATTGCAAACAAATTTGAATTGGAGCTCGGAAAGGGTTAGTAAGTTCCAACAGAGCTAGAGGGAGTTCTATTCATCAAATATCCTTTCTAGACACTCAGACAGAATTCATCACGCTTCTTAGATATTCCAGTGACTTTGGGGTCAAGAATAAACATCAAACCTGCAATAACACTGTCAGCCAGTGTCTGTCAAAAAGGACTAATTCATTTCGAAATGTCTATTCCAGGTTATGTAATCATTCCTATTCTCTCCCACATTATTTCAGAGATTGTCGTGCCAAGGTTTCGTCATTTATGACTTTGTCAACGTCGGAAATTATCAGGGAAAAAAGGATTTCTAAATATGAGCAACTACCTCTATCATAGTGTTTTCATTTGAGCTCAATGTTTTCAGAACAGTTTGTACTATGTCACTGGATTTTACTATGCAATCAATGTATTGTATGTGATAATTTACCAGAGGTGTTATTTTCTTACGAACCATGTCCGCAATGAAGCATAGCTAGAAAAATCCACTTTGGGTTTATCATCCCCTCATGGGATTTGATCCCTGTTCGCCAGGACGAAAGTCTAAGACCATAACCTCTGAGCTAAAGAGTTCGTTCCTGAATGCAGATGCTAGGCCTTATCTTTATTGATTGTCGCTATGCTG
Organism: Cerastoderma edule; assembly: GCA_947846245.1. Classification (NCBI taxonomy): domain Eukaryota; kingdom Metazoa; phylum Mollusca; class Bivalvia; order Cardiida; family Cardiidae; genus Cerastoderma; species Cerastoderma edule. The sequence continues at coordinate 19,285,844 of OX401406.1, forward strand.
TAGAGAGCAAATGAAGGAGTCACGTGACAATTTGCTTTGAACACTAAGTCTTATGGTATTGTTATTAAATTTTGTAAGAACGAACGACTTATTTCCAAGAATGGAAATTCCTTTGACTCAGTCGTTTATCCCTTTACCAAAAGCCCAATTTTTGACTGTCCAAAATTGAAAGAGTTTGCAGACGAAAATTCAAAATGTAATGTAATTGGAAAATAATCTTCTGATAGTGGAGAAAACATTCCGGGAACAGGAAAAAATGCTCGTTACCAGCAATTTCTCCTTTTCCTACAATGTTTTTTCAGAGTCGTCTGCAACAAAGTTGTTATGGTTTGGTAATGGGTTAACCACATAAATAAAGAAGGGCTAGCAGCTTCATGATGCTATAGCACTGGTATAAGTAGCAATTCTGTCTTACTGGCTAAACCGTTACCAGCCTTTAATCACTGCCTTCAGAGATTCAATCTCTCCCTCTAAAATATCTTTTAGCCAATTATGTCTTAACTTGACAGATATTTAAACAACGCTTTTCCCCTCTCTATGTAAAATGGAGGCTATTCAAGAACTTTTTCATGAACTTAATGAACATACATAAACATTAAATGGCTTTGACAGAACTTATCAATGATATTCAAGAACAGGTTCATGAACATCAAGTACAGGTTCATGAATACATTCATGAACTTGATCTTCATGAAGATGTTTTTGAAATTCATGAACAAGTTATGAACAGCTTTGTGTTCATTAATGTCAATTTAACTTTCATGAATGTTCATGAAGTTAATGAATAAGTCTGTGAATCTTTCTCAGGAATGAAGGAACCATCAGTGAACAATTAAAGAACAAATTGTAAAAAAAACAAGAAAGAAGTATTTGTGACAAATGGAAAAATTGCTCATATTGAGGAGTTTTTACATTTTGTCACAATTGCATCCTAAGTTGTAAGATTTGAAATGTGTTACAACATATTTGAGGGAAAGGATTAAAATTGTCTTTTTTCTTGGTGTAATTTAGAGAAGACCTGTTTTGGTAATGTTTCCACATGCTGATTATCTGAGATCATTTTTGTATGAAAAGCCAAATGGAGACTCTCAAGAACCATTAATCAAATCTATTTTTTTCTCCCAATCTCTTTAAACCTTTACCAAACGCCAAATTTTCGACTGTCCCAAATTGAAAGAGTTTGCAGACGACATTTCAAAATGAGATGTAATTGGAAAATGATCTGATAGGGGCAGGAAACATTGTGGGAAAAGGAGAAATTGCTTGTTACGAGCAATTTCTCCTTTTCCCACGATGTTTTCCAGTGTCTTCTACACCAAACTGGTCAAATTTCATTATTGTTTGAAAATGGGTTGATCAAATTTTTTTTTCTCCCAATCTCTTTTAGCTTCATGGGGATAATCAGCAAAAAAAATCTTATTATGTAGATCTATGGGTTTTTTTTATTATATTCTAAGCGATTTTTTTTAAGTCATAGAAAAGGTTTCTTAAACTAGATTTGTATCCAACAAGGATGTTTCTTAAAGCCATCATTAATTCTCAAAATATATCTATACCATACAAAGCTATATCAAGGATTTTTTCAGCATACAGAATAGACAAAGTACAATCTAAATTAAACATCTAGATTGTGGTCTAACTAATTTCAACATATGACGCTTTCAATTTTGGGTAGTGATAGATTTCAAAATGGCTCTGAAATGAGGTAACTATATTTTTTTCCAATCTGTATCATTTACAGGGTTAATTGTCTTCAAGAACAGGCCTAATCAGAGTCTCTCCTGGAAATATGGTATTGAAGGTCTGATGCAATACTTTAGTAAGTGTTTCACACTTGTAAGGCACTTGCTACAGTCTTGCCTTGAATCCTTGGTACAACACACTTCCTTTCGTGGGGTGATGAACATGTCACATCCTAATTGAAAAAGAATCAGCATCAAAAAGCACGGCACTTCTGATGTCTGAAAATAACAGTGTCTCTTTTATTTTTGGTAAACAACAAAGTGACAAAAGGAGTACTTACTCATCTTGAGAAAACTCTTTATGTCACACTACTTTATGAACTGCTTCAAAGACACCCACAAATTTTCTGTATCATGGAAGTGCTAATAGAATGACCATCGTCCATCAGACATCATTACCCTAGCAAGTGATTGGAGACAGCTTTAAGAGTAAAGCTTGATACATCTCTGACAGATTTGGCTGCCTAACAATGGACTATTTTCCTCCTTTCAGACATCATTTAACCCTTCGAATGCTAGTTTTTTTCTAAAAAAAGATCTTTGTTTAGTCTGCTTTTCAAATCCTAAAATAGCTACTTAATTTTGCTGAGGAATAATACTCAGAGCAGCAAACAGGTTAGATCACAGGCCAGCCACCAAGTAAATTGAGGGCTGGCCTGGATCCAACCTGTTGCATAAGCATGAAGTTGTTTCCAGCACTGTAAGGGTTAACTACAAGTGGAGGCAAAAAAGCATTGGAAAACATACTGATTTATGTACAAATTCTTTTTTATCTATATTCTTTCTATTGAGTATATTCATTTGAGCTCTATTTCCATAGAATATCCATTGATTTGTGTGATGTGAAGAGAATATTTGCTCCTACAATGTGAAATTTTAGAATAAATGTTCACTGGCAAAAGAAATACTTCTTCTTTTCTCTGGCGGGTTGCATAAGTGAAAATGTAAAACGCATCTCCCTTAATAGAAGTGATATAACCAAATATGCTCGGCTAACAAACAGATTTGCTATTTATCTAATACGTCAGTGTGGACGGAATATCTGATCGATATTGATTTCTACAAACATTTTCTGTTCATTTCAGCCCTTTTGTGCATTATTTCAATAACATGCTCACTTGAATGTGACATTTTAATGGTCATTGTGACTACATCTTTTTGCAGCCGTGAAATATAAGTATAAAATTCAGCTTTTTTTTGCAAAATTCATAGATTAGCATTAAATATATTGATGACTATCATATTGGTTAAAAGGGCAATAAGCAATCATCATTGAATTTTTATGGCCTAGTGAATAGAGAGCAGAACTTGAAATTACATGGCGCCTCTCTATAATATGGGGGTTCAAATCATAGAGGCAGCATATTTTCATGGTATCTCCTGGCTGATTGTTTAAATGAGTCTGCCTGGTACAGTAATGCTATCATATGAGTTCCCACGGTTTTACGCATGATACATGATCAAAATTCATACCATATTTGAACTGCCATTTACGATGTTCGATAAGGCGGCATCTTTCCTGTCTTATTCGTTGCAATACAATATGTTCATCATCTGACTTTAGATATCTGATTTGCAACATGTTATGCGATTCACAGCACATGTAAGGAAGTTTGAATGTATTTCATGTATCATTTAGGTACCTACAATAAAAATGGCGCCCAAGCGCATCACATATTTCAATCAAGTTGTTTACATATAAATAAAACACAATTTATAAAAGTTCCAGGCATTGTTTGGCATGGCGATAACAGAGTATCAATTTGGGGATTTCTGAGATCCTGTAACATATCTCAGCCCTTTACAATATACAGTCTATGATATCTGATCTATGATACACATAATATGGTATACATATGTTCACCATGTGATTCGATCTGATCCGATACATTCATCTGGTCTGATATGATCCAATATGATACGTTATGGCCCCATATGGATTCTGATATGTTACATAATGATACGCTACAACGTTTATGCTGTTTTGGGGAACTCATATAATAGCATTACTGTATGACCATCCCTTCTGGACAGTTAAGCCGAGAGTCCTACTAAGGTGATTATGAGATTGGCATTGCTCAAATCCAGGACCTCTGAGCACCACCTTTACTACTGGGTAACAAAGGATCCTATGCGCTTTTACTACACATATGTCAAATGTCATGACCAAATCAATTAAAGAGGGTACAATGTGTTCGGTCAAGTAATGATAATTTAAGAGACAATACTCAGACAGAATTGATACAACCAATAGTGTGATCGAATCAAGCTTCCCTCTTATCTGATTAAACGATGCATTTCGAATGTCATTATTAAATATTGCCTATACATGTCATACTCTCTTAACCCCATTACCAAACAATAATGACATTTGACCAGTTTGTTGTAGATGACTCTGGAAAACATTGTGGGAAAAGGAAAAATTGCTCTAAACGAGAATAGAGAAAGAAGAAATTGTGGGAAAAGGAGAAATTGCTCGTTTAGAGCAATTTTTCCTTTTCCCACAATTTCTTCTGCTCTATCAGAAGTTTTGTCTTCAATTTCATAACCTTTTGAAATGTCGTCTGCAAACTCTTTCAATTTGGGACATTTGAAAATTTGGTGTTTGGTAAAGGGTTAAGGGTTAAAGGATGACACTACCCAGATCCTGCTGATGCAGGCAAAAGTACAGAAAAAGGCAAAAAGAACTTAATTAACAGAATGGAAATAAAATAGCTACTGTAGCTGGGTCACAAATATATAAGCTTTTTCTCTTCAATCTTTAGGTTAACAAGGAGGTTAATTGATGGAAGCAATATAACTGAAACTTTATTGATATAAACAGGATAAACTTAACATGTCCGTGAAGGCTTTTGGACAAGCTAGGCAGTATCAGAAATTGATTTTGTCACCCAAAAAATGGCATTAGAAATCTTAGATAATATGCAGGTTTACCACTGTTTGGATCTGTTTCAAGCAACTTCATTGTTTATACACATTTAGTGTCAAATGAATCATGTTGAAACAAAATAAATATAACCAAACCCAGGCTCAAACTAAAGGCTTTAATTTATCATGAGAATTCCCTAACAACTGAGTTTTGAAGGTCATATGAAGGTCCAAAGCACATTCATCTTTAATTTACATAATGAACTATGTAATTTTGTACATAAAATTAAACCTGTGTAAAAAGAGGCCCTGTTACAATAAAACTTTTTCCAAAATCACCAGCCAGGAGATATAAGCAATAACGTGTCTGACAGTGATAAAGAGTTATTGTTATCATCAATCCTTGAAACTGTTCAATTCATTCCCCCTTATGCTGATTCCTTGATATAAAGTGTTTTAGAACTATGCAATGTCAATTCACCAGCAGGCCAAAAATGTAAAGTATGAAAACTATTCTTTTCTTAAATTGGGAAGAAATTATTGTGACCAAAGCAGAAATTGTGCATTCTGAGATTTTTTTTTTAATTTTGTTACAAATATTTCTTGAGTATCATGGAACATAACTGTGTGTTAAGGTGAACTCATATATAGAGAAATGGTTACAATAGAACATCACGAAAATATTGAGAGATTCTTCAAGCCTAAAAAGTGAATAGGGGCTACACATTCTGGTGTATAAAATTATGAAAACTTTGAAGAAAAAAAAAAATTATTATATGTTCTTTGATTTTCAGCAATCATAATGTAACTTTTCCTATGTGTAAATGATTTTGACAAAAAGAATTTGTTTGCTCTATGAAATTCATCTTTTAGACACATGTGTTGGCTGCAAGTGCATCAAAAGAGATATTAAGGAAGTATGGCTTAACCCTTTACCAAACGCCAAATTTTCGTCTGTCCCAAAATGAAACAGTTTGCAAACAACATTTCAAAATGTGGTGAAATTGAAACATAATCCTCTGATAGGGTAGAAAATATTTAGGGAAAAGGAGAAACTGCTTTTAACGAGCAATCTCTCCTTTTCCAATAATGTTTTCAAGAATCGTCTGCAACAAACTGGTTAAATGTTGTTATCATTTGGTAATGGGTTAATGGACTTTTGAACACCTATATTTGATGAAAAGTGGAAAAAATATATAACTTTCTCATTTAAAACATACTCTTCCTTTAACCAATGGCTTCTAACTATTCAAGCCGTCTTCATTGATTCTGACTCCTTGTTAAAAGAAAAACTTCACAAACTGCTCCAATTGTTGTCATTATTGTTATTTAGTCTTTCATATGACTTTTGAACACCTAGTCGGATGACAAGTGGAAAAAGATAAAATTTTCCTATTTAAAACAAACTCTTCCTTTGACCAATGACTTCTAACCAATCGAGCTATCTTAATCGATTCTGACTCTTCTTTGAACATGTCTTTAATTGTTGTCATCTGAACAAACCATCTAGGATCAGGAAAGGATTAATCTGTATGACAGCTCAATATGGTGTTGATTGGTCCTTCAGACAACTTAATCATTTATTATGAAGGAGAAGCCTTCAACTTCCAGATAAGCAGTCTGAAGGACTATCATGCACAGCTACAGGTCTCCTTCAATAGCATTTTAAAACCGTAGGATGCTGGGTAATGTTCTAAGAATAGGTCTTTGTGTCCTCTGCTTTCCAAAACCTTTAATAGCTGCATAATTTTGATGAAGAAAGATAATAATTCAGAGAAGCAAACAGGTTGGATCTAAGGCCAGCCATCAAGTAAATGGATCTAACCGGTTTGAATAAGCATGAAGTTGGTTCCAGTCCTGTAATAGGGTTAACCAACTGAAGTGAAAAACTGTGAGCTGTTTAAGATGATGAACTACTTTTGAAGCAATGGTTTCAACAAAATTCAAGATGTAATGCTGTTTTTCAACCTTTACAGTTGCCCTCTGATTTTAATAGTCACTTTCTGTACAAAAGTTAAAGAACTCAAATTCTGACTCATGGTCGAACTCTTACCACGATACTTTATGTATACATGTTTAATACACTTTCACCAATAATGAATATGGTATTGTGACAAAACGAAGATATTTCTTGAAATTTCCAATATACCTTTCTATTCTTGCATAAGCATTGTAAAATATATTAGTCTTTAAATATAGCATTGAAAAAAGCATGATATTATGGGAGCATAGAATATCATTTGTCTATTCTTCAGAAAAATCAAAGTATCTACCTAGTACACAAGGTGGGAAAAGGCAGGTTTATATATGAGAGCATTTTTGGTGTGGCCACAAAAAAAGCTACCTTAGAGTTGTTCTTGATTCCCTGCAAAATTCCCATGTAAATCAAATTAGATGAATAGCAAAGAGCAATTTAGAATTCCATTTCTTTTTGCAATAACCATGTTCGTCAAATAATCATGTGCAATTATATTGGAAAAATGGTGCACCTAAAATTGATTTGGAACCTTAGCATCCATCAAAGTGATTCGACTGCTTCAATCTTTAATTCTTGGGGAACTTTTGAACAAACTGTTGCAAACAAGAAGACATTTATATTGCCATTGATTCCACATTGATTTTATACACAACAATGTCCAAGATAAAGGAGGGTTTTGATTCCTTCAAATGCAGAATCTCTAAAACAAAGCAGTATATCAGTAAAAGTAGTAAATCCTATTAAGCAATCATTAGAACCATCTTTACAATGATACAACACAACACAGTACTGCATATGGCAATCTAAACTGCACTTGGCAACACAAAACAGTACTGCATATGGCAATCTAAACTGCACTTGGAAACACAAAACAGTACTGCATTTGGCAATCTAAACTGCACTTGGCAACACAAAACAGTACTGCATTTGGCCATTAAAACAGATAAGTCTTAGTATGGACAACAAAGAAAGCACTATTGTCTCAATCCATTGTCCCATATAGGATTTGTGCCCGATTGAAACTCAGAGCAACTTTAGAAGACAATAGTAAAGGTTCTAGGTTTGAGTCCCAGTCTGGTTGCACGTTTTTCTTACCTTGGTTACATATAGACCATTGCTACAATAAAAAAATTCTCAGCAAATGGTAGTTTCTTAAGTTTTCTCCAGCAAGTACATCAAAGTGAGTGAGCATAAAATGTGAAGTCAATAGAAATGTAACATTATCTAAGAAATGGGTAGGCTGCTATAAAATCACAAAAGGCTAGATTGGCAATTGGTGTCCAGGAACAACATTCACATATAGCAAAATGGTCATAAAAGTGGGGCAATTTGTCAGACCAACAATCAATCAGACTGAAATATTGGTGCAATACTATAGTAAATGCTTAACATTTGTGATTGTTGGGCACTTACTATAGACTTGAATTGAGCTCTCAAGACGAAAGTTTACACATCGCTTAATACTTTCTAAGTTCATGCATGCCTGGTTGAACACAAACCTATTTCACTAGAATCTGTGCTGTTGGCATGACTGAAGATGGCATACAATACATCTGTTTACTACAGATTGCAATAAGAACTCAACCAATTAGAATCTGTGATGTTGACCTAACTTTAGATGGCATAAAATGCATCTGTACACTAAAGGTTGCATATAGTTATCAACCCACTAGAATCTGTGATGTTGGCATATTTAAAGATGGCATTAATTACCTTTGTCAAACACAGATTGCATGCAATACTTATCCCACTAGAATCTGTGCTGATGGCATATCTAAAGATAGCATTATTTACATTTGTCCAACACAGACTGCATGCAATACTTATCCCACTAGAATCTGTGCTGATGGCATGGCTGAAGATGGCATAAACCGGTAATACATATGTTTACAACAGATAATTATAGCAATAAGGACTTAACCCAATATAATTTGTGATATTGACATTACTTTAGATGGCATTAAATGCATCTGCATAAAGTTCTCAACCCACTAGAATCTGTGATGTTGGCATAATTAACCCTTTACCAAACACCAAATCTTTGACTGTTCCAAATTGAAAGAGTTTGCAGATGATATTTCAAATATTGATGAAATTGGAAAATAATCTTCTGATAGGGCAGAAAAATTGCTTGTTATGAGCAATTTCTCCTTTTCCCAAAATGTTTCCAGAGTCGTCTGCAACAATGTGGTTAAATGTTGTTATTGTTTGGTAATGGGTTAAACACTACATATTACACATTGTACTTACCCCGCTAGAATCTGTGCTGTTGGCATGACTAAGGATGGTGTTGGAAGTTCCTCTTGAGGTAATTGATGATGATATAACACTATCAACCTCTTCTCCTGCAATAGACAAATGAATCACATATTAGCCTTTTAAATGATTTCAATATGCCAAAGTTCTTTAAGGGCATACAGGTAGATTTTGAAAACACACACCTACTTTATTGAGACTCTTTTCTTGATAAAACATGCACATTTTCCTTGAACCACCCTCTATGTCCCAAGAAATTAGATTTAACCATTGCTAAAATGATTGTGACCTTGACCTAGTGACCTTTATGACCTTAATATTGATGGGTACTGTAAACATTATCTAGACTTAACACGAATCTCTAAGCTGCATAGTTTGATATTATAAACAGAGTTTAATAACATTGTTGGAGGTAAAGTCTATCAAACAAATGTGCATACAAATAATACAAATTCATTAGAAAATATAACATATTTCAATAAATAACATTGATACTTATGAAAGCAACTAAATAAAGTGTTTAGAACTCCAAAGTGGTAAATTACAAAACTATAGATGCCAAAATATTTAACACATATCACTGGCATCGCTCAATAGAGCTGACAATGTAATTACATGGTCATAGAGAGAATACAGCAATATTTATTACATAACGCCTTATATGAACTTTAATTCATTAATTTTTTATGCTGATATAAAAATTGAAATCTGTCATGATTTGGTAAACTACGAACTGGTGACCAGACAACATTTGAACTGTTGACCGCCTGCACATTGGGTTTTTCCACAAAGATCACTCAGCATTATTCAATATCTTCCAACCAAGGTGGAAATACCGATTTCAGTTTGGCAACCAATCTGTTCAGCAGTCTACACCATCAGAAATGTTACTCCGACCATTGTTACACATATTGGTGTGGCAACGTTATTTATAGTGCAGCAAAGTCTTTTAGATTTTCGTGGGCTTAGGTGATAGTGACCATTAACAAAGGACAATTTAAAGCAAATGTTATATAAACGATCTCAACAAATCAAATAATGTGTTAGGTAATAAAACAGTCATTTCATTGGCATATGTGGAACAGTCAATACTGAGTTTCAGAGGTGAAGGGGATGTCTATTTTACTGTTGACCTGAGGCCGTAGGACAACGGCAACTGTTCAAAATGTCATCCCCATAACTGTGTACTGTCTAGTGTATGGCAGGAATTAGCAAAAAAGATTGAACTCAGACTGTTGCATACAGATATGCAAGACAAACACATATAAATTTTATTAGATATTTTAAGGAGCAGAATATTACATTTGCCATAAAGGTTTTCACACTACTTGGTACAGAAAACCTTTTCATAATTTGTTATTTTTGTCTAATCATTTTAGAAATTCTGGATGATGTCATGGATTATAAATAAGTTCATACAGTTTCAGAAAAGACTTAATAAAATACCGATGACGATCTCTAGTTTTGTTGTTCAAGGTACAGAATAATCTAGTTTTGTTGTTCAAGGTACAGATAATCGAGTTTTGTTGTTCAAAGAACAGATAATCTAGTGTTATTGTTCAAGGTACAGATATTATCTAGTTTTATTGTTAAAGATACAGATATTCTAGTTTTATTGTTCAAGTTACAGATAATCTAGTTTTGTTGTTCAAGGTACAGATAATCTAGTTTTATTGTTAAAGGTACAGATATTCTAGTTTTATTGTTCAAGTTACAGATAATTGAGTTTTGTTGTTCAAGGTACAGATAATCTAGTTTTGTTGTTCAAGGAACACATAATCTAGTTTTGTTGTTCAAGGTACAGATAATCTAGTTTTGTTGTTCAAGGTACAGATAATCTAGTTTTGTTGTTCAAGGTACAGATAATCTAGTTGTGTTGTTCAAGGTACAGATAATCTCGTTTTGTTGTTCAAGGTACAGATAATCTCATTTTGTTGTTCAAGGTACAGATAATCTAGTTTTGTTGTTCAAGGTACAGATAATCTGAAGTTTCTCATCATATTGAAGGATCAATCCATTTAAAAATTTCAATAGCTAAGTGGGCTTGAGACAAATGGACTCTCAAATAAGCTTTGGTTTGTCTACCTTCATGTATCATCAAATATTTCTTGGACTTATTTCAGTGGACTTTTAGAGATAGATTTTAAAGTTACATGTATCTGTAATAAAAAAATTTTTCAAAAAAAAACTATGAGACTTTCTCCACTCATTTACCAATAATGGTTGCAATACTACAAAAGGAACATATCATGACATTTAATCCCATGTTTTCCAAGAACAAGATAATCCTTCAATTTTGTAGGAGCAAAAGAGCTACCAAAGGGCACACAGATTAATAAAATAAAAAATGATAAGGGTTTAAATTCTCTGACAGAAAAAATGACACAAGCCAAGTTGTCATTACCCTTCCTGAAAAGGAAAATGACATGGTTGCAGCTGAAAATTGCAGGGGTTCCAGACTGGAAGTTAAGTTCAGACATTTTTGTTTCTAGGACATTTTTGACCTTTCTCATTGATACTTAGATAAGAGCCAGTAACCTTCCCTGAGAACAGCACTAATGTCTGCTAGATAATGCCATCTTCTTTCTTTTGTTTTCACAACAGAACCTTATGCCATGTTGATAAAAAATTGTTTATTAATGGACCCTAATGACAATTCAGCTATTTATTCTTCCTTGATTAATACCATGAATAAAGGCAATATACTCATGGACACTTAGCAATGGTGCCAAAGTATTATAACAAAACATCATATTGGAATGGAATAACCCCAAAATAAAACATTCTAAATAGTTTAAATCTTTTGCTGGGGACGACATGGAGACGGTTACAGTTCAACATAAAAGTATCATTTTCCTACATTTATTTTAACCAAACTATACTGTCAGACAGATATCTTCCAATCCTTTTATTTAGATCAAGATAATAAAAGAATTCAGTAAATAGCTTATAAAGAAAGTCTTCAGTCATAGCACCAGACTTTGATCAGCCTTAATTTTAGCATCTCGCATGTCCTGTTCGATCAATTGGGATGTATAAAAGTTGTTAAGGAAAGTGTCACCTAGCAGAAAATCCATACGAAATTACAGTGCACCAATGAATAGAACCTATACAGTAGAAGCGTCAAATCCAATTTCCTCTTTTTAAATTCTTTACATCCATCATTTACTCTATTTCACTATATTTCTCCATACACTCCCAAGAGGAAAAATTGCCATAACAGAAAATTAAAATGCTCTGTCAATCAACTTAGAGTCTTTGCAAAAGGAAAAACAATTCATTGTTAAACACTGAGTCTAATATGTTTACAACTTTTACTTCATATAACATTTTACAGTCATGCTTGCAAAGGACTTTGTACCGATGAGGAAACAGATTGGGTGTTGATTGCTATTACAGGGAATATACTTAAAAAACATTTCAAACCTATAGTTATTTCTTCCTTTAAAGAGACTCTCTCAGAGATTTGTGCTTTGGGAGTAATAAACATTAAAATTTGATAAAAATCCTTGCCACTAAACGAAAGACAGTTTTCAATATCTTTACTTATAAATTGCTAAAACCCCGTATTTTCGTTAATCAATGTGAATTTAGCCTTCACACCTGTCCGTTCTTCTTTGGTAAAGCTGGTCTAAAAACAAACGGATGAATTTTGTCTTGCTGGCCCTGCTATCATCATGTGACAACCAAAAATAAAAATGTAATAACAAAAACATGGCAGAATCCTCAACATCCAATGTAGAAAGTTGGAGTATTTCTTATTTGTCTAATCAATTTTAACAAGATTCAATATATCAATGATTTCCCTGTTTGATTTCATCCTCCCATTTTTGCTTGACATACATGATAAATGCGTCCATGCACATGCGCAGTAAATGCTTCTGAGGACCCACATGGCTGTGGTATCTGAAAACCCTCCTCTTACTATAAGTTTAGATCGTTGATCATAAAATAAACCCATTGCAACAGTCTGCAATATCTGCGATTTCAATGTTCTTCATCTTTTCTGTACAGTTATGATCTTTTAGTTCTATGTTACTTTAGAAATCTAAGTTGCTATTTTACCGTAGAAGACAATTTATTTCAAAAAATTAAAATCTCAATTACTACGAGTCGCTTTAAGAAAGAGACCTATCATAGTTTCGCACTGATTTCGCAACCCACTTATCCGAATCTACAACCTGCTACAGATAAAGAGTAACGGTCTGAGAGACAAAACGACAAAATTGCTTGAGGCATTGGCAATTTCTCCTTTAGTAACACAATTCATTATGGGGCAATTTGTTAAAACAGCAAGTCATTCAGATAATTCTCTTGGTGTTAAGATCTGGGCGTGTTTAGCCTGGAGCATCAAGCTGCCCCCTATACCATGTGGGCTTGATTCCCTAATGTAGAAATGCGGGAAAGTCCTTCATGAATTCGCAAAGATTTATAAAGACATGACCAATATGCTGAAATCAAATTCAATTTAGAATCACAAACAAAATGAAATATTGTTGATGTTATTTTTTAATCCCAATCAATCAATGAAGCAGTATAGTAATTCACATTGAGTAGTAACAAATGAAATGTTCAAGAATGGCCATTAAAAATGCTATCTTACAGATTACGGTTTTAAGCCTTAAAATAGTAATATAAACACTCTCTTTCGATTCACTAAACAAAATGCTAATTATACTTCATTTTCCTAGGGGTCTAAGAAAGATCTGTGAATAAAAAAAAGAGTTAGCTATTAATTGAGAAGCATTGCTATTTTTTCCTTAATATTAATGAGCAGTTAGTTGTTTTGTCTCAATGGTTTCTACCCAATATCATAAAGAAACTATATTTGTGTATTGCTATTTAATAATGTCTGCTGTTAAATTCCTTTCAACTTTTACTCATTACAGATTCCAATAAACAAAGGTAACAGATCCTTTCTGTTAACCCTCTTTGGGAGTAAATCTAAGATTCCATCGAGATTTCACAATAATTCTGCATGGAGTCCTTGGTACCATTTTACTTATTGACATAAAGAAAATATTTGTGAAGTCAAAATTGATAAACATTGATAACATTTTAAATGAAAACACAATATTGTAATGTGACACGTCATTGGAAGCGTCTCGTAGAGACGATTCCAATGATGTGTTACTTTGCAATATTGCTTAACCAAATATTGAATTGGAAGGGAATATTGTTTTGAACTTACGCAAATCTGTATTGTAAAATGTTTAGTAAAACAGTACCTTGATCAGAAACTCACAATGAGTTTCTAAAAAACATCCCAGTAGATTCAAGATTAGCCTTCTGACATTATCTCAAAGGCATTCAGTGTAGTGACTTAGCATGCGGAGGAAATAAAATGTAATGGATGACTGCAATGGATATTCGTTTAGATAACCTTTGAACTCATTTTGAGAGGACTGGAAAAGAAAATTTACTAATCTAATAAAGGAATATTTAATAATCCTCGTCGTATTTCAGTAATACATGTATAGCAGAAGGAGTTTTGCCGAGAACAAATATTTTTTTCCTGATATGGGTATAGTTACAAAGATCTGTATCATTTGATTTCTTTGAGAGCTAGTACATTCTGAACCAATTTTCAAGTGCATATATTGTTCTAGGGTGACTGAATAAATGACTATGGAAAAAGTTGCACACTACAAAATTACTTATAATGGTAATTCACCCCATTCAAATGTCAACATTAGATATGCATTTGCCCAACTAACTCCTTGAATTGATTACTAATCTAAATTTTAAATTGTGAGACAATTCTCTTGAATACTTATTATCCATGTGCACTCTCTCATAAAGACCAATACTGTAAGCCTCAAAAATACTTGTTCCTATCGATATGAAAAATCGTAGCGCTTATGTTCATATACCATTTTTCCAAATTTTCATTCATTGATGGCTTCAATGTTAACCCTTTCCCAAACAATAACGACATTTGACCACTTTGTTGCAGACGACTTTAGAAAACATTGTGGGAAAAGGAGAAATTGCTGGTAATGAGCAATTTCTCCTTTTCCTACAATACTTTTTGCTCTATCATAAGATTATTTTCCAATTTCATCACATATTGAAATGTCGTCTGCAAACTTGCAATTTGGGACAGTCGAAAAAATTTTTGGGGGAAAGGGTTAAACAAGTTATTGCTTACAGTCAAACCAGGATAACATAAGCTGAAAACAGTGCTGAAAAATGGAAAATAAATGCTCTCATTGATTTCTGATGCTATGTTGAGGGTTCAGCGCAATACAATACATGTAGTATTAAGTGCTTCATGTTTGTTAAACACTTACTATAGTCTTGCATTGAAACCTCAAACTGTCCAAGACTACTATATTGGGAAAACAGTCCAATTCCCAATCAATAAAATTAATTACAGCAACAATAACTGACATTATACCAATGGTGTAATCTTCCAATCCAACGGACATGAAAAAAAAAACCTGAACAGCGAAAAAACATAAATATTTATGTAGCAGAATATTGCGTTAATATCTGCAAATAATGGCAGCTTTTAAATTTCACCAGCTGAGTGTCTTCTTTAGTATCACAAAACCCAGTGCAGTTTAACCGTTAGAATGCTGGGTAATTTTCTAAAAATAAGTTTTTGTGCCGTCTGCTTTCCTAAACTTTTAATATCTGCTTAACTTTATTAAGGAAAAAAAATTCAGAGAAGCAAACTGGTTAGATCACAGGCCAGCCGCCAATTTACTTGGCGACTGGCCTAGATCTAACTTCTTTGCATAAGCATGAAGCTGGTTCCAGCACTGTAAGGGTTAATTATTCATCCAAGTATAGCATATTGGTCCTGCAGAACCTCTGCAGAGCTTGGAAGCAATCAATTGTAATTCACATCCTCTAAACTGATGGGTGTTTATCTCAACTCCTCCCCCATATATAACTAAATGTCACACAGGGTTTTCCTTGACCGTGAAACTAAAATAGTAAATGATTCCCAATCCCTGGATATGACCCCTAAAGATCGTAACTTTCCATTCACTATTCCAAATATAAAGGGGGGTTAGAAGTCCCAGAAAATAGCATAAATCAAGGGGTAGATGGAAAACCCTGGTGATCATTCTGGTGAAGAAAAAAGAAAATCAGACTGCCATTTGAAATTATAGAAATTAAAAATTCAATTGTAACATTTGATAAAGATAGGATATTGAGGTAAATATGGAAATTGCTATCAACAGTAAGTTTAAAATAATCTATTTACATTGATTATGGCGGAAACTTGATGCTTATTAAATTCACTCATGATGACTGCCTCCTGGATACTTGACCAGTACTTGCCAAGATTTGAGGGCGAGTCCAGGCAACGTTCACCTCCCCATAGGATGGATATGAAACTAATAAAATGGAGGGGGCTGTTTGGCAAAGAGATTTAACCCTTTCCCAAACACCAAATTTTCGACTGTCCCAAGTTGAAAGAGTTTGCAGATGACATTTTAAAATGTGATGAAATTGAAAAACAATCTTCTGAAAGAGCAGAAAACATTGTGGGAAAAGGAGAAATTGCTCGTTATGAGCAATTTCTCATTTTCCCACAATGTTTTCCAGAGTCGTCTACAACAAAGTGGTCAAATCAAATAATTGTTTTGGAAAGGGTTGATACACAGTCTAGTTCTAGTCAAAAATAATCTAACCTGGCATTTAATTTGCAATTTATCAAGAAACTGATAGACAACCTTATTTCACACTATTCCTATGAGAGAAATTCGATTTAAGACAAATTCTTTTCTGTGATTTGTTTCAAATATACAATTCAAAATCAATGAAAGAGGACAGAGAAATTCAATTTTGTGGAGATGCTGGCATTGAACGAGAATGAATATAGGCAAAAAATAAATTTGTAGAAACTTATCTATAATATGAAAAGAAATGATTGATAACTTTTATTTCGCCTTATAGAAACTTTGGAATATTTGTAGAGGTAAATCTTTTTTGCAGCACTTTTGAATTGTGTGAAACAATTTAACCCATATAGTGCCCAGGAACCAACTTCATGCTTAAGTAAACAGGTTAGATCATAGGCAAGCCACAAAGTAAATTGGCAGCAGGCCTGTGATCTGAACTGTTTGCTACTCTGAATATCTTTCATCATCGAAATTAAGCAGATGTATAAGGTTTTGGAAAACACACTAATCTATGTTTAGAAAATTGCCCAGCATTCTAAGAGTACAGAACAAGCCGCCCCATCCACCATTTTTTGTTCAACATCACAAACAAAATACCAATATACTAAATATATCACTTCTGATTTTTGGTGTGACATGATGTTATTTATTTCTTAATTAACAGAATTAAACATCCAGAGTCTATGTCAAGACGTGGACAATGTGATTGTCTTACTTTACTCTTTATCCATGTCCAATCTAAAGTTTAAGGAAAAATTTCAAATCCTTTAACCCACTGTAACCAAACAATAACAACATTTAACCACTTTGTTGCAGACAACTCTGGAAAACATTGTTTACTGCCCTATCAGAGTTTTTTTAAATTCATCACATTTTGAAATGTTGTCTGCAAACTCTTTCAATTTGGGACAGCCGAAAATTTGACGTTTGGTAAAGGGTTAACAGAAGAATCTTTTCTTCTGGACATAAAAAAACAGAGTCTGTCAAGACATGGACAATGTGATTGTCTAACTTTTCTTTTTATCCATTGCAAAACTAAAACTTTAGGAAAAATTTCCCTCTTTTTGAAACAAGGGAACATTCTGATATCCATTTCTTATACAAGAGACGTAAAACCATGAAAGCGAGGCTTTAAGCCAACTTGAGCATGTTGCCAAATTTTATTCAGAACTAATGTTGTTATTTCTATTTAACTCCAGAATAGAATGTTCCTTTGTTCAATTACTCAAATCCAAACACAATAAGGCCTCTGTTTTATGGTGCAATTCCAGATAATTCACCTAGAAAATAAAATTCATAGCAGAAAAAGAAATTACTGCCTGCAAAGCCGAGTACTAAATACCAATCAATGCTTTCTAAACCATTAAGAAGGCCTTTCAACACATGGGTTATTAAACAATTACAATATCCCCTAAAGCAGAGTCCTGTTAGTCAAGCAGGAAACTGCCTCTCATGAAAATCCAAAAGCTATCACCGGGGTTTGAACCCACAGAGGGGGGGGGGGGGGGCAATGTGATATCAAGTTCTGTTTTCATACCACTAGGCCACAGGGGACCTTATTCTTATTAAAGATAATGTTCAGCAAACAGAAATAAAATTTCAAGAAAATTCTGGGTTCAATCATGTTATAGCTATTGAATCTGTTCCTTCGTCACAACTGTCTCTTGTATTGTGGGCTATATACACTGGTTTGATAAAACAGAAATATATATGGAAAAGGGTTCAACAAGTAACGCCTTCCTCCATAATGCTCTCTTATGTTGATATAAAATACCTAAAGACCACAGCAACAACAAGAGAATCAAGGATTTTATTTGTAATTATATGGGGTTCTACATTGCATCAACATTATTCCAGTTATATTGTGATGCCTGACTCTTAATGATCGAGAAAGACCCCATGCTCAACTGCCTCTCAAGAAAATCCAAATGCCGTCACCAAGAATTGAACCCAAACCGAACAGCTGGGCCATGTGATTTCATTAATTCTGCACTCTAAGAATTATTTTCTGTTGTCATGATGGTTTCTTCTTAATATTGCTAAGAAACTTCAGATTATACACCTTTATAAATGTTCTCTGCCTTCAATTTCCACTAGTAGAAAATTTCACAAGTAGAAATAAGGAAGAAACCTCTTAGCAAATCAATTGCTAGACAACAACAATACAATGGACGCCTCCAGCCTTGCATTACTGGAAACCAATCTACAGCCACAAATATTTTCATTGCAAACTAAATATTTTCATGGCGACCATTTACTTTGATTTCTGGAGCATCAATAAGTGGCCGGTATTGGTATCATACAGAAAACATTTAATGGGGCAAGCAATACAGGATAGCAACATTATTGATTGACCCTTTTACTAAAGTTAACTTTAAAATGCATTTGCAAAAGAGTTTCTTTTCTCTATATCATTTAAGTTTTTTTTTTTACAATTCAACCCTTTCCCAAACAATAACAACATGTGACCACTTTGTTGCAGTCAACTGTAGAAAACATTGTGGGAAAAGGAGAAATTTCTCGTAACGAGCAATTTTTCCTTATCCGACAATGTTTTCTGCCTTATCAGAAGATTATTTTCCAATTTCATCACATTTTGAAATGTTGTCTGCAAACTCTTTCAATTAGCATTCGGGCGAAAAATTGTTGTTTGGGAAAGGGTTAAATTCATATTTCCTCTAAGAAAAAGTGATAGGTGAGCATAATCTTGCCTCTAATCAAAGTGATTTTATAACTATGCTTTTTGAGTTTATTTCTTGTTCAACACCTTTTAAGACTTGATTTTACTACATCCTAATGTTCCCTTGGTACAAACCTATCTTGCCTAATCTTTACTTCAACCAGGCTTCTCCTGTCCTTATGGAATTCATGTTCCTGTGACTGCCATGGAGGGAAGCCATTTCTACCATTGTATTTTGTCATCTGTATAACCCTTTAACAATCCCCAAAGTTTGGACCGTCCCTAATTGAAAGAGTTTAAATTTGCAGGCAACATTTCAAAATGTGACCAAATTGGAAAATAATCTTCTGATAGGGCAGAAAACATTGTTGGAAAAGGAGAACTTGCTCGTTAAGAGCAATTTCTACTTTTCCAACAATGTTTTCCAGAGTCATCTGCAACAAACTGGCCAAATGTCGTTATTGTTTCGTAATGGGATAAACCAGCTCATCACTTGGCAAAGTATGAAACCTTCAACCTTAAACCCACGAGGCAACACTATACAGTCTCCTGTGAAAGAGTCAATAATCTATCCATGAACTTTATGAACGTTGAATGGGCATTCATGAACTTTTTTTTTATAAAATGCATTAACATATTCATGAACATTGTGTACAGGCTCATGAATACATTCATGATCCTGTCCTTGATGTTCATAACATGTTTTCGGAAATCACTCAGTTAATAATAGTTTGTGTTCATGAATGTCAATTTAATGTCCATTAATGTTCATGAAGTTCATGGATAAGTTCTTTAATCTTTTGCAGGCGGCTAGCAGCACCATTGCTGTGATTACCATAATTTCTCACATGTCCTGCTTTTTAAGATTTTGATATAAAATCTTATGGTGAAGTAGGATGGTAGCACAAGAGCAGAGCAAAGTGTTTCATAAAGTGCACACTGTTCAGTGACAGGGCAATTGAGACGTTTTCCATGCACAACAACGTCAATCCAAATCCAATCAAACTTGAGGGTTCTTGTTAGCACGTCACCAAGCAACAAACTTTTTATGTTCCCAAGATGGCTATAGGCAAAAAAAAATGAAAATTCACGAACAAATTTTAGATTTTCCTCATAAAAGATCGAAAACTGATGTTTGGAACAGGGGAAAATGCTCGTTTTAGCTGGCTTATAAGGTTTCTTCAGCAGCCCTGACTTGTTGTGTCAAGAGAAAAATCCCTTGATCAAAAAATGAAAAAATTCAATGACAGATTCAGGATTTTCCTTATAAAGGAATGAATTTTTTATTTGAAATAAGAGAAAATGCTCATTTAGGCTCACAATTCAACATGGTGTCTTCATCAGATCTGAAAAACTCCTGACTTCTTAGGGCAAGAGAAAAGAATTGGATCAATAATGATTTTACTTTTATGTACCTGCTTTATTCATTTTGATTTTTGTTTTACCAACAAACATGGTTAGAACCATTATGTAATATAAAACACCATTGTCAAAGCAGCAAAATATGCCTGTGAAAGAAGCAAGAAATTATACACGACCCTCATGAACATTCATGACCATCAAATTGCCAATCATGAACACAAACATGTTCTCAACTTGTTCATTAACTTAAAGTACATGTTCATGAACACCAAGAACAGGTTCATGAATGTATTCATGAACCGTAGATACGATGTCGTAACGTCTTGTGGCTGCTATCTGGTTGCCACCGACGTTACGATTCCACGCTCATCACTTGTTGGAGCAAAATCAATTTTAGCTACCATGTGATAGATAACCTTTTTATGATAACCATAGCATAGTATTGTCTAAAATATCAAATGAAACAGCTTCATAGAAGCTAAAATTTCTTAATTAAGTTATATTTCTTAATTGTTGGTGAAATTTAGTGAGAAACAAACCGTTAGTGGCCATTTTGATTTTTTCGCAACTTCTCGCACTTTCTGCTGTAAAAATATGGTAATTACCCACTGAACATGAAGGGCTCATCCAATGAAAACACATGTTTTTCCCGCCTTTTTTACAACCTTACTACAACTTCCAAATGTGGAATACCCCTACAGGTTAAGCTCCGCCCAATTTGACCCAATTTTTGTTGTCAATTGTTGCAGGATAGTCCTGGATATCCAAATGAAAACCGAAAGTGATGGATTTTAGAAAGGAAATGTATAAGGATTACAAAAAATGCTTCTATTCTCTTAAAATAATGGAAAAATATTAACTTTTGGACTCTGAGGTATGAGATTATATGCATATGTTTAATCAGGTGAAGTTTTGTTGCATTTAGTTGCCCCATATTTGAATTATTGTAGCGGTTGTGATACACAACCGGCCTGCTCCAAAGAGCTAAGAGGGCGG
This sequence comes from Cerastoderma edule, assembly GCA_947846245.1. Taxonomy (NCBI): domain Eukaryota; kingdom Metazoa; phylum Mollusca; class Bivalvia; order Cardiida; family Cardiidae; genus Cerastoderma; species Cerastoderma edule. The sequence goes on from OX401406.1 coordinate 19,307,366, forward strand.
ATTTACTACCGTGTCCCAAACAGGACACGGTAGGAACATTACTTCTACATGAACCGGTACTTGATGTTCATGAACTTGATTTTGAATTTCATGAAAAAGTTCTGTGTTCATGAATGACCACTACACATTTATGAAATTCATGAATCATTCGCGGCGGTACTAAACATAACATACAGGTAATTTGAAAATGGAACCATATGACAAATGCCTGTGGCGGCGATCTGCATCTTTGATGTAAATATGGATATTATGATCTGTGAATATAACAAGGAGCATAAAATCATTGTAGCTTTGCAGCATGGATGTCATGGCAGACTGAAAAACATCAACTAAAGTTTACCCTTTAAAGTGACTATCGCACAAATTGAGAATGATCTTTTTTAAAACAGAATCTCCACAATGGATAGAATCAATTAACAAAGTTAAACATTTGAAAGGAGAAATGGAAAGCCTGCCTATATTTTATCAAAATGTAATTGTTAATATAAGGTTCGTGGGGAACAGTGGTCCAGGGGTAGAGCGTCGGCTGGACAAGAGGGTTGTGGGTTCTAATCCTTTGAAAAGCTGGATCCGCCTTGCAAACTTTCATTAATCCACATTTAGTGCGAGTTCTGGTTATGTATCCAGGAAGGAGAATCGAGATTCGAGAGTGATTAATCTAAGTTGTGAGAATTTGTATCACAATCGATTGAAATATATAAGTTTAAACTAAAAACTAAGAAAAGGTTGTTTAAACTGTAGCGGAGTTCTCCGTGTACACAGAATCCCTATCAGAGAATTAGGCTCACAGACAAACTCATCAACGATACAGACAGGTGGACAGGTCAATGATTATCAGACCCTTGTGGGTGTATTAAAGCAGATCATACTCAAAGAACTTTCTCGATAACATGGGTCCCTTAAGTCTGTAATGTAGTTCTGAAAATGACATCTCCCGCAGAATGGCTTTACTTTCCCCCATACCTCGTAACTAGCTGTTTTTTTCTTATCATCTTGGCCATAAAATAATCAAGAAAAAGTTAAAAGAAATAAACAATCTTGCAATGATACAAGCAATTTCTATTCTGTGAAACAATCTTTTCTCATTATCAGCTTTGCAATTTATCATAATTCATTGCAGGGTCTTCTCCAGGGTACCGTTTTACTAAACAACTTACGGAAAATATTTGCGTAGGTAAAAACTAATAAACATTAATAGTATCTTTAATGAAAGGACAATATTGCAATGTGACACGTCATTGGAAGCTTCTCGAAGAGACGATTTCAATGATGTGTTACTTTGCAATATTGCTTTGCCAAATATTGAAATAAAAGGACTTGTTGTTTTAGACTTACGCAAATCTTAAGCGTAAACTGTTTAGTAAAACGGTACCCAGATCTTTTTAGCGCCCTGGGTAACCAGCCCCTGAATTTCAAAATCACACTTCCCCAGCGCCTTGGTTTGTCCACAGCCGTGAAATTTGTCCCACAGGCAGTCTACTTGCTTCTGACATTGTTTAATACATTTTATTTGGTTTAAATACAGTGGTGTTTGTCTTCTAATTTAAAAGTTTACCTAGAAACCTAACATTTTCGTATGCATATTTTTAATGAGAAATTGAAACGGGAAGCTAGGGCATACAAGCTATTATGCCGAATATAACTCCTCCAGCATCAAGCACCCCAGCGCCTGAGAAAAATCCGAGGAAAGATATCCTGCATTGTAACCAGAAGTCGGCCGAAGAATTTGGGTCATAAGTCTCAACCTTCAGAATAGGGTAAAATGAGTTGCAAATTCAATCTATTTTACCAACTTAAGACCATCTTCACCTTATTATGGTGTCCTTTGAGACAGATTTGCATGGAGACACACTGGCGTGAATAATCTAACCACATGTCAAGGCTTAAATACAAGAATACGGTAATTCCTTCATAAACATGAAGGAATTACCTTAGTCTTGCATTTATAAGCCTTGATATGCTAATGACTGCACAGTTCAATTTGTTGTCTACGTCTTTGAAAACAATATAACCCCTGGACAGATGGAAATGAACTCTTTAATTGTTATATCACACTAAACAGACTTTCAACTTATACTGTATGGTTGACCCTTTACCAAATGCCAAATTTTCGACTGCCCCAAATTGAAAGGGATAGCAGATGACATTTCAAAATGTGATGAAATTGAAAAATAATCTTCTGATAGGGCAGAAAACATTGAACAAGCAATTTCTCCTTTTCCCACAATATTTTCCAGAGTCACCTTCAACAAACTAGTCATAAGAATGCTGGGTTATTTTCTAAAAAAAGATATTTGCGCCGTTTTCTTTCCGAAACCTTAAATATCTGATTAATTGTTTTGAGGAAAGATATTCAGAGTATCAAACGGGTTAGATCACAGGCCAGCTGCCAATTTACTTGGCGGCTGACCTGGATGTTACCTGTTTGCATATTAGCATGAAGTCTGAGTTCAGCACTTTAAAGGTCAAAATGATGTTTTCAAGCATCTAACATTCTAATAATGGCATTCCTTGGATCCTAACCAGCACTACCTTTTACCAACCTGGAACTGTCTCTAACCTGGCCTTTGAAAAGGCGTCAATTAAAAAGTGCCTTGGGTGGATGTCATAACTGTGCGATTGTTTGTTCAGTCTTAAAGTACAACCTGAAGCTTGTATCAATCCAAAGGCCTTCTCAACGATGAGCACATTTCCTTCCAGGGGTGGTGAAATCTATGTCAAATCTTTTTCTGCACTTGTCCGTATAATGATTACAGTGTATATATTAAATTTCAGTAAAATGCACTTGTCTGTTAACGCTTCTGGACAAGCTGAGCAATTATCTACAGTTGTTTGACAGTGGTTTAGATAATTATCATTTCCAATTCAGTTGTTCTTCTCCTCTTCCAAACCCACTTTTGTGCATACTCATTAGACTCGCCTCGTTGCTACCTTCTCTTGACGTTCATGCACAAGTCCTTAAATTTCATGAACAAGTTCAAGACCAGCTCTGTGTTCATGAATAGCCATTTGTCACTCATGTCTCTTCATGAAGTTCATGAACACAGTTCTAGAATCCTTCGCAAAGGAATAATAATTCACCAATCTATAGGATTACCATTCCATCTCAAACAAAGCATACAAAGGAGACACCCAATATAAAGCAAAACATATGGTTCTTTTTGATGTTACTTGGGAGATGTTAATCAATAGGTATAGTAGTAATACATGTAGGTGTGGATATTGCAGACAGAATAAATGGTAGCTGTCAACCAGATTTATAATTGCTTTCTTCTAAAGCCTCAAGGATTCAATGTAAGGGTATAGTAAGTCCTTCACCAAATTGGAGATCTTTTAGCCTTAACCCTTTCCAAAACAACAAATTTTCGACTGGCCCAAATTGAAGACGATATTTCAAGATGTGATGAAATTGAACAATATTCTTCAGAAAGAGCAGAAACCTTATGGGAAAAAGGAAAAATTGTTCATTACGAGCAATTTCTCCTTTTCCCACAATGTTTTCAAGTAGTCTGCAACAAAGTGGTCAAATGTCGTTATTGTTTGGGAAAGGGTCAAATCAAACCCTATCCATGCGAAAGATTCAAGAACTTATTCATGACCATGCATGAGCATGAGATGGCCATTTATGAAGATAAAGCTGTTCTTAAATTTATGTTCATGAATTTAAAGTACATGTTCGTGAACATCAAGAAAAAGTTAATGTATTCATGAACCTTTTCTTGATGTTCCTGAACCCTTTCTTGATTTTCCTGAAAAAGTTATGTATTCATGAACTGCCATTAACGTTTATGAAGTCAAGAGAATCTCGCAACTCTGGGAGTTGGAATGGGGTCATGGTTTTGAATTCTCTAGATCGCTCTTTGATTACAGCACATGGGATTTTGTAGCTTGTACAAATAAATGCAATAAACCTTTATCCAACAATTTTTGGATTTTGCACGTCTGCTGTTGACAATTTTGGAAATAGAGAAATATGAGAAACTTCTGATTTTTAACAACAATTTCTATTTTACAAGAGAAATGTCTAACCAATAGATTTGAAACTTAATCAATTTGAACAAGATAAGCACAATAATTTAGAAAGATCTTGAGTTTTCGCGCTTCTTATATTTTGTTTTTGATCTACTTTTTATTTGCAGCAATTGCTTTTTTTAAAGAGTATGTAATACTGCAGTGGTGTTTAAGTGTTTAGAGTTATGGCTAAAACTGACATTTCAGATACTTTAAAAGGAAATCTACTGGGAGGAAAACAAATTTATTGCCAAAGAAAACTCTAGGACTGATCTTTTTCTTCTTACGCGAAGAAAATATGGCAATTCATCAACCAGCCATTGGAACCAAGACCAATAGGCACACTATCCTACATACATCTACATCCCTATTGCTGCATAATATAGGATTATACTAAATACTATGTAACAAAGGAATATTTGCTCAAAATACTCAAACAAACTGTGTATGGTACGTATTTAACACCAAATACAACATTTTTCTGTTATATAATGAGTTCCTGGATCCAACTATACTAGGCTAAGGCTCTGAAGGGATGATGCCAAAGGTTATTCCCACGAAACCAGAGTTGTTTGTGGGGCTTGAACTTGTGATTCGAGCTCCAAGTCAGCCACCTTAACCACTGAGCCACACAGGGTCCCCATCAAAATACTTAAATCTCCTTTTACCACAATTTCACAATTTCCTCAAAACATATTAGCCCAGCTTCCTGGGAAGATTAGCCACATAATATCATACAAAGAGTTAAGTTTTTTGTGGCAAGAATCTAGGCCTTTACAGCTGAAATTTGTTGAATTCTAAAACAATTCTTTCCTAAATTCAAGATGTCAACTGACAGCATGGAAAACATCAATCCATATAAAATACACAAGGGAGGCATATGTCCAACAATTCTATAACTTTGTTGTGCATTGACTTAACCCATTACCAAACAATAACGAAATTTGACCAGTTTGTCGCAAATAACTCTGGAAAACATGGTTGGAAAAGAAGAAATTGCTCTTAACAAGCAATTTGTTCTTTTCCCACAATGTTTTCTGCTCTATCAAAAGATTAATTTTCAATTTCACCACATCTTGAAATGTTAGCCTATTGGTAAAAGTTCTTTTCCTTATGTCACAATAACTTCACTCCAATTCAAAACAAAGGCATCTTGAGATGGTGTTAAATATTGTAATTTGCAGAAGTTCAAAATTTACTTGCGTGATTAACGTCAGTCTATGTAGGTTGTTACAATGTAATTCAATTAAAACATTTAGACAAACTTAGTACTACCTATATTTCTAGCTAAATTATTGATATCTGTATTCACTTAGAAAACATGCATCTATATTATTAACAATTTAATTAGGTCCAATTCTTTCAGAGATCTCAAATCAATGAACTTTTTGTTGTCAAATATCCTCCTTAGTGCACATAAGAATTGATATACCTCTTTACAAAGCGACAAAGTATCTATCTTCAACAATGAAAGAGTTTACAGTCTGAAATCAAAATGAAGATGAAAGAAATATGATCAGTTTAGAAGAGTGACATAAAATTCTCTATGCAACGCATGTTTTTTCTAGAATATCAAGCACAAAAAAAGAAATACCTAACTTAAATAGCGCATTTTCTTATATCGTTTTCTAATGATGTCTGCTTCACAGACATTTTAGGTTGTCTGTTTAACCCGTACCCAATAATTCTTTTTTTTTGTTTGACTGGTCCGAATTGGAAACAACAGCAGATAACTATCAACAACATGAAGAAGGTAAATTTGTTCTTTGCAAGTTCTTGTATCTAATGTAATGAAAGAATAAAATCCCTCATTAAGAGCAATTATAATCATGTTTTCTAAAGTCCTCTGCACCAGACCCTGCAAAATGAGGTATCAGGAAGTAAGGGATTAAAAGACAAGGAAAAAAAACTAAATAGTTTAAATACGCTTAAATTAGACTTTTTATATTCAAATTTCTCTCTTTAATTCCATCTAAAGCAATTGCAGACAATAATACAGATACCCTGAGCAACAATTTTCCCAGTACAGACAATTTTCAATCCCTACAGAGATTTGAGTCTTGAAAAACCAACAAAATTGATGACTAACCAATGAGTGTATTCAAAATCAGAATTATTACAAAGGACACTAAAAAGAAAGGGATTAAAATATTTCCCTCATTTTTCATAAGATAAGCGCTTACCCCCATATTCTACATATTGCTACAGAGGCTAATGAGCGTAAACTAAATCTTAATGAGGGAAATTGAGCCAGAAATCTAAGCTCTGTTAAAAGCTTTCAAACACATGTAGTTAAAAGATGCATTATCCTGGGACTAATAAATTATAAGGCACTCAATTCTCTAATTCCTTACCCTTAACAAGAAAGGTCAAAGCAATAAGCAGCAGAGAACATAAGGGGTTTTAACATCACTGTTAATAGGAATTTAGTTATATTGTTATATAGGTCTTATAATTGAAGTTAGAATGTATGGTTGATAATTGGTCAAGCAGGGAACACCTATTGGCATACCCTATGTCAGCATGGAGAGATTACCTCCCCTTAACTTTCAATTTTTACATTGAAATTGAAATTGCATGAATGAAAGGTGGCAAATAAGAATTTCAATCCATAAAAAATTCTTATGATATAAAACTTCAGTTTATATCTGCACTTGTTCTGTTAAATCCTTGACTTTAATTGTTATTCTGACTTTCCTCCGTTAGGGTTTAAATACCTTTACTCAAGCATATATTAAGTTGAATGGTAGCGGCACTTCACATGGCCATTGCCCTTGGAAACAAACTTTAGTACCACACTTCTTTAACCCTTTCCCAAACAATAACGACATTTGACTACTTTGTTGCAGACAACTTTAGAAAACATTAAGGAAAAGCAGAAATTGCTCATAACGAGCAATTTCTCCTTTTTCCACAATGTTTTCTAATCTATCTGAAGAATATTTTTCAATTTCATCACATTTTGATATGTCGTCTGCTAACTCTTCCAATTTGGGAGAGTCGAAGATTTGTTGTTTAGGAAAGGGTTAAAGCTTGACAAGGTATTCTAGTTGTAATGCTTTCCCCAGAGTGCTATAGAGGGCTGGCGTTATAATCATTGCCTATCAGTCCTTGGTATGTCCTTATATAATCTGTACTCCATAACCTTCCACACAAAAACTGGTCATTCTACCTCTGCTCCATGGTTGTCGTCGACTGTCCCAAAAATTGAAAAAGTTTGCAGAAGATATTTCAAAATGTGATAAAATTGAAAAAGTGTTTTCTGATGGGGCAGAAAACCTTGTGGGGAAAGGAGAAATTGCTCTTTAAGTGGCAGCGAAAGAGTTATTAAAATATTAAAACTGGCTTGTACTCACCAACTGTTGTAATAGTGGTTACAGGTCCAGTGGTCGAAGCACCAAACGTTGTCTCAACAAACACCTGAAATAGAGAACAAACAAGTTGTATACATGTATAACGCTTAGAATTATGGGTAGTTTCCTTAAAAAAGCCACCAATTTACTTGGTGGCTGGCCTGGATCTTACCTCTTTGCATAAGCATAAATTCGGTTCCAGCACTATAAGGGTTAATTGGATGGTTTGAAGTTTTATGTTGCTTTCTTTTCTGTATCGAGGGCTTAGAGCGATACTGTTCTAAATGACATTTTTGTCCAAAGTCACTTTTTTACATAAAATAAGTCCTTAACACATCATACATCTACCCTATAAATTTTAAGTTCAAGAAACCAAAAATAAAGAAGTTATTGCATATTTGTCCTAATGTTACAAGTGCAAATGCATTAAAAACTTAGAGCGATACTGTTACAAGTGATGCACTTGTAACAGTATCGCTCTAAGGCTTTTGATCAAAGTTGCAAAGTACAATTAATTTATATCATTTTGTTTACAAAACATAATTGAAAGGACACTGTATGGTTTATTTGCATTTTTGCCACATGAAAACCAATTATTGTATGGGATAATAGCAATTTTGAAACTAACGAAATGCTAACTGTGATTAACATCAGGGATGTTTGTTTTATTTGACTATAACACATTTCTTTGCATAATTAGTAATATCATTGTTGACATTGTTTAAGATGACCATAGATATTCTAGTGCAGATACATCCATTCAGTGACATGGAGCTGTACATTAATTTTAATTTGTCAGTAAATGCATGCATCTTCACTACCACTCTCATGATTTTCTTATTGACAAATCATGAATGGTTATAATTTTATGGATGATGGACTAACTTAAAAAGACATACTATTTGTATTCCACAAATTCAATATCTCAAATTTATACCTATTAAAGAATGCTTGTAGTTATTTTGTTCCTACATCATACTTAGGAAATACCTTAAAATATATTCAAACTAATTGACTTATTGATTTCATACTAATTGGGTCCATCAGTGAAAGTGCAGGCTGACCTGTATCATATGATAGTATTATTCTGAGGTATCATGTGTCCATATAGGTTGGCCTTTATAGGTCCTATATGCAGGTAATCTTTTTTCTCCAAATAATTAATTCATACAAGAACTGAAAAATGTAAGGATAAGATAAAAACCCATTTAATATATGAAATGAAAACGAAAAATGGATTAATTCTCTGAGAAAATCAACAATGTGTTGTACTGACTGATGATAAAAGAGTGATTCTTCTGCATCATTTTACTGGTTTCAGTATTATTTTATGGCAATTTGTGAGGGGACCAGAATATGGTTTCTTTAGCAGGATCATTACATTATTACATGCTAGGATTCTATCATTTCTGATAGTTTATCAAAATGTGAGATGAATTGTAAAAGCAGACGTGTCTGCTTTTAGTCGATACATTTTGACTTTGAATTTTAGTCATTTGTCTATTACTTGGAACAAAATTTTAATGAAAAGATCATTTTTGATATTGTATATTTATCAGTCTTCACAAATATTTATCAAAGGTTAATTTAAGATGGAATAACTTGATTTATAATCGATTTCGGCTTCATTGATTTAGAGTAAATCAAGTAAAAAATCTTATGCATTCCAAATAACTTGTATTACAAATCATTTACTCTTTAACTTCTTACAGTATGCTACTATCTGTGTCATTATTCATACTTCCTTTAGTTTGAGCATACTCATTTAATGAGGATCTACAGTGATTTTGATGCTTATTCAGATGTATAGTTCAAACATTTATAACCTGAATTACCAACCATTATCGTTCCAATATATATAAACCTGGCCTAAGAGTTCAACAGCTTGAAAATTGTGAAAGAGAATTAACTTTGGACAAACCTTTTCAAAATCTGGATGCTAACAAATAAAATGTCAGTGGGGTGCATGCCTATAGGCACTAAATTCACATGCATACATCTCTGTAAAATGTGTGCAAATTATCCTAGAAATGGTTCATTTTGACTTTTTTTCTCTGGGCTTGGACTCACAGACCTATGTGGATTTGTCAGAAAGTCATTGTGCATGAAAAAAATTGCTATGATAATGCCCCTGAATGTAAGGTAATAGTATAGAATGAAATGAGAAATGCATGAATAGAAAGCTGCAGCAGACAACTGTTTTCATTGTCCGGAACTTGAAAATGTTATGAAATCTCTGCAGAAATGAACAAAAACATATCAAATTTCCTTATAAACAATAAATGTTATCATAAACATAGTTTTTTTCAGATGAATTAAATAATACATGAATAAAAATTGAAATTTTTTATCTAAAATTTCACATTTTGGTTACTTGTAACAGTATCGCTTCCAAATGATTTCATGTTTTCAGCCCAATTTCAGTGCGATACTGTTCCAAGTAACATTTTTCCTAATATCTCATTTTTTATTTAAGATTTTAGAAATATGTACTGATCTATCAATAAATAAACTAAAATTGAACATCCATATAAAATTACACAACTCTGTAATATATATTGATCAAATGAAACAGTTTTTTCCTTCTCCTGAAAAATATGTGAAAATGCACTTGTAACAGTATCGCTCTAAGCCCTCGGTATGGTGTTTAAAGCTGTATCAACACTTTTTCAGTTATGTAACCACTTATCTGGATCCACCAGTTCTAGGCTATGAGTCTGAAGTGACTTGCCAAAAGTCACAGACACTCCTACAAAAACCAGAGGTGTCAGTGTTATGTTGCTTTCAAAAGTATCGAAAATGTAACCAAAATGCAGCAGCCATTATACCTGTCCATAAAATGTCCTCATCTGAGAACGTTCTGCTTCAGATGATGGTGATTAAAAGTGTATAAAGGAATGCATTCCACTGATTATCAAAGTGGAAGAGACATTCAAGAGAACAATCTTTATTACTGATCAATGCACCATAATCAATAATATCATATTCGAATTTCCTCATTTAAGGACAATCTTTTAAATTTTTGTCTGATGCAAAACGATTCAACGTTGAAGGGGTCCTATTTGACACAGTTGTTAACCCATTACCAAACAATAACGACATTTGCCCAGTTTGTTGCTAACGTCTCTGGAAAATATTGTGGGAAAAGGAGAAATTGATTGTAATGAGCAATTTGTTCCTTTTTCCATAATGCGTTTTGTCCTATCAGAAGATCTTTTTTTCTTTTCAATTGCATCACGTTTCGAAAAGTCATCTGCAAACTCTTTCAATTTGAGACAGTTGGGAGTTAGGTGTTTGATAAAGGAATAAACTTCAAAGTCCAAAACCCACACAAAAAATGTTTCTTTACAGGAACGGTTTACTGTTTTCAAGCTAAGACTAAAGCTTCATAATGTCACATTCTCATCAATAAACAGAATCCCTGCAAAAGAGCTATGGAATATTTGTTCTCCAGAATATCAATACAAACTTCCTATTAATAACGGTCTATCACAAAACAAAGATGTATGATTGTATAACAAAATCAATCCTAAGATGCAGTCGTAAAAGAGACATTGCTCTGCTGAATGATCATATATAATAACCAAAGAGCGGGAAAAACCCTGGAGCTCAAGATATAGGAATTCATTCTCTCTCCATACTATTTGTTTAACCAATTACCAAATACAAACGACATTTGACCAGTTTGTTGCAGATGACTCTGAAAAATATTGTGGGAAAAGGAAAATTGCTCTTAAAGAGCAATTTCTCTTTTTCCCCTCAATGTTGTCTGCCCTAATAGAAGATTACTTTCCAATTTCATCACATTTTTAAATGTTGTCTGCAAACTTATTCAATTTCGGACAGTTGAAAATTTGGTGTTTGGTAAAGGGTTAAACCGTTTGCTCTTATGTGAGTTTCTTAACTTATCAGAAATATTTGTTTATGTTTATATGTCTTTTTAACATCAGTTCAACATTATTTCAGTTATGTTGCTATGCCCGACTCAAAATGATTGAGAAAGACCCGTTTCCCAACTGCCCATAAGGGCTGGTCACGCTGGATAATAGAACCATCTGCATTCCATAAGAAATTCAAGAGACTGCCTCTTGTAAAAGTTCAAATGCAATCATTAAGAATTGTTATCGGAATTCTGACTACCATCAGACCACATATAACATTTCTTTTTGTGACAACAGGTAGAATATCATAAAGACAATATGAAAAAAAATCAAGAAAAGAGGCACATTAAAAGTGATAGATCTTAATGCTATATCACAAATTTTGGCAATATGATAAACTCTTATTGAAAGGAGACAACTTGGTCATTTACGAGGTTAATTGTGGTACACGTCATGATTGTGACCTATAACTTATGACAATGTGCTATGAACCAACAGTTATGAAAGTTCTGGAAACAGCTGCTTTGAAATTTTGAGAAGACATTACGGAAGAATACCCATAATCAACCATTTTGAAACCCATTTTGTCGTTATCTTACTTTGGTCATTCTGGGTATACATTGGTCGGGGTCAGAGCTATTTGTATTGAAGTGAATAGTTCCTGCCCTGACCGATGTTTGATGAGAACGACCAAAGTAATCTGATGAAAAAGAGTTTCAAAATGGCAGATTATGGGGATTCTACCTTAATATGGAGAGAAAGTGAAATCATCTTTAAAGAAACCTACATTACCCAGAGCTCTAAATAGGTCTTATTACATGCAAACAAGCAATAGTCATCAGCTATATTTACAACCCTTAAGGGAGATTGGGAATTGGGACTGCATTTCCCATAAATCAAACATTTAAAAGCCAATAATGATATATTCTATTTTTCTGCGCTACATTTGTGCATCAATTATTGAATAAGATACCAATTCAACGATGGAAAAGAACAGGCAACATATTCTTGAATCAAGACTGTAACCAGTGAAATTCTTTCATCTTAATTTGGAACTGGCTTTTACATTTATAATGTTATCTGGTCTCACACCTTTTACAAAGAATTTTTTGGGGTAGTGCCAAATAAGTAGTGCCATTTCAAAATTTTGTGTTAAAACTTCGGTACTGTTTACTAAACAACTTACAGAAATTATTTGCATAAGTCAAAGCTTAAATTATACACATGGATAGTATCTTCAATGAAAGTGCAATATTGCAATGTGACACGTCATTGGAAGCGTCTCGGAGAGACAATTCCAATGATGTGTTACTTTGCAATATTACTTAGCCCAATATTGATAAAAGAGGAATTGTTGTTTTAGACTTACGCAAATCTTAAGTGTAAACTCAGTTTAGTAAAACGGTACCCCGTTGCATAATTTTAGTAGTAAGAGTGACAAGGTAGAACACTGATGTGTTTTCTGTATAGATGATAGCCCTGCAATGCTATCAAAGTCTGTTTTGATTGCCTTTTGCAGGAATATTTGTTTGGGATGTATGAACTCAAATGAAGGTGCCATGGCCAGTTAAGACAGCATGGGTACTGACTATCAGAGAAGGACCTAATATACTTGTTAAAAAAAAATATTTGTAAACCCCCCCCCCCCCTTTTCTGTTTTTCAGAGCTTATTATGGACCAGCTTGAAGTTTTAATGTATATATAGCTATTGGGAGAAAATACTATCCTTAATTCAGCAGATTCTTCAAAATACATGATTTAACATGGCAATTTAAGATCTCAATAGTAACAGGGATTGGATTATGACCATCTAACAATTACCCACCCATATTGCCATGGATGAAGTCCAATCTGAACACACCAGGTTTACCCAATGAAAACACATCTGTCATTAAATGGAAGCCGCCATATTGCTTCTTACAAGACTACTTTCGTTGTACTTTCGTTTTAAAATAAAAATGTTAAATACATTATCTAAACAAACAGGAATTGTGTTATTTGCCGGGGACTATTCACAAAAAATGTGTTACCCTACACTTAAATATGAGGTGTATTTCTCAGGTCACAGAAATGCCTAGAAGTAATGTTACTACCGTGTCTGTCTAGGACCCAGATATCAGCCACAAGACGTTACGACATTGTATCTAAGAAATGCCCAAATAGATACACTTAGGTCATTACTTCTTGCAAAGAACCTTTTGGATTAGTACAGCAAATCCTATTTCTATCAGCACCAAACCAAGCCTTTCTCTGAAACCAAGTTGTTTGCAGCAAAACAAAGTTGAAACTGAAAATTATCAAAAATCTTCATAATCTATCAATTGTCAAATCGTGATGACAATAAGAGAATTTCTTACTATTTGACAACTTCTCCTTTTGTTAAAATGATTTCTTATGTCGTTGGTTGCAAAGCCCTTTTGAAATAGGTAATATGTTGATAAATCCTATTGTTTTGAAAGCCACATTCCCAACCAAAAGTACATCCAGAAGATTTCACTTTTGGACAAAATAATAAATTGGAAAAAATGAAGGATTAGCTGATGGAATGCCATCCTGATTTTCTAGCCAGGAAAATTTAAACCCTATCTTTAATTAAATCGCAGACCCTGAAATTAAAATTCAAATTCAACAGTACGAACAGATTAAAACTCAGACCTTAGAACAGAAGATTTCCTTGACAGAATACAATGGATTCAGAGGTAGAGATATTAGGAATGGGAAGGCCTACATTTGGGGATGGGGCCCTACATTGTGGATACTCATATGGATGATCTCATTAAGTAACATTATAGGGTTTTTAACCCTTAAAATGCTGGGTAATTTTCTATAAATAGCTTTTTGTGTTGTTTGTATTCCAAAACCTTAAATATCTGCCAAATTTTGATGAGGAAAGATACTCAGAGTAGCATACAGGTTAGATCACAGGCCAGTCGCCAATTAACTTGGCAGCTGATCTGGATCCAACCTGTTTGAATCAGCATGATGTTGGTTCCAGCACTATAAGAATTAAGAAAACAAATAAATAACAAACTCTTTTCAAAGTTTTCTTCATGAATAATGTTTTGTTGTTTATATAAGATAGAAAAGAAAAACGGGATTCGCACATTCAACTTTGAAATTTGAGTCATAAAATTCCATATGACTCAGCCTCAACATGGAATCGGTGAATGGTCCAAACTGAGACCAAGCACAGACAACACAAAATAAAGTTTCAAAATGTTAGTGTGTATTAACCATTGTGACAAATGATAAACTACACATAAAGACCATTGCTACTTTAGATAAAGTGTTTTTACTAAAGCCTTCTGGGACAGTTGTGTCAAAAGTGAGGTTACAGAGTAAGGGGTTAAAATTCAACATGGTAACGAATGTAGGATAAAAGCCCAAATTGAGGATGTGTTGTTGTAATAATTGGCATGTAGTCTGCCATTGTCAGCGGTATAGAGTGATGTTTCCCAGAACCACCAAGCATTATCATGAAAAATCCATTAACATGCAGACAGTCATACAAATAGACACTGACATATCAACTTTATTACATAATTATACATCAAACCAATACAGGAAAAATTACATATGATTAATCTCTTGTTTTTCTAGGAGAAACATTATAGTCAATAGAATTCTTACATATCAAGAGTTCAATTCAATACTAAGGTAAGTGCTTCATGATTATGAAGCACTTACTATAGTCTTACATTGAACCCTCGATATGTGCCTGATACAAGAACTCCCATTTGTTTCAAAACAACAAAATCCTCTTTCCAGCATGAAGATTTCTTTCATATTATTGTCATCCATTACCATATAGCCAGGGGTCAATACAAGACTATAGTAAGTCCTTCACAAACATGGACCACATTTAATTGTAACCTAAGTCTTGCATTAGACCACCAGTGTGGCTATGACACTCAATATGATATCTAAATGGATCCAAAGTTAAAGCATTAATTGTAACCTAAGTCTTGCATTAGACCATCAGTGTGGCTATGACACTCAATATGATATCTAAATGGATCCCAAGTTAAAGCATTAATTGTAACCTAAGTCTTGCATTAGACCATCAGTGTGGCTATGACACTCAATATGATATCTAAATGGATCCCAAGTTAAAGCATTAATTGTAACCTAAGTCTTGCATTAGACCATCAGTGTGGCTATGACACTCAATATGATATCTAAATGAATCCCAAGTTAAAGCATTAATTGTAACCTAAGTCTTGCATTAGACCATCAGTGTGGCTATGACACTCAATATGATATCTAAATGGATCCGAAGCAACAGTACTCGACAGTTATCATGTAAGCAAAAGTGCTTCTTTTATGATATTCATTAAAGAAATAGTCTAATTAACTTTAACCCATTACCAAATAAAATTAGCAATTTCTCCTTTTCCATCAATGAATTCTGCCTTATCAGAAGATTGTTTTTCAATTTCATCATATTTTGAGATGTCGTCTGCAATCTCTTTCAATTTGGGACAGGCACAATTTTGGCATTGGGTAAAGGATATGATCTGTTTGGTCAAACTGAAACATATTACAAGAAGGCATCAAGTGCTGGAAGTGTCAGAGACAATCATCATTTCTTCAAAACTTTCTTTTTAATTATGAGTTTACATGATGATTTCACAGGGTTAAGGCATAAACCAGTGCAAATCTTGAAAAGTTACCAGTTAAAGAACAAACGGTTATGATTTCTCATTTCCAATTTGTCAAACATTGAAAATGCAGTGGTTTTGAAAATCATTGTTTGTGATAAAACTAACATTGCATAAAGAATCATATTTCTAGTCATGAAAGAGTTGTATCAAATTCACAGGAAGTGCTTCGTTTCACTTCTGAAGTTGAATTATTAATGGTTATTTGGATGAATTGTTCTTACATTTTTTCGTTATTGATTTCTAACCACTAACTTGCTTCAAAAAGTAACAGAAAGCCTAAACAAAAATCACAAAAGAGGAAATTGCTCAAAGCAACCAATTGTCTACACTCAATTTGACATAGAAAAAACTTTTTTTTCGTTTGCTAACACTATGAATATGGATTTCCACTGGCATAAAATTTCTATTTGGAAAATAAGCTAAAGGTTCTTTGCCAATGAATTTTTAATGCATATCTCATTCACTGGATGTATTACTTCCCGCTAATACCAGATCAATTGACTTCTGTTTGTAATCACTTTTATAGTAATTGCGTAACAAATTGACTCATTCTCTGAATGGAATGCAATTGTTCAAATGGTGCTTGAAACAGCAATTCTCACACGCAGCACAATAATTTACCTCGTACATCGTATAAATGCTTATTATAAATATACCTGTAGCGGAGAGAAACCGCTGTGACAATGTCGGACACTTCTTGTGAGAATTTAGCGATTTATATCAAATCTCAACAACTTTGTACAAGATACTCAAAAATTCTTACATGTAGTTTAACCCTTTGCCAAATGCCAAATTTTCGACTGTCCCGAATTGAAAGAGTTTGCAGACAACATTTCAAAATGTGATGAAATTGAAAAATACACTTCTGATAGAGCAGAAAACATTGTGGGAAAAGGATGAATTGCTCGTTAGGAGCAATTTATCCTTTTCCCACAATGTTTCCAAGAGTTGCCTGCATCAAACTGGTTAAATGTCGTTATTGTTTGCCAGGCCTTTATGGGCCTGTGGTTAGATCGCAGATCATATGATCCCTATCTGGATGGATTCAAATCTCCATGAAAGTAGATATTTTTTTATAATTATTTTGACGTTTTAAGGCTACAAAATACTTGTAGTAAGCAATTTCTCCTGAGTCCTTTTTGCCTCCCTATACAATTCAGGTATAAGTCAAAAACTAAAGTAAGACACATCGTAAACGATGAATTCTTAATTAAAATATTGAGTTCAAACCAATGGATCAAAGAAAGAAAGCTGTCCCTTACATGTGCATTAAATTGTGTTATATATTTTTTTTATATAGGTTTTACATCACATCAACATCATTTCAGTTATGTAGCG
This sequence comes from Cerastoderma edule, assembly GCA_947846245.1. Lineage (NCBI taxonomy): Eukaryota > Metazoa > Mollusca > Bivalvia > Cardiida > Cardiidae > Cerastoderma > Cerastoderma edule. The sequence goes on from OX401406.1 coordinate 19,324,613, forward strand.
ATGCCCGACTCTTGATGGAGGAAGCCCCCACACTCAACTGCCCATAAGGGCTGGTCAAGGCAGGTAGAACCGTAAGTCAGTCGGGAGACTGCTTCTCATGAAAATCCATATCCCTCTCAGATTTGAACCCACATGGAAAATTGTGTTATACAATAAAGTTACAGATAAATAGTTACATCATAAATCAGACTTTCATCATCATTTGTCTGCTGTCCATTCATTATTTGAATCAGTCCATTATTTATCACTATATGGTAATGGCTCAAATGAATCATTCACCAGAATTATTGTACTGCCTCTTCCAGGCGTACTTACATCACCTGTCAACTGAAAACATTCATACAAGCTATCATGTGGGGCTTCCATACAGGAAATTAATGACTAGATCATCTTTCTATAGAAAACAAGACAAATAATTTGAGGGTTCAGTGCAAGACTATAGTAAGTGCTGCATGTTTGTGAAGCACTCACTATAGTCTTGCACTGAACCCTCAAATTGATTGAAATAATAATCAACAAGAGCTGCCTGTTTATCAATAAATGTGCAATATATAATGGTTCGAAAAAACTGTAAAACGTTGAAGCTCATTCCTAGCCCTTTATAAGTATTTAATATACCCACTTGCAACTAAAACTTTAACCTCGGTGCCCTAGGTATGGAATCTGGCATAAACTAGCGGAATGACCTTAAACCATTTCCAAACAATAATGACATTTGACCTGTTTGTTGCAGACGACTCTGGAAAAAATTGTAGGAAAAGATGAAATTGCACTTAATGAGCAATTTCTCCTTTTCCAACAATGTTTTCTGCCCTATCAGAAGATTATTTTTTTCAATTTCATCACATTTTCAAAAGTCGTCTGCAAAGTCTGTCAATTTGTGACAGTCTAATTGGCATTTGGTAAAGGGTTAAAACCTTACCATATCATGCATGGAAACATGTGTTTGGTTTCAAATACCTCGACATGTACTAAATATCTTAATTTTTGACAATAAAGTTCCATGAACTATTATGATTATCTATTATCTCTCAGTTTTCAACCATTTTTCACATATCATTAATCTTTAAGTCCAAATAAGTAGGATTTCCAGTACTAGTAAAACCAAGTTTCTCAGAACAAGGGAACTAAGCCCAATCAATGATGTGTTATTTTGCAGTTATATGTTCTGTATCAGACTAAATTATTAAACGTTTGGGAAAAACATACCTCTAAGCAGAAAACTACATAAGTAGGCTGTAAGCGTTATCTTGCTCTGGCATTATTGGATGAGAAAACTATTATTACATACTATGAAATGCTTGGCTAAGATATGATGCCCATATAAGATAAATCAACCTGCATCCTCTCCATTTTTCCCTAGAATTACAGTCCTTTATTCCAATCCCTAATTGAGGGTTCAGTGCAAGACTATCGTAAGTGCTTCATGTTTTTGAAGCACTTACAATAGCCGTACACTGAACCCTTGTAATGTGGGATTTTGAAGAGTGCCAAAATTGAATTGAAAGCATGTACAGACAACAATTATAAACTATGTAAAACACTGCTTTATTAAGAAACAAGGAAGAATCTGTTATTGCAAAATGAGAAATTGTTTGTGACAAACAATTTGTCCTTTGGTCACAATGCTTTCTGTAATCCTCTATGGCAAATAATATGTCGAAATGTGAATATAATGAAATATATCTATAGGTACAATGAACTGAATTCAAGGAAAGAAAGAATATCAGATGAAGCCAAACTGAAACTATTTTTCAGTAAAACATAGTTCTAGCAAATAACTACAAGGTACAAAATTTCAGATTATGTAACAATGACATACTTGCAGAGCCTCCCTCTTAAAGGCCAGAAAGCAACGTTCTCGCGCTGCAGTAATCAGATTAGATACTCTAATTACTGCTAGAATTATTACTATCCAGAATTCACAGCTTTGAAATATGTGACGCTGTCAACACAAGAATTACATGGTTTCACATCTTTTAGAGACGTAAGAGAAGAAAATACCATGTTCAAGAATCCCCATAGCTATATATCAATTTGCTATTTATATCCTGGTAATATAACGTCTATTCCCAAAACTTTGAATCTCAAGCCTAGATTTGGAGAAGGGGCTGATAGAAGATGAAGCAGCTTCAACCATTCCCTTATATGGGATGTTATGATGGTCCAAAATTGAAAGCAACATCAGTCGACAAAAAAAAAGAAGTTGTTATCATTTATTATAAATTAATGGCAAAATATAGTTGTGACTAAATCAGGAATAGTAAAAATCAAAGCTAAACCGATTTTCTACTTTAGAGAGGAAAACAACCAGGATGTCAAAAGGGAAGATTGCTGGTTTCCAGAAATTATTCTTATTGTCAAACTTTGTTCCTTCAATCTTCTGGTACATGTGTCCTAATCTTGTGCAGACATCCTTTTCTGTCTATGAGCAGACAATTTCAGGAAGTCACAGGGGTCTATAGTTTCCTTTGGGGTCAATACTATGTAATATACTATAAAGTAAATCACATAGTAATGAGTGCAGGATAACTATAGACCCCTGTGATGTCAACAGTCCCCTTCAGAAAAACTCATTCTTAATCCATTGGTTTTTTGAGAAATTTTATGCAAGTGACCGGCCAAACCTTAGTTTGAGCAATTTATCCCTTTATAACAATTGTTTTAATATAGTATCATAAAAAAATTTGTTCTCTTGCTATTTTTCAGCGCTTTCAGAAGTTTTCAAATTGGACCAGTCAAAAACTCCAGTCAAAAACGGGGAGAAGAGTAAGTGTAGGACATTAAAAACTACAGATTAACAAAAGATTCAAGAATCTATTCATGAACATCATGAACGTTAATGAATGTCAAATGACCATTAATGAACACAGAACTTTTTCATGCAATTCAAGAACATGTTCATGAACATACAGTAAATGTTCATGAATATATTCATGAACCTGTTCATAATGTTCATGAAGATGTACTTGAAATTCACGAACAAGTTAAGAACAGCTTTGTATTCATGAATGGTGATTTAACATTCATGAATCAAGTGTGGGAAAATCTGACATTGGTTTTCTTGTACGTAAATGCCAAATCTCTTTCTGTGCTTGTATTTTTAATGGTTATATATTCAATTTCAGTAAATAAAAAATTACTTATCCTTTATGGCTTAAAGACAAGGTGGGCAATACAGACAATTGATTGAATATGCCACCCCTGTCAATGTTCATGAAGTTTATTTATAAGTTCTTGAATCTTTCGCAGCTAGGGGCAGTCATTCACTAACAGTGATAGAGAAATCCTAAGGAGGTCTCTGATGAGTTCACCGCATTGTTTGTCAGATATATCATAACGATACCAGGGTAAACAATGGAATTTTTAGGAGATACATGGATACATTTCAGACTTCTCACAAAATGACTGACAGCTCTTGAATGCTAAACCACTCTAATCAAATGATTTAGAAAGTTATCTTAGAGGAATAGCATCCATCCGTTAAACCAGTGGCTAGTTGCAATACTTTTGTATATCCTCCATATTTGTGAAGGAAATAGTATAGTATTGCATTGAATCCTTGATACTCTCTACAACCTCAAATTCCAGCACTATACAGCTTGTTTCATTACCCCTAACATCTGAAATCAATGTTGGCCATGGACTCTAAACCACAAGATAGTATTACTACTGTCTGCAGATATTTTTTTTTTAAAATAATGGTGATTCGAACTAAGGATGAGTGTAAAAACTCGGGGTTAGTAGACTAGCATCACTGCAGTGTCTCATACATTAGAATTTGACTTGACCAAATTGAAAGCAACAGCAGACGACAAATATAAAATATTTTCAATAACACTTAATTTTAACCCTACAACTGCAAATGCATTATCATACGAATATTTCAAGGAATGATTTATATATCAAGTAGCATTTCGTAATGATTCTAAAATAAGAATAACTTAAGTATTAAGATGGATGTAAATCAAAAGTAGGGGGAAATTAAATACTATCTCTATTCTATTAGTTAAAACCCTATTAGACGAACATCAAGTGTTGTATACCAACTCTTTGAATTTGAGACAAAAAAAAGTATCTAAAATGTATAAATGGTGGGTAGCAATTCATTTATCAAAGTTAATCTAGTCACTAAAAAGAATAGTTTAAACACTTTTCATTTTCTTATCCTCTATTGTTAATTTTGTCATAAGACTGTATAACTAACCAAATCTCATGTTATTTTTCTTGAATAAGGTTTTAAGGTTTTGCATTGCTTCAACAGTATTTGAGTCATGTGGCTTTGCTCGGCTCATATGGCAGGGTTTCCATTAAGAGCCGGTCACCTGGGGCCCGTTTTACTAAACAACTTATGGAAAATGTTTGCGTAAGTCATAATTGATAAACATGGATAGTATCTTCAATGAAAGTACAATGTTGCAATGTGGCACTTCATTGGAAGCGTCTCGGAGAGACGATTCCAATGATGTGTCACCTTGCAATATTGCTTCGTCCAATAATGAAATAAGAGTAATTGTTGTTTTAGACTTACGCAAATCTTCAGCGTAAACTGTTTTGTAAAACGGTACCCTGCTTCATATGTCTTTTTGGTCAGCTCAAATTACAAAAAAAATGAAAGATGGTCATAAAATGTAGTTATATAACACCTATAACATTTGTTGGATGTATGATTCATTGGCCTCCTTAAATCTACAGTAAAACTCTTACTTCTAAAATTAATGACAACCATGTCACACTTGATTGCCATAAGGGCTTGTCAAGACTGAAAGAACCATCAGCATTCTTCAAGTCAACCAAGAGATATGACTTTTAATGATAATCCAAAATTTGCTGGCATCAGGATCTTTTTTTGAACCCACAGAGAAAATCTCATAAGAGAGAATTGGGTTGTAAGATAAAATGAAAGAGGAATCATTACCGGGTGTGTTGTTTTTTTCTTCGTTGACATAGGGTAACACAAGTGCAGACTCCTCTCATCTGGAATGTCTCTTGTTGGAGTGTCAGAGGAAAGTTTGGGCGAGTCTTCATACAACTTTGAGGAGATTTGAGAAGAGTCTTCGCACAACTTTGAGCAGATTTGAGAAGAGTCTTCATACAATTTTGAGGAGAGTTTAGACGAGTCTTCGCACAACTTTGAGGAAAGTTTAGACGAGTCTTCATACAACTTTGAGGAGATTTGTGATGAGTTCACATACAATGTCAAGGAGATTGTATAAAAATCTTCACACCATTGGAAGGAGACTTAAACTATACTTTACAAACAACTAAGATTTTATGCAAGTACTCATACAACTGTAAGGAGATTGAAGGCATGCCTGCATACAATCATGACAATATTATGGACAAGTTTAAACACAGTTTTCACATACAAAATTAATTTGAATTATGCACACAATTTCTAATTCTTCACACCATTGTACCAAGAACTGTTAATGGCCCAATCTTTGTCTGCGACCATCTTCAAATAGTTTATCGAAGAGTCAATGTAGTTCAATAATTCTTAATGTAAGCTATAACATAAAACCTATAATTTAAGAGCAAAACAGAAAATAAAGTCAAAGCAATATCTCCCTTTGTTATGGTTTCAAATGCAATATAAGTTGCAAAGGTTTTCAAAAGGAAATGGCTAGAATCGGTTGGTAAGCCATGAAATGTATCATGGTATATGGCTATTCTTATCTAACTTACATTATCAAAGCAGATGACAAATATCAATCAATTAAAAGCATAAAAATAATTTTGATGCAGATAATGTCGACATCTGCTGCTTTTCAACACCAGGAAATTTAGGCTAGTAACACCACTTCAAAGCAACAATTATAACTAAAACAGAATTACTAAATATATTTCTGATACTGTTGTTTGGAAAGTAGAGAAATTGTATATCTTTCACAATCCCTCATATGGGAAATTGTGCCTGAACTGGATTTAAAGCGACAACAACAACAAAAAATAGCCTTATAATTCATTTGTGGTAAAGGGTAGAAACCATTGTGACAAAAGAATAAATTTCCAAAGCTTTCTGAAGCTGATATGTGTCAAAATAAAGTATCAGTAAGTATAAAGGAGTCAAGTGTCCTACATTTACATTAAAAAGAGCATATAACAAACAACCTATTCCTTTACAATAGAACAAAAGATGTGAAACCATCTTAACCCTTTACAAAACAACACATTTTTAACTCTCAAAAATGTGATAAAATTGGAAATTTATCTTCTGATAGGGTATAAAACATTGTGGGAAAAGAAGAAATTGCTCGTTACGAGCAAAGTGTTTTCCAGAGTCGTCTGCAACAAAGTGGTCAAATGCCGCTATTATTTGGTAGTGGGTTAAGTGAATCACTGTCAAAGACAGTTCCTGCATAATCTAACAGATATAGGAGGGAATGTTTGTTGGATTCACAGAGGATCAATATATTTTCACATAAAATAAATAATTCATATCATACATTTCTTGTCTGGCAGGACTTTCTCAGCTTTAAACCACTTTTCATGTGTCTGTAGCAATATCTGATAAGATCCACATAATTTTTTGTGAGGGAATAAATCAATTGGACCCATAACTGAGCGTTATTATGACTGAACCAATAAAGACATTTGTTTCATTTTGAATTTGGTCAGATTTGCATGAAAGGGTTAATATATTCTAACAGCTTTTCAGTTATATAACTGCATTTCCTGGATCTAGACCAGAACATTGCATAGGCTGTCAGGTTGTAAAGCAATCCTTATATTGCCCAGAGAGTCACAGAAGGAAACCATTAATTACTACCATTATGATCTCAAACTGTAATGCGATCCCTATATTACCTACAGTGTCATGGAGGGAAGCCATTACTATCATTCTGTTCTCAAACTGTAGTTTTATCCCTATACTACAAAAAGTGCCATGGAGGGAAGCCATAACTACCACTGATATCTCAAGCTGTAATTCTATTCTTATATTACCCAGAGTGCCATGGGGGGAAGCCAATACTACCATTGTGATCTCAAGCTGTAATGTAATGAATGAATGATGTTTTAAGGCGCATCGACAGCTATGGTCATTTAGCGCGAACTATGATGATGTGGATGATAAAAAAAAGCTGTAATGTTATTTCTATATTACCTAGAGTACCATGAAGGGAATCCATTACTACCAGAGTGATCTCAAGCTGTTATGCTATTCCTTTATTACACAGAGTACCATGAAGGGAATCCATTACTACCATAGTGATCTCAAGCTGTAATACTATTCCTATATTACCAAGAGTACCATGTAGGGAATCCATTACTACCAGAGTGATCTCAAGCTGTGATGCTATTCCTATATTACCTAGAGTACCATGAAGGGAATCCATTACTACCAGAGTGATCTCAAGCTGTTATGCTATTCCTTTATTACACAGAGTACCATGAAGGGAATCCATTACTACCATAGTGATCTCAAGCTGTAATACTATTCCTATATTACCAAGAGTACCATGTAGGGAATCCATTACTACCAGAGTGATCTCAAGCTGTGATGCTATTCCTATATTACCTAGAGTACCATGAAGGGAATCCATTACTACCAGAGTGATCTCAAGCTGTTATGCTATTCCTTTATTACACAGAGTACCATGAAGGGAATCCATTACTACCATAGTGATCTCAAGCTGTAATACTATTCCTATATTACCAAGAGTGCCATGTAGGGAAGCCATTACTACCATTGTGATCTCAAGCTGTAATGCTATCCCTAAACTACACAAAGTGCCACAGAGGGAAGCCATTACTACCATTGTGATCTCAAGCTGTAATGCTATCCTAAACTACACAAAGTGCCACAGAGGGAAGCCATTACTTCCATTGTGATCTCAAGCTGTAATGATATTCCTAAACTACACAAAGTGCCACAGAGGGAAGCCATTACTTCCATTGTGATCTCAAGCTGTAATGATATTCCTAAACTACACAAAGTGCCACAGAGGGAAGCCATTACTTCCATTGTGATCTCAAGCTGTAGAGCTATCCCTAAACTACACAAAGTGCCACAGAGGGAAGCCATTACGTCCATTGTGATCTCAAGCTTTAATGCAATTCCTAAACTACACAAAGTGCCACAGAGGGAAGCCATTACTTCCATTGTGATCTCAAGCTGTAATAATATTCCTAAACTACACAAAGTGCCACAGAGGGAAGCCATTACTTCCATTGTGATCTCAAGCTGTAGAGCTATCCCTAAACTACACAAAGTGCCACAGAGGGAAGCCATTACTTCCATTGTGATCTCAAGCTGTTATGATATGCCTAAACTACACAAAGTGCCACAGAGGGAAACCATTACGTCCATTGTGATCTCAAGCTGTAATGCAATTCCTAAACTACACAAAAGCCACAGAGGGAAGCCATTACTTCCATTGTGATCTCAAGCTGTAATGATATTCCTAAACTACACAAAGTGCCACAGAGGGAAGCCATTACTTCCATTGTGATCTCAAGCTGTAATGATATTCCTATACTACACAAAGTGCCACAGAAGGAAGCCATTACTTCCATTGTGATCTCAAGCTGTAATGCAATTCCTAAACTACACAAAGTGCCACATAGAGAAGCCATTAATACCATTGTGATCTCAAGCTGTAATGCTATCCCTAAACTACACAAAGTGCGACAGAGGGAAGCCATTACTTCCATTGTGATCTCAAGCTGTAATGCAATTCCTATACTACACAAAGTGCCACAGAGGGAAGCCATTTCTTCCATTGTGATCTCAAGCTGTAATGCAATTCCTAAACTACACAAAGTGCCACAGAGGGAAGCCATTACTTCCATTGTGATCTCAAGCTGTAATGATATTCCTAAACTACACAAAGTGCCACAGAGGGAAGCCATTACGTCCATTGTGATCTCAAGCTGTAATGATATTCCTAAACTACACAAAGTGCCACAGAGGGAAGCCATTACTTCCATTGTGATCTCAAGCTGTAATGATATTCCTAAACTACACAAAGTGCCACAGAGGGAAGCCATTTCTTCCATTGTGATCTCAAGCTGTAATGCAATTCCTAAACTACACAAAGTGCCACAGAGGGAAGCCATTACTTCCATTGTGATCTCAAGCTGTAATGCTATCCCTAAACTACACAAAGTGCCACAGAGGGAAGCCATTACTTCCATTGTGATCTCAAGCTGTAATGCAATTCCTAAACTACACAAAGTGCCACAGAGGGAAACCATTCCTACCATTGTGATCTCAAGCTGTAATGCTATCCCTAAACTACACAAAGTGCCACAGAGGGAAGCCATTACTTCCATTGTGATCTCAAGCTGAAATGCTATCCCTAAACTACACAAAGTGCCACAGAGGGAAGCCATTACTTCCATTGTGATCTCAAGCTGTAGAGCTATCCCTAAACTACACAAAATGCCACAGAGGGATGCCATTCCTACCATTGTGATCTCAAGCTGTTATGCTAACCCTAAACTACACAAAGTGCCACAGAGGGAAGCCATTACTTCCATTGTGATCTCAAGCTGTAGAGCTATCCCTAAACTACACAAAGTGCCACAGAGGGAAACCATTCCTACCATTGTGATCTCAAGCTGTAGAGCTATCCCTAAACTACACAAAGTGCCACAGAGGGAAACCATTCCTACCATTGTGATTTTAAGCTGTAATGCTATTCCTATACTACACAAAGTGCGACAGTATTTAAGCCTCCCCGCTGCCTCTTTGCTCTGGGAGTGCTGATATACTAAAATGAAATATCAGAGTACCTTAATTAAGATAAAATCGCCATTTTAAAATATATATATATGAAACAATCGCTAACATTGAAATCCAATATTCCTTTTATTTTCATTCCAACCTGTGACTTCCATTCATCTGTATTAATATTACTGTAATAGTTAAAATTTTCAAACTTCCTAAGTATTCCTCGATAAAAATTGGAAACCATTGTGAAAAGGAGAATTTAATCATCATAGATGTATTTTGTGTCCTCTGATGCAAGCTAGTGTCTTATAAGGCAGATACAATGTGCTTACCAAAAGTTTCATTAATACCTATAAGTAAAGTAGTAATTCAATAAAACATGAGCCTGTGCATTTTCTATGACATTTTTTGAACATCACTCCATCACTGTAGAACCTATAGGCTATATCTCGTCAATCAAAATAAATAATAAATGATCTTTTGGTTTCATAGTCACAACTTTACAGCACAAGAGATGGATTAGTGTTTACATGATATTAGTCATTATATATTCCTTACTTCATTTTGCCCATCTTTCTTTTCAAATCCAAAAGCAGACTTGATAAACCATTTCAACAATATGAAAAGTTTGCTCTTAAAATTAACAATCAATACATCCTTTAATCCAATGGCTATCCCTAAATGTCTCAAATAAATCAGCATCTTCAGCATACCGTTTTACTAAACATTTTATACCAAAATTTGCACAAGTTCAAAACAATATTCCCTCTTATTATAATATGGGGCAAAGCAATATTGCATAGTAATTAACACATCATTTGAAACGTCTCTCTGAGGCACTTCCAAAGACATGTCACATGCCCATATTGTTTTTTTTAATTTAAGACACTATCACACTGTCCATGTTTATCAGTTTCGACTAACCCAAATACTTCATTCAGTTGTTTAGTGAAACCGTACCCTGAACTTGATACTTGTGGTGCGCAGTTGCTTTTATTTGAACCAGTCATTAAAAAATCTCAAACATGAAACTTGGTTATCATTATTAACATGAAAAACATCTACCGGGGGAACAAATTAAAGATATGTGCAAAATTGTCGCAATTGACTAATAATAATCGAGGAGCTTTTATAAAGAGGAAATTCTCTTTGGGTCACTGTTCTTTACGAAGCCATTTTTAAGTTGTTTGTCAAATGTACAAGGGAATTATGAGCACAAATTGTTACAAGCTATAAAGATTTTGAAATATAAAATCATGTTACCATAACAACAGCATAAAAAGTAAGAAAAGAATATACTATCATAGGGGATAGCACTTATCAGATTATCAGACCTATTTAATTACAAGCAAATTCTGCTTTTGTCACAATAGTTTCTTATCAGCATCACAACAGAGGTTTCCTTTCATCATTTATAACTGACATTCTAAAGTAACTTCAAATTTGGTTGTGCGAAAACAAATCTTCATAAAGAAATAAATGGAATTAAGAAGTACACATCAATTAAAAATAAAGAGCATTACTGACAAGTAATTATGGAGTAATGGGTTAAAAAACTCCCACCACAATTCCTCATGCTCTCTCCTCAACATCTTAAGTTGCTTTTAATTTGAATGTGCAAAATGATTCTGTATAAAGATAGGGAATTGAGAAGTAAATATCTATCAAAAAATAAAAAGTGTTATAGACAAGTGATTAATAAATTGTGGAGTAATGGGTTAAAAGGCTCCCATCACAATACCTCATGTTCTCTCCTAAACATTGCCCATGCCTCACACTGAAAGCACTCTATCAATAGTAATCAGCCATTCCAAGAGTTAAAAGACCCCTCCACGGTTATTATTACGTTAGGTAACTCCCCGTTTCCACTAAACACTACAGTGACACTATCATAATAGGTACTATTGATTCAAAATTAAAGGCATCCAATCCCGAGATCAATTCTCCGAGAGCATTTCAAGCCACTGCTAATCAGACAGGAGAACCTAAGCATATCCCCAGTGTTAATCGAGTAACACCAAGATAATAAGTGCTAATGTTCCAAAATTAAACTCCCAGCTTTAAGAGATCAATCCTTTCAGCAAGGGAAAATCTCCCTAGTTTCAGTCTTAATTGACTAATGAGTCCAATTATGGAAGTTAATCCTATTAGAATTCACCATTTTTTATCTTAACACACAATTATCTGTGAAATTCGTGGATCAAATCAGTGCACATTGAGTATTGCTTTTCCATTCAATTGAGACCGGTTTCTCTCCGGCTAGATTGATCAGAGATTTTCACTTGGCACTTTATTAACAGACACATTCAAGTACACAGCTATTAGAGAACATTGAGTTTTGCTATCAGATCATGAGGCATCGTAGATGATCTCTTAAAAGAATAATAATGTTAAATAGAATGTAAATCCACCACTCATTCGCTTACACCATACTAGGAAGAATTAACAGTTTTAAAGGAAAATGTTCTCAGTTTGATGGCTGAACAAATCTGCCTCTATAACCACCAGCTCTGTACTAAATCCAATACAAAGTCCGCAATCTCTTGCAGAAGCCATACTGTCAAGGAAAACACATTTCACAGACAAACATTTCTCAAAACATCAGCCAACAACACAATGCTAAACAAGGTGAGATTTGTTAAAGGTTAACATTGGAAACAATGGCAGATGAAAAATATGATATAGAACAAGTCGAGGGTTCAATACAAAACTATAGTAAGTGCTTCACAAACGTGAAGCACTTACTATAGTATTGCATTGAAACCTCGAATTACAGTTTCTTTTCATGGTGAATGTATATCTTTTTGGCAAATAGAGAAACTACGCTACTACATCAGCCCTTTAAATGAAGAATGAAAATAAAACCTCTAACACAAACAGATAATTATATGATTCTAAAGATCTGTTTAAAATGTTACATTTGAAACAAAAAAACCACGGCAAATGTCAAAGGATTACTATGATATGAAAACAAGGTTCTCAGAAAACTTAAATACTACTTGTTTGGTTGAAACTCCCTTCAAATCAAGATTTTTTTTTTTTAAATAAGGAATCCGGTAAAGAGAAACTTATGAAAAGCTGCATCTGATACTGCAAATTGTCAATCAATCATTCAACTTTTCATGCGTGTTTTTGTGTAAAGTTAGAACCATGCAGCATTTGGTCAAGTTAAATTTTGTCTGCTACAAATAAAAGGCGAAAACAGACCCATATTCATCACATTGGAATTGGTGACTACATGGTCTTTACTGAAGGCAATGTCAGACAAGAACAATTAAGTATAATAAGTTTTATTTCATTTATGATATTGTTAGAAAACACTTTTTGACAAAAAGAGAATCTATGTATACACTTTATGAACAATTACTTCATTTGTGGTTTTGTACAGTGTTTTTTTTTTTAAATACGTTTGGCAGTTATGATGGTTGTTTTTTCAGGGAAAATGTATTTAAAAGCTGTTTATGTTATCATATCATATCATAGAATATCATAACTGATGATGAACATAAATTATTCCTATATAATTGATCACAGAAATATTATTTCTTCTAATAGAATAGTATATCATATCTGGGGTTCAATGCAGGACTATAGTAAATGCTTCATGTTTATAAAGCACTTACCATAGTCTTCCATTGAACCCTCAAATTAAACTCATCTATAGCTGCTTAAATGTCAAGATACCAGTAGATCTTGCACATCTAAATCCCAGACATACTTGGTTTTGGTCATTACACCTTAGTCTACAGATCAAGACCCCTAATTACAAAGCCCATTTCTGTGATGTATCGCCCCATTTCCTTCACATCACATCTTGGGCGAACTAATCAAAAACCGTCCCCTGGAACAATACTGCTGGGGGAGTAATCTCCGAGATACATACCCAATGGTACTACTCTTTTCTTTATTTAAGGGAGATACCATATTTTAGTTGTTAATTTGATGAAGTATTTTTGGTGAGTCTATGCACCGTTTAATGCTGTTTTCAACAGTTTTATAATCACGTCACAGCAATTCCTGTATCCAAGCATTTCAAGGGTTCAGTGATAGATTATAGTCAATTCTGCCACAGCTATTCTTTTTGTATTAATATGAATGAAAGAGGTACTTTTTTACACTTTCAGACTGATATATCTCCAAAAGTCTCAAGTTTTATTTGCATCAACTTAACATTTTACCAAATCAAGTGATTTCAAAAAGGTATCACTTTGTCACCTTACCGAAATCAAATTGTAGTTTTTTCAAACCGGATAAGTTGAAAGAAGCAATTTCAATCCAAATACAATGACAAGAAGCTACTATTGCAAAAAATCAAATTTGCAGTACGAAAAAAGAGAAATTTTCTTTTTCAAAAATGATTTCAGAAATGTTCCCAAGCAGACCCACAAAGGCATCAGACGAAACATTTACATGACAAATAATTGCTGACAATAAAACAATAATTGCAGGAATTACTATGACCAGATGCTGCGAAGGCAATAACCTTTTCTTTCATATATCAAGGTTTCAGTGCAATTACTATAGTAGGTGCTTCACATTTTGTGAAGGAGTTACTGTAGTATTGCATTTAACCTTCAACATATAGACTTAATGTATTTTGTTGCAGACTTCTCAGAAAGCGATGGGGAAACCTGAAAAAAATTGTTCAACACAAGGAATTTCTCCATCTGTTTCAAAGGTTTCAACCAAATATCAGGGAAAACCCTTATTTTGTATGTGAGTGTAACATGCTGTTTCTTTAAAATTGGATCCATCATAAATCCATGTATAACAGCATTTCTATGAGTGACTTCCCAAAACTATATGTTTAGGAAATAAAAATCTTGATGTGAGGTCAGACATCTCCAGTCTATACTACTGTAAAACAGCAAGGCATCAATATGAAGTAAGGTCTCAAGATTACTTAACAGTTAATTATTATTCACTCCAATTACGTGGGGTGTGAAATAAATTTGAAAATGTCTGGGAATACAATGATTTCTGTCTTTTTTTCTTCCCACACCAGACCCTTCTTTCAGACAGAATCTCTAGTGCCAAATGCTACTTGAGAAATTGTGATGGATTGAAACTGAAATAAAAAGACAGCACTTGTAAACTGTTGTGAAAACTGAATCACCCCTTCCAATATGAAATTGAATTAAAATTAAAACTGAAATCATTACGATGAAAGGAAAAAAAGCTGGTTAGTAGGCAAAAATTAGTGAAATAAAACACTGAGACAAAATGAAAGATTGCTCAATAGCAGTTCAGGTGATACCCAAGAAACAGAATTCTATGATGAACCCATATGGGAATTTGTGACAGATCCAAATTGATGTGTAGCAGCAGACAACAGAAAAAATAGCTATAGACATACTTTGTCCTTATTAAGTAAGGTTAAGAAACAAAAGAAGAAATCAGCAACTAAGCAGATTCCATAAAACAGGCCGTCATCATTTTCTTTTTGTGTCATAAAATAAGTCATTTGACAAACTTCCCACTGATGCCAGCAGTTTGCTACAGATATGAAGTAATATATTCCATATTCCCCCATATGAACTTTGTAACTGCATCAATTTGAAAGCAACAACAGCTGACACAAAAAAAACATAGGATATATGGTCGAATCCATTGTGGCGAAATGTTAATTTGCCAATGATATTAAAAGCCTTTTGCAGCCCCCATAGATGGGAAAATGTATTGTAAAAGGAGTAAGGGATAGAATCATTTGCTAAATGTTTGGATTGTATTTAACCCTTTACCAAATGCTAAATTTTTGACTGTCCCTAATTGAAACAGAAGAAAACAATGTGAGAAAAAGAGAAATTGCTCATTATGAGCAATTTCTCCTTTTCCCACAATGTTTTCCAGATTGAGTCTTCTGCAACAAACTGGTCAAATGTCGTTATTGTTTGGTAAAGGGTTAATGTGTCAGAATCAAAGGATGCCTTTCAGCCTGACTAGAAGAGAGAAGAAATTAAGATTTATTAAATTCCAAGTGTGAAAGTTATATTCCCTGAAAATTTAGCTAAATCTTAATTTGGATTACCTCTTCCCTCAATGGAGGAGATTTCATGCCTAATTTTTGTTTTCTTTGAAACTTGACTTTAAAATGTGTCAAACCATTTTCGATTTCATACTACATTAAACTTGTGTTAAGAGGCCAGCCTATGGAACAGATTAAAATGGCTGTTTAAGACAGGTTGGCTGCTAAACATAAGTTGATGTACACTATAAATCTTACAATGGGACTATCTGTAGTGGTTGTTTGAGGCAGGTTGTCTGCTTAAAAGAGTGGCTGCTTAACACAAGTTAGACTGTATAGCATTAACCATCACTGTGATTATACCATTGACTTTCTTTTTTAGGGTTTAACATCATATCAACAACTTATCATGGATGGAGTAAGATCCATCGCTTGACTGCCAATAAAGGCTGGTCAATGCAGGTAGAATCGTCAACAATCAGGCGGGAGACAATAATTGTTATATACCTCTCACGAAAATTCAACTCTATTGCAACCTTAATTTGAACCCAGGTAGAAAGGAGCTTTGGGATTTCAAGTTCTTAGAAAGTTAAATGGCCATTCATGAACACAACTCATGAATTTCAAGAACATGTTCATGAACATCAAGTACAGGTTCATGAATATTTTCATGAACCTGTTCTTGATGTTCATGAACATATACTTAAAATACATAATAATATTACAAACAGATTTGTGTTCATGAATGGTCATGCAATGTTCTAGAAAGATCATGAAGCTCATGAATAACTTCTTGAATCTTTCGCCGAGGGCTCTATTATTATGACGAAAATGTGTAAAGACTGTTGACTTGCAGTTACAGGTGTTTGATGTAAGGCATTCCCTGGTAGATGGAGTGGTGTTTGGGTAGTAATAAATCCATTACCTATACAATCCTCATGAAATGCACTTTCCCAGTAAGACAAGAGATGCAGATTATGAGATATCAAGATTACATCACCAAATGTTTTATCCTAAGTACCCAGCACACTGCTTTAACCCTATACCAGACACCACATTTTCGACTGTCCCAAATTGAAAGGGTTTGCAGATGGCATTCCAAAATGTGATGAAAATGAACTTCTGATAGGGAAGAAAACATTGTGAGAAAAGGAGAAATTGCTCTCAATGAGCAATTTCTCCTTTTCCCACAATGTTTTTCAGACTTGTCTTCGACAAAGCGGTTTAAATATTGTTATTGTTTGGTAATGGTACATGATACCAGCTGGTGCAACATTTTGCGTCTTGCAGCAGATGAATTTCAAAAACACTATTATCACAAAAAATTTCTCCTTTTGCCACAATGCTTTTTCTATCTATTCACATATCACAACAGCAGAACTGAAAGGTTTTTCACATGTTTACAAAGCTTTCTAAAGTCGTCTGCTTCAAGTAAAAAAGTGTTGTGCATCTTAAACAGGGGTAAGACATGCAACCTATGTCCAAATCAGACTCCTACTCGTCAAATCTCTAGCAGACTACATCACACTAGTCACTCCATAACAACAAACAAAATACCAAACAATAACAACATTTGACCAGTTTGTTGCAGACAATTCTGGAAAACATTGTGAGAAAAGGAGAAATTGCTCTTGACGAACAAACTCTCCTTATCCCACAATGTTTTCTGCCCTACCATAAGATTACTTTTCAATTTCATAGCAGTTTGAAATGTCGGCAAACTCTTTCAATTTGGGACAGTCTAAATTCTGCTGTTTGGTAAAGGGCTAAGAGTTTAGGATGATGTGAACTTGCTTTAAACTTCTGCCAAAAGATCGTAATCTACGCTCCAGATATATGGGAAGCTGGGTAACAGACTTATTTAACCCATAGAATGCTGGGTAATCTTCTAAAAATAGATCTTTGTGCTGTCTGCTTTCCAAGACTTTGATGAGGAAAGATACTCAGAGTAGCAAACAGGTAAGATCACAGGCCAGTCGCCAATTTACTTGGCGGCTGGCCTGAATCTGAGTAGTTTGAATATGCATAGTCTGGTTCCAGTACTATAATTTGGCTATATATCTCAAATATCTTTCCTTCATTTCAAATTATTACATACATTTACATATTTGTAGCAGAGGGTTTGGGAAACCACTGAGACTAAAGGAGAAATATTCTTCATGAGGAAATGGGTTATAAACCCTTGGACAAAATTCATTATAAAACATCATTTACATCATATGTTGATATTAATGGAAGAAATTCTTAAATCTGGATTTATAATTCAAAACTAATCATTTATTGATTGTTAAAGGGAAAGCATCAGTCTAATACCATAGTCATACGGGGGGAAAAGGACTATTATAAAGACTTTTCATAAGAAGACTGCCTGATCAAATGTTTTAAGTGGGATATAAAAACTCTTAAGATGTTTCACCTTCATAATCTCAATAATGACTTCCTTATTTATTTTTCTATGTTTCAACACACTTGCAGCATATTAAATGAGCCACAGTGAAAGACGAAGGAAATGGTTGTTCCCTATGTCACTTTTTTTTTCAATCCATTACAACAATGAAAATCATTTTGTTTTCATTTTTCAAAATTGTCATTTACTGGTCCATATAATTTAGACCATTCCCAAAATCATATTTAAGGGAAGGGATTAAAACACAAACCTCATCCCTTTGGATTATCCTTACCAAGCTAATCTTATCATCCCATATATCATTCTATATTGCATTTACCATACTCAATAGCATAGCAAGCATCACATCAGGTAGATAGAGCACTAGATAAGCAGACGAATTTCCACTGCTTTCTTCTCCACTTCTTCTCTTAACCCATAACCAAACACCAAATTTTTGACTGTCCCAAATTGAAAGCGTTTGCAGACGACATTTTAAAATGTGATGAATACGAAAATAACTTTCTGATAAGGCAAAAAACATTGTGGGAAAAGGAGAAACTGCTCATTAAGAGCAATTTCTCCTTTTCCCACAATGTTTTCTAGAGTTGTCTGCAACAAACTTATTGTTGGTAATGGGGTAATCCTTTATTGTAGGTTATCATTGTTATCATATCATCCAGACAACTGGACAAGGACCTATCTGAACCTCTTATTTTGAGATACATGAATTTCGAGAGAAAGACATAAAACTTCCCAAAGATACCGGTACTTCACATATTCCTTCTGTATGAAATATCACAAATCTAAAGTTGGAAGCTTTAGGCAAAGAAATCTATAGCTCATTTCTTTGAAATCTGAACCAGCATGAAAGGGTCTATAATAGAATTGATAAGCTTTATGATTCTGACTAATAAAACTAAAAAAATGTGGGGAAAAGTTATTGTATGGTTGAGTTTTATTTTACACCTAGAACCTGTACATGAAATATACATTATTTGAGAACTTTAAAAGACATTGTAAGAAAAGAAAATACACTCATTATGAATGAGCAACCTGCTGTATAATGAATGTAACTCTTTCTCGTAAGTAATGTGAGTTATTCATAATACCTGGAGCTTTGTTATTATCATATGAAGATGTCATGTAAGAAAAGTAACATGTCATTTAGTTGTTCCCCCATGTGAAACTGTAGAGATCCCTAAATCTGATGATTCATCATAACAAAATCAATAAGTAGGATGATCCTTTTCTTGGAAATATTGCAACAAAATAAGAAAATCTGATTTTTTTTTAGAGAAATACCTTTTCAATAACATTTCATAAATCTTCCAATGTTTGTATTTAACATGATTATTATACTTAGTAAGGTGTTATAATTTGGCATCTATCTGTTTTATCTCTTTCACCTTACATTCTTTTGTCATTCATCACAATGCTATTAATTCTTTTGAATATTTTGAACATAACAGGACTAGTACTACAGATAGATATTTTATTTTGATTATGATTTAATACTTCACTATCATTATTTCTGTCTATGACAGGACAGTTAGTACTGACCTGCACAATGATGTTTCCAGGCCACTGCCTGTTTTCCAACAGGAATAAAATCACATAGCAGTGTTTTGTTTCAGTTTTCGGGGAAGAGGGTCAGGTACCATGAGGGGCGAAATTCATGTGTTAAAGGGGAAAAGGGGAAATTTTTCTACTTAGCAAGTAACAGCACAAAATCAAGTTTATTAACATTATAATTCGCCACATATAGAGAGAAAAACATTATACCAACTCTTTTTTTCATCAACATGTTATGTTCAAAGTTTAAAATACAAGTTTTTACAAGTATATTGACATGAAAAGTGCAACTCTCTATTTTCATGACATTTTCACACTTAATATGCATAAAAGTCATTATGATTGCTACCTGATTATTTACATACATGTACATAACTAAATCATCTGTGATTGGACACAAATTAATCTTTCCACTGTAATGACTTCACTAAATTTCCAAGAATATTTGCCATGGTTTTCCCTTGACCCCTTGACTTATGCTAATTTGGGGGACTTTTGACCCCTTATATATGGAATTGTGATTGGAAAATAATGATCTTTAAGGGTCATATCCAGGAAATGGGGGTCATTTACTATTTAAGTTGGTGTCAAGGGAATCCCTATATTGTCCAAACAACGCTCATGAATACAGGAAGCCTATTTTCCAAGTTAGACATTCTACTGAGAAACTTGGCTATAAAGACAAGGCTTGTTGTAGTCTACTAACTCATGTCTAAAACTGACCAATTGGTAAAGAGTTTGCATACATCAAACTTCATTTCTGATGTTCTATTTTCACTAATTTTACTTTTTGATACAACAAAAGAGAATAAAGTTCTTCTGTCTCATGTTTTGTAGAACTTAAAGTTGTTTAAGGTTTTCCTACCAGCATCTGTTCTCACACATAAATAAAAGCTCCAGAAAAAATATGTTTCCCTATAAAATATAACATATTTTTTCCTTTCTGTATCCTATGGTGTTATGTTTCATTGAATGTGGGTTAACTCGGCCTTGGGCTGGTTCGGCCTGGGTTAGCTCGGCCAGATTAACTCGGCCTGCTATATTTGAACTATAGGAGCCTAGTATTTATAATACAAGTTTGAATTGAGCAGTTTCTTAATTTCAAAAGCTTATATTAATCAATGCATTTAATAAAACTGCCTTTAACCAATATTTATTGCAAAACCAATTAACATGTAAACATTGCCGAAATATTTAACGTGCGTCAAATCAAGACACCTTACTTAGCGCTAAAAGGTATTGCCAATCTGCGGCATTGTTATGAACAATTACACTTTTAAATGTATTGGATCAAATAAATTTGTTCAGAAACATGCGGTCTTAAATTTGAATGAATTTGGTGATAGGTAACGACAGTTTTAACTGAATCATGTGCAATCTAAACTTTTTGGTTTTTTAAATATCTCTATGAAAAATACAGTAATGAAAGAAGAAGAAAAAACGTTTATTATATGTATGATACTTCAATTTTCACCGTAACCTCCTTAAGTTCTCATGTAATCGCTATTTCCATCAATGTTTAAATAGGTATATCATTAACAAAATGCGCAATTCAAAATTGAAATATATTAGGTTCCAATAGTACTTATATAGCAGGCCGAGTTGACCCGGCCGAGTGAACCAACGAGCCGAGTTGGAAACAAGCTGAGTCAATCCGACACCTGTTTCATTAGTGATTTATAGGAATCAATCTGTCAATTTCATTTCAGGAACAACTGGCATTAACAAATAAAGATACTTGTGCTTAATTAAATCTTGTGAAGCTAAAAGACCCACACGAAGAGTGGTTTGTGATAAAATGTATTTAACAACACACATAAACTTGCTGCTCTGGTAATTTTAGGGATGGTGCATACATTCCGGTTCCTCATTTATATGCCTTGATAGTTTATCTAAAAGAAATTCCTGCTTTTGTCGAAAAGTTTCCTACCTGATAATACAAACCACTATCACTGTACTTAAAAAAGGTTCCTTGTGGTAGCTTTGAGGTCTTAGTCTAGGAAATCTGACAAGCTTTTAACCACCCTTTTTCAAATTACCTTCACTTATTGTAAATCTCATGGCCACTGACAGTTATTGTGGACCAGAAAAAGCAGGTAGGAAACCTTTGCTTGGTAAATCTAACATGAAATAATGTTCATACAAAGTATGGACATTGCCAAGGATAGGTCAGAACAACTATAAAATAATACATCACTTTACTAATATGGAAAGTCTTTCAATACATTACTTTCAAAGTTGTCCGCAAATCTAAGTTTCTTAATAAAACAAATAATCTCATACAGCTCTCAAGAGATATCTTACCGCACCTACAGCTTAAGCAGCCCTTGCGACATATGTATGAATACCAAATTTTGAATAAATCTTATTGCTAAATTAGAAATTAACAAAATGTCAATATATCAAATTTCGAAACAGACATGGACTCATCACATCATAAACACGTTCTCTTGTGGCCTATTTACTTTTGAGTCACAACGTAATTCTTATTGAAAGCGAAATATATAAAAGCACGATCCTATGATGTATCTGGGATGGACCATCCTAAATGCTTTAGTTTACATATCCAAGTGACTTACATTTTCGTGTGATCTTACAAGGTCCTCGTTCCTTAGGTAGTTCTCTTCTTCTTCAAACGCCGGAATAGG
Source organism: Cerastoderma edule (assembly GCA_947846245.1). Classification (NCBI taxonomy): domain Eukaryota; kingdom Metazoa; phylum Mollusca; class Bivalvia; order Cardiida; family Cardiidae; genus Cerastoderma; species Cerastoderma edule. Next base: position 19,346,866 of record OX401406.1, read on the forward strand.
ATGTACATCCATTTTAAAACCTTCCCGTGTCTCCATTCATTCCAATCGATGTATCAGATCCTAAATTAGAAACTTAAAAAACTTCGAAAACTTTCGTCTACTGCACAAGTTTCACAACCGGAAATGAAATTTAAGATAATGTAAGGGAGATAATTTGACAGCTGCCAAAAGTTGTGCAACGTAAGTTTAACAAAATACAATTATTACAGAATTGATAAATGTTAAAGTAAAAATATTTGACCAACTCAAACAATATTATAATGTTTCTTTGAAACAATCTGATTAAAATGAAAATGGATGTTTATGTTCCGTTCAAATTACGGATTAGATCAAATGTAATGGGATTTCGTGTTTTTATGCGTACCAATCGATTTTCGCTATTGGTCTATACACTTATCCAATGAAGGCAGAATCTTCTTATGTGATTGATTTAAATGTCATCTGCTGTAAATATGTTGACAATGTGTATGGTAACTTGTCAGGCCTTTTTTTATTAATTTGGGAAGAGGAAAATTGTATTGAAGAAATTGCTCAATTGGTAGTCAAAGTAATTTGTTGTGAAGATAGCATTTTTTTTCCTGATGGGGCAACCTAACGTGGGAATTTCTAAGGATCATAATAGGGGTGGATTTTTCTACTTCTAATTTTCGGATTCAATTCAATTTTAATTGATAAGACAAGATATGTAAATGAACTCGCATACCACCAAATAATGGCATCGATTCCTGTTAAACAATTAAAAAATCGATATATAGATTTAAAATTGTTCACATTCCAGTGCATGTACACAAATGAAGTTTTTCTGGGGCAGAAAATTGCAATCTAGTGTTTATTAAACAGTTTCATACAAAGCAAATGTGCGGAATACTGTCATGTTACATGTTAGTCTCAATAATGATCTGTGAACGAAGCTTTTTTCATCTTTTGGACATTTATCATGCTTCGCTACGAAGGCGTCAGTCAAACTAGCAATAGCCTTCGAGACCAGTTATCTGGACTAGTTACATGTTTTTACATGTATGGATTGATTAAAAAAAGATTAATTGACAACTCTGACTAATCATTATTTGATATTTTATGGTGATATTAAAAAAATATATGGATGTTCAAATGTTGGAACAAAACTTTCGTTGCAACATCCACCATTAAATGAATGGTTTGAAAGTTTTACATGACAGGATATATTGCCGGATGCAAAAATTTCTCATACATTCCGATAGCCTCAAATTAGTTTGACTGGCTGAATATGGGAAATCAAAAATCTGACGTGACATGGGATTTTCAGGAAAACTTAGATTTCCAATTGGGAAGGTGCCTTCAATGGGGGCCTATTATATAAAGTAAAAAGCCCTGCTTATATTTATAGATTATTTCAACTAACCTCAAGATGAGTAAAATTGAAACTAGAGTTCTGAATGCTACTTTAAAGTAAATTAAGTCTTCTTAGACTTAGACAAAATCAAGAGGGACAAGAGGTTGTACTTTGAAGTACCTGACGCCATTTTGTTATACAGACATGCTCTGACATTTATTTTTCCTTTCCACGATCGGACTCTGAATCATCTGCAACAACAAATTGGACGTCTTCAAGGCTGGTCTTGGTCCTGGACAGAATGTCACAGGTTTATTAGTATTCTTTCTGCACATTATTTGAGCCTCACTGTTCAGTTTGTATTTTTCACCAATAGCCCCGATACCACAGAGTTTGCTTGTAAGGAAGATAAATGACTTTAAGGGAAAAATTGATTTTTTAAGTTGATTATGTTTCACCTGTTTAATACAAGTTCATTTGACTTTAAATTTTGCCAAATTTTTCAGAATGAATGAGGATCAAGTAGATGAACTTGAAGCTTTAAAGTCAATATTTGAAGAGGAGTTTGAAGGTATATTTTTTTTGTATTTACAACATTTTACAAAAGGTTTCTATAATTAAAAGCTTTGGATAAAAGAAAGAACATGAATTGTTTGATAATTGTAGTTCATGCTTTAAATGTAAAATAGTTTTGCCTAGATTTATCAGTGAGAAAGCCAAATTTTAATACAAATGTAGAAACATAACTATCTTCAACTTTGATTGTCATTTTAGCAAATTACAACAAATTAAAAGCCAGATAAAAGAATTGACTAGTGTTCATTTATGACAGAAGTGTAAAAGAAGTGATTTGTACTTTTATAATTTAAGGTAACTTTTAACCTTGACACTTTCCTTTTATTACAGGACCAAATATAAGGCAATAATCAACTGTTTGTAATATGAAAGAGTAACTTCTCAATTTGCATGGAGTTAGGTTTCATGAATTGACTGCTGATGCATTAATATGGTTTGATACAATGATTAATAGCAGAAAGCTGTTGATGTTAATTACAGAAATCTCCAGGGTGCCACCATGTTTTATGATCCGTATACCATCTCTTGAGACAATAACAAGTGAGTAACCTATGTTTCTTGGCTATTTTGTACAAAATAAACCTTGTTAATCCTTGATGCATTTCAAAAGTTTCATATACAGCATTAATCAAATTAATATAGCAGTGAAAATTGAAAAGCTGTATTACTGAAGCTCTCATATCTCTAAGTAAATGATTTAAAAGGTTTCATTTTTTGTATGGCGATCTTAAGAAGCTTTCTGCCATGCGTCACCTTTCACATTGAAAATGTCATATTGTGTTGTGTTTCTTGTGCAGATTCTTCCTGTCACTCCCTTTTTTACCAATGGTTCATCTAAAATACTAGTATAAACAAAAATCATGATAAGCAATTATGAATAAACTATTCTGTAACTATTTTTCTCAAAATTTATATGCTTTTAAGAGATCTATGAACAGAAATTGATATTTTCGATACATTATAAAGTTATGGCTGTCATTTGTTACTTTTAATTTTCACAAAGTATACCCTTTACTCAATATTAAACAACTTATCCTTTTTTCATAATGGTCTGTAGGGAATACAATAAAGAATTTCACACAATTATGAGGAATAGGTTGACGAAGCATTGTTTGTCTTGTATCTCCAGCTCCTTTGCACTTGAAGGTTACCTTCAGTTTAGACTATCCCAATGCTGTGCCTGAACTACAAATTCCTCTAAGGACAGCGGTATTATCAAATCAGCAAATGTCACAACTAATGGAGCATTTAAAACAGATTGTAAGTGAATATTTCAATAAATCTATATCCACAGAACTATCTGTCTAAAATAAGATAATAATTTATGACATATTCTCTATTTTGTGATAAACTGAATGTTTGAAGATCTTGTCATCACATTAAACTAAAGAAAAAAGACAGTATTGTTAGGAAAATGATTTTAAATTTCTTTTTGTAAAGAAACTTCTCCTTTTATCATGGTGATTTTTAAAGTCTTCTGCTGCAGGTATGTCATGGTAGGTTCATACGAAGTAATAGGATGTTTTGTTTCTTCATTTGTTCGATAGGTTATACATGTACATGTTAAAGGGAAGTCTTGGTTTCGTTGTTTCAGGCAGATGACAATCTGAACTCTGCCATGGTGTACACACTCATAGATGAAGCAACCCAATGGCTCAATGCAAATGTTACCACTGACAATCTACAAATGACTGAAACAGTTCAAGACAATGTAAGTAGTGTATCACAGAGATCATAGAAAGAAGGCTTATCAGTGACTTCTGCATGGAATGTTTAGAAAACATTTTTGATAAGTCTTATAAAGAAAGTTTGTAAATATTCATTAGAATTGTCAGTTGTTGTCTGGCTCTTTTGGAGCAATTCCTCTTTTTGGCACATTGGTTTCTACAGCTATCCATTGCAAACACTCAAAATGAGATATGATTAAGAAAACCTTTTTATTATAGATTCCTGATGAAGATGTATCTGCTATTAAGTTAACAGAATCCAAACATACTGGTGGAAAATGGAACTATGTCATAGGACTTGTGGTAAGTCGTATTTTCAAAAGATTCCCATGTTTGAGATTTTACAAGTTTCAGGGGACATTGGTGCAGCCAGTCAGAGCATCGGCTTCTGGTACTAAAGGTACTGGGTTTGATACTTGTTAGGGGTGAGGTGACTATGACAAGAATAACCCACAAATCGGTCCAAATACTGGTCATCTATCCAGCAAGCAGTTTTTGAGAGTGAATGTATTAAGCTTCAATCTTCCGTCACAATCGATGTAGTGTAAATAAGTTGACACTAAAAGAAATTTCAACCAATGAAAAGGGTTACATTCATCACTTTCTTCAACTTGGATTATTCAAACTGTAATTGTGTTACAGCTTTGAGAAACTGTGTGATAAGAAAGCTACCTTTAGTTTTCTCTCTCTGGTCCAGAGGGGACCAATCGCTGACGAGAAATAATATCGACCAATCAGAAATGAGATTACCGCGAATAATCAATATTTACTCTACGCATTTTGATATCGAATGCATCTAGATGTAGAATGAAATATCTATGTCTTGATCGTTTGGACTACGTTATCATATACATTCCAAGAAGGATAATATGTGTGATAAATGAGATATCATTGCAAGAAACAGAATAACTATTACAATGGAAGCAACCATTGAATTTTATTTAATAAAAAGGAAAGAAAGAGTCTTCAGACTTGATTAGAAATTCCTTTTATTTTTGCTAATGGTATTGCTACCATTTCTTTTAAAATAAAACATATAATAAAACAAATCTATTTTTAACAATGAATGGATGTAAGACCGCTGTTTTGTAAAATGAACATTTTCTAGTATGATCATATGTTTCTGTTTTTAATTCTATTTCTTATACTTGATATCTAGGGAAAACCATCTGCTGGAAAATCCACTTTCTTCAATGCTTGTACAAGGCTTGATCTAGCCAAAACAGGTGCACATCCATTTACCACAATAGAACCTAACATTGGAAAGGCATTCTATTCTGTTCCATGCCCTTGTCAAAGTTTAAAGCAAACTTGCAATGCAGGTAGGTTTATTGATAATGGTTTTCTTATCAGTTTTAAGCTTTAAGAATAAGAAACCACTAATATGCAAGGAGTCAGCATGTTTACTTTCAGACTCCTTACTCTTATTTGATTTAGACAAGTTGGATGAGACTTGATTCTAAATGTTTATATGGTGTGAATCGTGTGATATTAATATTTGAATTGAATTGGTATTACAGATGATATTTGATAAATGGACAAATTATTATGATAACTATAAATTAAGTGAATGGATTTTGATTCATTATTTTTTTTATTGTGAGTTGGTGTTTACAAGTGTATGAATCTTCCCTTTTTTAATTTGTCTTTAAGTTTATTTTAGATGTTTACCAAAGGATAATTTTCAGAGAAAGAATTTGTATTCATAAATATGTATGCTTTTTAGAATATGGACATGCATTTAATGGTGAGAGATATGTTCCTGTATTACTCAAAGATGTCGCTGGGCTGGTACCAGGTGCTTCAGAAGGTAAAGGAAAGGGAAACCGGTAATGATGAATCAGTCTTGTTTTCATTTATTTCATTTTGATTAAAATTCTATAATTTAAATGCCATAGAGGACATGACAAAGTCTGTTGAAGTAAAATCAAAGATCATGATACAGTTGTTATAAACCTTTTACACATGATAAGATGGAATTGTTCATATCAATATGTTCTCTATTTTGACAAAAGATTTTTAAATGCTAAAAGCAATCAACCTGTTTAAACTTTGCATGAAATAGGTGCAAATATGATTATTATTCAGCATTGACTGTACACATACTAGTGCTTTCAAATGTTTGTGAAGAGGTTAAAGAATCCAGGTTTCTATGCAACATATCAAATCCTTTACTTTGGAAACGTTGCCTATGTTTTTTTTTAAACAGTTATTAATTGTCCTATTGAAGTGATCCAAGGAAAATAAAATAGAAAAATTATTTGTTGAAAAGAAGTAAGACATCAGTTTGAGGAGCTATTTTTAGAATTATATTTAAATGCCATATACTGAAATATTACAGAAATAAGCGAAATGAAACAAAATTGCACTCTACATCAAAAGTTTTGTTTTATACCACCCATATCAACACAAGAAAATACATCATGACTGATTTGGCGATAATCAGGGTTAATTAATTGTACTGATTAAATAAATCTGTTCTTGTGATTATTTCTGCAGATTTTTAAATGATCTCCTTGATGCGGATGTTTTGATTCATATCATCGATGTGTCAGGAAGAACAAATGAGAAGGGAGAAGAGACGACGGAATACGATCCATATAACGATGTTCGATGGTTGCAGGAGGAACTGCAGTATGTTGTTTACTATTATAACGCAAGGTCTCAGCGGCATAGTGGTCATAGAATAGAACTTGAAACCACATTGCTCCTCTCTACTCGGGTTCAAATCCTAGTGGCTGCATTTGGGTTCTTATAAGCGACAGTCTCCCGACTGATTTACAGAGTGCCAATGATTCTGCCTGGCTCAACAAAGCTTTATGGGCAGTTAAGTATGGGGTCTTCGTCCATTATTTAGAATCGTCATAACAACATAACTGAAATAAGGTTGACGCAATGTAAAACCCCTTATAGATGATTTAATACAGTAGTTTAATATGTAATTATAATGGTAGAGAATCATTTATTTTTAATAGATTACATTGTTAAGATTTGTCTAAGTAGATAACTGGGGCCTACGTGGCCTATTGGTTGGAGTAGAGAACTCGAAATCACATGACCCCTTTCTGCATGCGTTCAAATCCTGGGAGGGATATGGATTTTCATGAGAGGCAGTCTCCCGACTGACTTACGGAATGCCGATGGTTCCACCCGCCTTGATCAGCCCTTGTTGGCAGTTTAGTATGGGGTCTTCCTCCATCATTAAGAGTCGGACATCGCTACATAACTGAAATAATGTTGATGTGATGTAAAAAAAAAAAAAAAAAAAAAAAAAAAAAGTAGATAAATGCAGCCTGCTTTGCCTAGTGTTTAGAGCACTGCATTCAATATTCAAGCCTCTCCTCTTCTTGGGTTCAAATCATTTTGTTTTCATGAGAGGAAAAAAAACCAATGTGAAATGGGAATGATTACTCATACTGAATAACGTTTCCTTTATCCAAACATTTGCATAATTGGACAGGGATGATTTCAACAAATGTCATTGTTTGTACTTTAAGTCAGTGGATTTACCAGAATGTTTACAGTAAATGGGAGAATATCATCAAACATCCAAAGAAGTTGGTTGAAATGTTCACAGGGTACCATGCTAATAAAACAACAATCCATGCAGCCTTTCGGAGTGCTGGCGTCGATGGAAAGTAAGAATCTGAACTTGAACAATGTCTCATGCTCTGCTTCAATTTACTAGCTTTGGAGTAGTAACCATATTGATCCTTACAATGATTTATACTGAATTGAAAAATATTTGTGTTGAAAAAAAGTAAATATATTTGCAGTCCATAAGATTCATGCTGCTGTTTAAAGTGCAGGGTAATGTTTTACTAAACATTTTACGATAAAACATTTGCTTAAGTTCAAAACATTATTACCTTTTATTTCAAAATTTGGCTAAGCAATATTACAAAGTAACACATCATTTGAATCATCTCTACAACACGCTTCCAATGAAGTGTCACATAGCAATACTGTGTTTTCATTTAAAATGTTATCAATGTTTTTCAATTTTGATTTATGCAAATATTTTCCCTAAAGTCGTTTATTAAAACAGTACCCTGGTGTCAATGTAATTATTGTTACTCTTTACTGGTTATAGTTCTGCACTGATGCTCTTGCAGCAGCTGACATTATCTTTATCAATTTAAAAAAAGCATTGTATAGTTTGTATCAACTGAAAGGACTAAGACAGAGATATGGTATGAAAAAGTGATATTTCTTAAATTGCCAAAGACCGAACCAATGCGACTAATATTTGAAATTGCCTATGACAAGCACTGTTATATTTCTCAACGATTTTGTAATTTTCTGCTCCAGGGTACAGTTTTACTAAACAGTTTACGCTTAAGATTTGCGTAAGTCTAAATCAACCATTCCTCTTATTTCAATATTGGGCGAAGCAATATTGCAATGTAACACGCCATTGGAATCTTCTCTCCGAGATGCTTCCAATGACGTGTCACATTGCAACATTGTACTTTCACTGAAGATACTATCCCTGTGTATCAGTTATGACTTACGAACATATTTTCCTTAAGTTGTTTAGTAAAACGGTACCCAGATGCATTGTAACAAGTGTTAATGATTGGGTTGTATATATCTTCTTCTGAATGAATATCCTAACAACCTTCAAAATTCATATCATTTGAAAAAGTATATTGGTGCATGTATTTATTTTCTATAGCATACATGTATAACTCAAACTTTCTGTAAAATGTCTATAGGTAAGAAATTATTGCTCAGGAATTATTTCATGGCTCTTTGAAAGGCAAATTTTGAAGGTGACAAAGTCACTCACTTACTATGTGGGGGTTATACAGAAAACGTCAAGAAGTGATAGCAAATTGATTAATTTTGTTTCATAGGATCTGCTTTCAATTTTCTACTGATTTAGTCATTTGCATGTTAAGGCCAACAGAAGGTCTTAATGCTTGCCTTTCAAAGGATAATGGAATTTCGTGAATGGTTCAAATTAAAAGCAACATCCATTTGTGATTATATTAAGTATGAGAAATAACATTTTGTGATATTTTGTTAAAGCCATTTTGAAGCTCATCAAGAGCAACTTTCCCTTTTGTCTCTGTGGATTCTTAAGTCCTCTTCAACAGGTGCTTCATAATTAGTTTAAACTGGAGTAAGTCATTAGTTGACATTAATCTTCCATCATAATCAATTAGCAGATTTTTCGCCTTTTACATGATTAAGTGATTGCCACCAGTTGTTAACATATGCGTTTTTATTTATTGTGCAGGGAGCTTACTGCAATAGCCAGCTGGAAAGAAAACACATTACACAAGATTGTGGAGAGCTTTTTAAACATCAGGTTTCCAATGTTCCTTGCCCTCAACAAAGCTGATTTGGAGGGATCTGCTGCTAATATAAAAAGGTATTGTCTGCCCCTAAACATCCTGTCCTTTAGCTCATGACCTCATTTGGGAGATTAATTCATCCATATTGAAGCAACATCTCCTTAAACTTATAAAGCATGAAAGCAATGTGACTGATTGAACTTTGGTTTCCCATTCACAGTTCTCTGGCACTGGCCGCTGTATCAATGTTAAACAAAGTTGATGTAGTTAAATAGGACTTGATCAAAAAAAGATATATTTGTACTCTAACTAGTGTATTTAATATTTGTATCAATCAATAATACTTTTCCTTTAACTAGTAAGGAGCTATTACACGTCACCAGCTATAATATGCAAAATTGTCTTAACCCTTTACCAAACACCAAATTTTCGACTGTTTCAAATTGAGATTTTGCAGATGACATTTCAAAATGTGATGAAATTGGAAATTACTCGTCTGATTGGACAGAAATCATTGTGGGAAAAGGAGAAATTGCTCCTGACAAGCAATTTCTCCTTTTCTCACAATGTTTTCCGGAGTTGTCTGCAACAAAGTGGTTAAATGTCGTTTTTGTTTGGTAATGGGTTAATACTTATTAGTTTCCCTCCTATGGGATCCGTAACCAATCCAAATTGAAAGCAACAGCAGTCAACAAATTAAAACTTTAAAAGGTGTATTTTCTTTTTCGTTTGTTTGTTGTTGTGGAATCTTTTGTGACAAAAGGAGAGATATGTCATCACATTTTTTTTTCAAGAATTGTCAAGTGCATATGCATTTTCCCTTGACCCCTTTATTTATGTTAATTTGGGGGAATTTTGACTCCTTATATATGGAATTGTGAATGAAGAACAATGATTTTTACCTAAGGGGGTCATATCCACCAGGTATTGGGGGTCATTTACTATATAAGGTGGTGGTCAAGGAAAACCCTGATATATATGAATACAAAGTTTGATTAAATTCAAATTATTTTGTTTCAGACTTTCAGAAATGTTTCCAGATACGATACCTGTGTGTTCTATGGTAGAATGCTCCCTACAACAACTACACCAAGATAATGCCATACAGTATCTTAGGGGTGACAACACATTTGATGTCCTTAAAACAGGACAAGAACCACTTATTGAGAAGAATTTGCAATTAGCCCTGAATGTGTTAGATGAGTAAGTAAAATAAAACTGCAGGAATTTCAATTTTTATTTTGAGTGAGTTTGTATATGCATTATTTGAAAATGTTTAGTTTTTCCTACTTACTGAGACTGATCTTATCTAGATCTTCTTTTATGTTAGTTAATTTGATTGGAATTATACTCCCTTTTCACTCTATGCAATGGGGCAAGTCCACCTGTTTATGCTCTTGAATTTCCTTCACCAGAATAGTGTTTTATGTATGGATATTATCTTAAGCAAAAGTACAATATTAATTTCATGTGACATGTCAGTAGAAGTGTCTCGGATAACATGCTACTCCAATGACATGCAACTTTGCAAAATTGCTTTTTTCATCCGCGATTTAAGAGGGAATGTGGTTTAGAACTTGTGCACATTTTTATGAAAAGTGATTTAGTGAAGCAATACCCAGTCCTAATCAATATTCATTTCAAACAGTTTAACCATGGATGTTTCTACGACATAAACACAATTGTTTAGAGCTAAGAGTGAGTCTTATGAGTCCATCTCAAAATAGATATCCTTATTTCATTAAATCATAACATTTCTTTTTTCTGCAGATATAAGTCCACAAATGTTCACAAAGCGCTTTCTATGGCTGTTGGCCTGAAATCACCAGTGTATGCTTTCCCAGTGTGTGACCTTGAGAATTTACGGTCAATAAAACGAGGTCACGTTCAAGGTCACCTTGAAGTTGATGTGTTGCGGGACTGCATACCACTAAAACCAGGGACTACGGTTGAAGATCTACATAAAATCATGATGTATGACCAGATAAAGTTACTGAAAGGAGAGTTTGTAAGGGCTGAGGTAATGATAATTTTCTTTAAATCAAACTTGCAAGGCTCATGAAAACATTGTAGAAAGCTTGTAACTTTTTTTCATGCATATACTTCTCTTTAACATTTCAGCAACAGATGGCTAGAAAATTATGCATGAAAAGAAAAGATATTGCTTGTTATGAGGAGTTCTCATTTTTTATCACAATAGCTTTTAATGAATATTGAAAATAAGATTTTGTTTCTCATACTTTTCTTATTAGCATCTGATATTATTTTAATTAGGAATAACAAAGAATTCTTCAGGACTGAAATAACAAAAATTAGGTGTTTTTTTTTTTTCTTTTTTACTAAATACACCTTTTTGAAAAATTTCACATTTTTACGTTCAACGTTTTCAAATATCAGCTGCTCCATAATAAGTCGTTTTCATACTATTTCACTTTCAAAGATGTTTTAATATTTCCAGAATCATCACATTACAGCCTTAAACATTAGTTTACTTGTCTTTTGTAGGCTTTAAGGCTGTTATATTTCCATTTGAATATAGCTTCAATGTGTTTATATTTAATCATCATTTAAGTTTTACAGTGGTTGTCTGTTTCTTTCAGGTATATGACAAAAACCTAGAGAAGCGGCGGCCAGCAAAGAAAGATGAAGTCATCACTCCTGCCAACTGCCTCATACACATTATGACTAATAGAAAATCATTTACATGATACAGCTAATTTTATTAATCGACTTATTTATTGATGTCCGATTTTACACAATGTCCTTTTTTGTAATGAACTGTTAATCTTTACCAAACACCAAATTTGCGACTGTTCCAAATTCAAAGAGTTTGCAGACGACATTTTAAAAAGTGATAAAATTGAAAAATAATCTTCAGATAGGGCAGAAAAACATTGTGGGAAAAGGAGAAATTGCTTTAAACAAGCAATTTCTCCTTTTCCCACGTTTTCCAGATTTTTCTGCACCAAACTCATCAAGTGCCATTATTGTTTGGTAATGGGTTAAGCAACTACAGCCTCAAACTTTAAAAAAAATGAAATTGCTTGAATAGAACTTTTTGTCCAAAACCAAAATTTTAATGCAACTTGAAAATATCACTTTCTAATGATATGTTTATCAAATCAACATTTTGCCCTTATTTGTGTTTTGGTATGACATTATTCAGCCTTTTAATAGATATCTTCATCATACAACTTAAGAAACCATTGTGACAAAGATAGAATTTACTCTAGCTGGTAATTTCTCTTGTTGCATTTGTGCTTACTCAAGCAGCACTTTTTATCAGTAAAAGATACTATTTTGATGTAAAGCTTATAGTTTGGACCATTCAAAAGATGGCGTAAGTCGATTCAATATCATAATGTGTGAACTGCCACACAATTCTATAACATGCTTTTAGTTCGAGATAACAAAATGCATTAGTATAATATAATTGGTTACAGAAATAAATTTTTAACTTTTCTTATCAATATGTCCTTACAGCTCTGTGATAATATATGAATTGTCATTGTTTAAACAATAAAAAATTTTCATAATATATGTGTTGTGTATTTGTTTTTTCAGATTTCATTAACATTCCAGTTATAGATCTATTGTTTTGGCTTTGCTCATTCGGTATTATATAACATATCTTTTAGCCAGTGACAGTTTCCCACACACGATGCTGTCAATGTCAAGGCTTTCCCAAAACAAATTGGTAGAGGTAGGTACCTCATCATATAGGATATGGTGGCATGCTCCCCTTGAGAATTACCATGCTAAAGCTAAATATAGGTGAAAGCTTATTCTGCAAATTGGTATGTAGGTCTGTTTGAAGGAACATGAATCCAGCTTATTATGGCAAGAGATTATTTCGCTGATTACATAAAGAACCCATTTCAGAATCAGGAGGAAGAAAGAAAGTGTATATTTTCTTCGAAACATTGTTTTGAATTGCATGTATATGAGAAAGTAAGTACTAGCATATGAAGTTAGAGAAAACTATAGAAGGGCCAAATAAATGGATGCATTGCTAGGGGTAAACTAATTACAGAGAGCCATGACATGAATAGTCTTACAAGCTAGGCTGAGTTTGTCAATCATGCTGCATCCATGTCTTATGAAGTCCTAAATAAGAAGGTTCTAGCAATAGTTGCTGAGGCTAACTCTTTTCCATCATTTAACCTATTACCAAACAATAACAACATTTGACTGTTTTGTTGCAGACGAGTCTGGAAAACGTGGGAAAAGGAGAAATTCCTCTTTACGAGCAATTTTTTTTTTCCCACAATGTTTTCTGCCCATCACAAGATTATTTTCAATTTTATCACATTTTAAAATGTCGTCTGCAAACTCTCTCCTTTACCTTATTTGTTTTATATTGATTATGACGGAAGCTCAAAGTTTGTTCAAAGCCACACTCTAAGGCTTTCAATTTGGAATTGTCGAAAAATTTGGTGTTTGGTAAAGGGTTAAGACTGGACTCTCCTACCCACTTAATTGACTCTGGAAATTGTGGTATGTGCTTAAAATGTTTGTCATGATATAAATTTTGTAGAAAGAAAGATAACAAAACAATTTCTAGCACTTTTTCTGTGGACATGTAGCAAAAGGTCTTGATTCTACACAAACCACTTCAGGATTAACACCCCTGACTCCTTCTTGGGGTCTTCTTTCTTTGCATCCAAAAGGATGTGTAAGTCATTGGTGACCAGCCTACAGGACTCATACATTTCATTTTCATTCTTTGCCTACTTTTCTCATAAAGAGGGCATTCCAACAGATAATGAGACACAACTCTCCAGATGAGCACTTGCCATTTTGGGCAATTCCAATATTGTGAATGTATCCCTGAAGTTTGGTATATCCTGTTCTGAGCTGCCTCAGGATCCCCTCGGCTGCCATTTCATGAGGGACATGCTTCATCCAAAAGTACACCCCCAGGCGGACACAAGTTTCTTCCTGTCTCACTCTTTTCCCATCTCTTCTGCTTTCCACTGTCCCATGCAGCCCTCTTCGCATCTATCAATGTGGTCAATGATGGTTGATCTTCAGTACTCATCACCTTTGCTGTCTCTTTAGGTGATTACTTTGCTTTTTCACTTCCTTGTATACTGGCATGGCCATGGGTCCAATAAAGCTTCACATCCACTCCTGCGCATCCTCATAAGGCACTTGGTTTCTTTGATTGTGGACTTACAAGTTGATAGCTTCCAGCCAAGAGTTAGCAGCTCAACTGTTGACTGACAGTCAGAGATGTTAATTTCGAAAGGGCTTCTTGGTTTAACATTCTTGATTTGGAGAAGGCTAGACAATGCCAATACTCTGGTGGAGATTTAGATGGCTGGAATGCTGCCAGATAGTTCAGCTTCTCTAAACTGAGGAGACATAGGTTTGTATTTGCCTTCACATCAGATATCTGGAGGCTTATTTTTCAGAATGGAGACATCTTCTGTTCTGGTTCTCCTTTTTCTATGAAATTGTCCCAGTTTAATTTTCAGTAAAGAGAGTTCAGTTTTCATCAATATTCGTGTAGCTTTTCTTGAACAAATCTCATCACGCCTGATCTCTAACAGCTGAACCCCTGCCTCTACTTCAACAGAATCCAAACCAGCTGTTCCTGGTAGCCCTAGAAACGTTGATAGCCCTTTCTTCTGGATTTTGTTCAAAATGCCACAGTTTCCAACTTGCCAGACCAGAACTGCATATTCCAATTGGGGAACAACCAAGGCCTTCTATAGCTGTAGCATGCTCTTTGTACGATCCTTTTCTATTTCTTTAACTCTTAACAAGTCCAATGATCTTGCTGACTAACTCTCTACCTACTATATACATGTGTTTTACATACTTCAGCTTGTCATCTAAGAAGACTCTAAACAATTTAGGATATTGATTGTATCAGATGGTCTGACCACCTACTGAGAAGATGTATTTCTCAGACTTTCATTATGACGTCACTGTTCAGTAAAGAAATGTTAAAATCCTTTTTTGCGATACTCAGCTTTAAACGCCATTTGCTTGCATGTCCACTGCTGCAATCTGTAACTCTTCCTCAAACTTCTTCATCAGCTCTAACCAGTTTATATCACCCGCCTTCCATATGATTAGATCTTTGGCACATTTGACCTTTTCACTCTAGACATCTTTGTACCATACCAGTCTTCTATGTAGGGTCTAGAGATAAAAAAAAAAGGGATAGGTAATATGACAGAACACTTGGGAGGGTCCAAAGTTTGTATCCACTTTTGGTGCTGTTATACCATTCAAGCACAATTTAAAACTTTTCTACTGTCCAAGAAACTCTTTAATCACAGCCACATTCACCCATTCATTTCATTGACCATAGTTTGTTTAGGAGGCCATCTCATCACAAACTGTCATATGTCTTACCTACATGGACTAGCAGAGCTATAGAATGTTGTTTTTGGTGAAACCATTGTAGACATCTTGTGTGAATCGTAACCAGCAAGTCAAATTGTTCTGCAAACCTGTACAACCGGTGTGTTATGATTTTCTCAAGACAGTTGCATGCATTATATATAAAAAACTTGTCATGATGATTGGTCTGTAGACTCCTTTGTCATGATAACTCTTCTTTTCACTCTTCCTGAGAAACTTCACAGTACTATATCCAAATGATTCAAACTGTAGTTGATTGCCTCAAACTTGGAAAGCCATCAAATGGTGAAACAAAATTGCTTTCAAGAATTCTGGGCCTGCTTTTTTCAAAAGTTCTGTATATATATATACATCCTCAGGTTCTGCAGCCTTGTTGACAGTCACACAAAGGCACTAGAGTGCTGCCTCTCTTTCCTCAAGATATCCTTTATTCCTCACATCATGTAATTTTCTGTATGGTAAGCTTTTAAAGTTCTCTGTCTAGGACCGTTTCATTCCAAATTTATTTATCCAACATTATTTCAAGTGCTTCTTCATTTGAAACCTTTCTTTGCATTATCACATTCTTTTTTGTCTAAAAACCGTATTATTCCATCTTTTTCGAATAATGCCGCCAAAAGAAAACTTCTAAACAGGGGAAAAGACCGAGCGTTTCCGATCGTTTTTACTTCCGGTAGGGAAACGCTTCGAATGTCGCAAAAACATGGAAGGTAACGACATTTCACCGAAAACCGACCAAAATCAAAGATCCCAGGATCCAAGTAAGTTGGTTGTTTACAAACATGGTTATTGACCAATCTATCTGGATTAAGGATGATTGCAAAGAGCAAACACCGAATTCGCTGATCAGAAAGAGCAAAACCAATTCGACTTGTTTTCTTGCAAGCAAAAATCCGCCATTTTTTAACTAAATATCGATAGACTTCAAGTCAACATAAAACCGGACGTTACCGATTTTTCGGATACTATTGGTATGGTTAATTTATCACTGATTAGTAATTGACTGACTTATGCATGAATGTTAGTCAGTTAGGTAATTGATTATACGATCTTTCTCTGATTTCGGGATAGTTTTGTTTAATTATTTCTATTTTGGAATTAACAAATTCAATTTGGTAGTTCATTTTTTAATACAAAGTATGGTGATGTCTTGCAGTCATATGTGTATCATTGTACAAAGACTTAATACAAAAAGGTCTTTGCAGAGTAGTTCTTTTCTTTAAGAAAGAGTTCCTTAACAACTTAACATGTGGAATACAGACATGATAAGTGCATGGATTTCATTTCACAACTGTGAGTACATTAATTTGTTAATTCACAATAACAATGGAATTATTAGTCTTCAAACGTTGCGACAAAATTTTGTTGCACGATCCACCATTAAATGAATGGTTGGTGTGACGGGAGATATTGCCCGATGCAAAAGTTTCTCAATATTTTCCTATTGCGCCAAATTAGCATGGCTATCATTATGTCAGAAGTCCTTTTTTTAAAGCTTGTAAGTTTTCTTTGGACTGACTTGTTGGGCCTGACAATACTGTCCTTTCAAAAATTATTATTAAACAACAAAATCACCTGTCATAGTCTGATAGAGAAGATGCCTTCACTTTTGAAAGATTTTAACCTCAATGGTTTGATTATTATCTGGCTGCAAAATATAAAAAGATGATAGTGGTGAACATGTAGTGCCTATCAATTTATAGGATCTCTATCTAAACACAGGGTTTTCCTAAAGAATTAGAGAAGGAGGCCAGAAGAAGTGTTTAGGAGGCAAGGATGTCTGGGGGCCAGTGGGCCGAATATGAATTTAACCTCTTTTCATTGATTTACTTTTTACCATCTGTCAAATTTGAGCCAGCCAGAAAAGCATTTGAGGCGGTCAAATCTGCCTGCAGCCGCCTCTTAAAGAAAACCCTGTAAACAGGTAACTAATTTTGACTTATGTTGTAACATTGAGTATTTAGTTGCAGACTGAAGTAAATCCTGCACTTTTTCCAAAGATTTAAAAATAATAGTATTGAAGTGAGATCATAATATTATATCTATATTTCCTTTAGGTGAAGATGCAGAATTTAATGATTCAGATGATGATATACACTTTTGTAGAAAGTGTAACATTGAATTCCATGGAATCCAGAAGTACTTGGAGCACAAGGTTAAACATGACAACTTCAGGGTATGTATTCCATGTATACCATACTGAGCCTCAATACATTGTTTATTCTAGAAATGGATTTATAGGGGCGCAATTCCCCCCTTTCTCTTAAAAACAGAGGGGATTTCTAGAAACATGGGGGGGGTGTCCGCAAATAATATGGTTAAATAAAATTTGTGGAGCCGATTTTAGACAAACAGTGTAGAATAAAATATAAGACAGTGCAGAGCATCAAAGTTTTAAAAAGCTTCGTAAAATATTAATCCTATAACGGAAGTAACGGCTGTCATAAATTATGCAAATAGTGGGAGATCCCAGGTCATATCTATTTTTAGATCAAAACTAGATGGCTTTAAATATGACCTGGTTGCATACACTCGATTTCGCACAAAGTCCGCCAACTTTTGATCGGAAAGCTATTCTTTTAGTTTTTCCAAGGTCTTTAAACACTTATGAAGGGGATCTATTAATAAATAGGGTTGCATTGGCGCGCATACGGATCTATGACGGGCGTTTTTTCAAAAATAAGGGGAATAGCGCAATCACGCGTCCTAGAATACACACCGTCAATAATATGTCTAACTTTGAATACAAAGGTCCTGTGTTTGACAGACAATACTCTTTGTGATGGTGACATGAAATATTTGTCTCTTTTCACTACACTATAGTGTTCATGTCTAACAATAAATATGTTACTTGGAAAACATGTGTTTTAGGACTGATGAGGAAATACCTTGAGCAAAGAAGGATTTGAACAAGCAAAGGTATCATTGAAAAACTTCTGAAATGGATTAAAAGTCCATTTGCTATCACTACAATTAAGAAAAAAACATCAGTCTGTGGGAACTGTTTTAGAATTAAATGGCAACAACTAATATCAAAATGCATGATGAAACTGAACAAGATTGTTAATACACTTTGTCTTACTCCAGTACTTTTTTTATCTAAATTGAAAACATGCATAATATGGTCTTATTTGTGGTTTGATACTTTTAGTAAGTTGTTGCAATATTCCATCTGTCGTTAGGTCTTGGAAAGCTTGTTAGTACACATGTTGAATTCAGGAATGGGATTTATAGTTTTATGCCTAATGGAGAATTCACGTTTCTTGGGCAGATTGCAACTTGAAACATTTTGATATTTTTGGTCATTTTTTTAATTTGCAGGTTAAATATGGAAGATCAGAGATGGATAAAAGGATGATAATGCCAACACTGGTGAAAAAGGTTAAACGAAAGACACTACAGGAAGTAGAGAAGACAGTGGAACCATTAGAGGAAGAGAAAGAAAATGGGGTCACTAAAAAGAAAGGTTAATATGCTTTATTTATATTTTTTGTGCATGAGTTGCAGAAAGTTGGTGAGGATCCAAAATACCCAATTAAACATCTTATTTTTTTTTTAGCCTTTTAGCTTGTGTACATGCAAGCTGAAAAGTAAATATGAACTGAGGTTTAAAATGTTATTCCTTGTTTAATGCTGTACATAAAACAATTATTTGTCATTAGTATTCAAGTTTCAAAAGTTCTCATATGATATTTTAATTTTCATCTATTACATTCAGGAAGAAGAGGAAGGAAAAAAGCGAGTGAGATTCATGACCTTAACCTTGTGATCACAGAAAAACCTGTATACTCATGTGAGAAATGCCATAAAAGATTTAACAGGTGAGCTTACACATTGGATACTGGAAGTGGAAGATGTAGATTTTTTAAAGAGGTAATTCCCTGCCTGACTCTTGGAATGCCTTCAATTTACCTGCATTGACCAGTCTTTTACCCATTACCAAACATAACGACTTTTAACCAGTTTGTTGTAGATGACTCGGAAAAAACATTGTTGGAAAAGGAGAAATAGCCCTTCACTATCAATTTATCCTTTTTCCACAATGTTTTCTGCCCTGTATGAAGATAGTTTTTCAATTTCATCACATTTTGAAATGGCGTCTGCAAACTCCTTTGGTAAAGGGTTAAAGGCAATTTATCTTTGGGCCACCCGTAAATTATGGGCCAGGCATTGCAAGATAACTGAAAAACTTTTGATGTGATTTAAAACCAAAGAAAACAAATGAGACATGATAATGAAATGTTTACAACTCGCATGTTTTGATCAATTTGAAGCTTCAATATCAAAACATTTACGTAGCAGTATCAATTGATTCTGTATGAAACTAGTATTTTAATTTATGAACTGTATCTGTTTAATTGATTTAATCAATTAAATTAAAAATTGTCTCAATACTTTTAGTATTGAAACTTCACTGAGTTCATAGAGGTTTCTTGAGTAAATGCTTTCTTAACCTATTACCAAACAATAACAACATTTGACCACTTTGTTGCATACGACTCTGGAAAACAATGTTTACAACTCTTTCAGAAAATAACTTTCCAATTTCATCACATTTTGGAATGTCGTCTGCAAACTTTTTCAATTTGGGACAGTCAAGAATTTGGCATATGGTAAAGGCTTAAAAGAGAGAATGTCTCAATGTAATTTCCAGGGAGGCTACTCTGAGAAGACATATCCAGTATGACCACAATGAAGACGACCTCGAGGATGAGGAGAATGAGCAGATGGAGGATGACAGGGATAAAGATTATAGACCAAACAATGCAGAAATAAAGGTAACCGTCAGGGATTTGAATTAACTAGGGATGGGAACGAATATTCGAATAGCGGGTCGAATATTCGAATAGCAAAATAGTATTCGAATATTCGATTTTAATGAATCCATATTACTGTATGTTTGCCATAAATTTTATTAAAAAATAATGTTGTTTTATTTTCATTTTCTTCCTCTAAACCGATCCCAAATATCGAAGAACGTGCCTAGCTCCCAGGTGCAGTTACGATGTTTTTACAACGTATGTCACACAGTAAAACACCTGTGACAAATTACCACATCTTTTGACAGTTTGCAAAACGATTAATTCCTAAGTGTGAAAATAGTCGATTTTAAGCCGCTAAATCTAACACCTTAATGATCTGCACTTGCTCCTTATTATCCAAAACAAGTCAATCACGCTAATTGACAATTGTCAGTGTCAAACAACACCCACGTTTTGACAAAACGAAGCAACTATCCCCGCCTCAGCACAGGAAGTCAGCTGCCCAAAGCGGGTAGCTGACCTCGTGTGAAGAGACGAATTAGCTAATCTCAGCAAATTATTCTTCAAAAACCGCTATCACGTCTTAAAAGAACATTTAATTTGATATTGATTTAATAACTCATGCATTGTTCTTGTAACAATTTGAGTAACAAACTGAATAAATGAAATGAAATGACAATTGTCAGTGTCAACCAATCACGTAACTTGTTTGTCGTGAAATTAAACAATTACTCTTTCAATAACCAATCGTAATCATGATTGCATATGCACGAAGACCAATCAAATAATGTGTTAGAAAGTATATTTTTCTTCAGAATAATTTGTCAAATATCTTCATTCTAATTTCTACATCTATTCGATAAACATCACAATGTCTCCATCACGTGTCTGCAGGGTCTTCCCCAGCCCCGTAAAGCGCCGCGGCTCCGCTGCGCTTGACTTTCAAAATAAGCACTCCCGCGGCACCTTAGCTGACTCCCGCGGCGCTCTAAATGTGTCCGCAGCGCTTTAAATTGACCCCAAATGGAGTCAACGTCAATGGCAGTATATTCTAGATAAACCGCCAGTCTATAAAGGAGTAACTAACAGCTGATAAAAAGTCGATAGGCGTTTACACACTCGGTTTATGCGACGTCGTCATAGGTACAGACATGAGCGTGTGTATTGGCGTTATGGCACGTGCTTTGTCCTAAAAGGAAAGATCTATGATGCGTGTTAAAAGATCGCACTTGGAGTGAGAAATAGACTTTACTTAATTGACATGGCTTCTGTCACTTTCTATGATACTATAGACGGGAGTTATATGTGAAAACACCTGATTCAGACATCCATCTCCACATCGCCGATTTCCTTGGTTTGTCATGGTAAGTTATTAGACAAACTAATATGGCGTGATCGGGAAATATTGAGAAAGTTTTGCATCCGGCAATATCTTTCTTCACATCGTATTATTTTGACCGGGTAAGTTATAAAATTCAGTTCCTCGGCAACTTAGTTTCACTATAAATATGCCCAAAACCGGTTTTATAGTATCTGTATACATAAACTGCTGAGATGAAATGATCATCTGGTGGGCTCAGGCATAACGTAATTTTTCAAACGTCAAAATACTTGTTGAGCTCAATGTGACAAATACACCAAGTGAACCTGAGCAAGCTCCTCATTTCTGGAATTTCTTACGAACAATTTTATAATATGAGGACTATGTCTTAAGTGCCTCTTGTATGCAAAAATGTCTACAGGTATTGTCACTGCAGCTATAGTCATGTTCACTTTGTTAAACAATGAACAAACCTCCAAGTGGTTAAGGTGAAGGAATTGTAACTTGGAGTTTTGGTTTGATCCTTCAGGCAAGACATGACAGAGCCCTAGTCTCGTACTGTGAATCCCAGAAAACCCGTATACAATACATAAAATACTGTTGACAGAGAGTCAAATGTTGCATACAAAATAATAATTTGTGACACCATGATTATCTATGAACTTGTCTTTTTTTAATGAATCGACTAGTGAGAAATAATTTAACAAATTCCTAGTGAACCCCCATTGTAAAAGGCATTTCGGGTAGACATGCAGATTGCTATGTATTTGGCTAGTCATGACTATGTTACCTGACATGAAAAGACACAAGCACAAAGAAGCAAAAAGACTTTGACCAGCCTCCAGACATAGGAATCCTGTATCAAAGTTCAAATAAGCTTGATCCTCCAAGCCGTATGGCTGCCTTCAGGAATCTTCACTGGTTGATGAAGAAAACTCACTCAAACCATTAGTTGCATGCCACTTATGGATTTGTGTGATTTGTTTAAAAAGAACATTTCTGTTTAAGTAAGGCTGTAATAATAGTACTGATGGAGAATTTTCACTTGCAAGCCATCAGATGATATTCGATAAAGGATAAAAACTGGCTGCAATACTCAATACTTAAATAATATACATGTAGTATGGTGTTATGGTTCTTTAGAATTAACAACTGACATGAAGTAACACAGGATGTCAGAAAAAAAGTTTGTTATAAACTTTAACGAAGGAAAACATCTAGCTTGTCATGGAATCATTCTTAATTTTGTAAAATAGTTGGATGCTTCTATGATTGATCTAGTTCTTCATAATTTTGTTTTGCTTTGCACCTATGAAAACACTATTCATTTTGATGTAGTCTTCTTGCAACCTTCACAGTACTCTGACATGAAGAATACGATAAATAATAAATCATGTTTATGATTTAATTTATATGTCAACAAAGATCTATGCTGAATAGGGACAATGGTTCTCGAGAGCCCATATGCTCTTTGCTATGAGAATCACATTGGTACTCCATATTGACCAGATGGATACATGTCCTTGAATAAATCTATTAAATGTGAGGGGGAGGCTGTGACACCTATTGGACATATTTTGTTTAAATGGGATGTTGCTCAACACTTCTATATACTTCTGATTCAAGATGTGTCTGAAAGATAATAATAATAGAGGTTCACATTTTCATTTCAGACTGTTAAAGGGATTCAGCATGCAATGTCCTCTAGACTTACAGAATTTCCAATTTAAAAAAGCTCAGGATGAATGGTTCAAAGCAAAACCAATGAGAAGTAGAGTATTCAAAATAGAAATGCACATTGAAGTACTGTATATGGAGTTTTGAAAATTTAATTTTGTAGACTATCACTCATTTTTTTTTGTCTAGCAAATGTGTTGATTTAAATATATTATGGGACACTTTCTTTTGTCTTTTATTTTCACAACATACCTTAAAACTCACCATTTTGGTACACAAATATAAAAAAAATCGAAAGGGGAGGGGGATGACCCCCTTCCTTGACCCTCCCCCATCCTCCCCAGCGCCTGAAAAAAATCCTGGGGAAGACCCTGGTCTGGAATTACTTTACTCATTCTGCCGACAAGTCGAAGGCGACCTGTAACCTGTGTAACCAGGACTTTGTATTCAACAATACAGCAATACAACATCCAACCTACTGAATCACTTGACTGGCAAGCATCCATCGGTTTTGACGTCCGAAACTGTAAAACAGATGACCATGAACCTGTTTATCGGCTATACACAAAAGGTTTGAACAGAGGACTAGTGTACAAGTATTCGGACATGCAGACATTCGGACATCAAAACGAATTCTAAAATGGAATATTCAAATATATTCAAATAGTTCTAGTCGAATATTCGAATAGTGATTTCACTATTCGTTCCCATCCCTAGAATTAACCCTTTCCCAAACAACAAATTTTCGACTGTCCCAAATTGAAAGAGTTTTCAGACCACATTTCAAAATGTGATGAAATTGAACAATATTCTTCAGAAAGAGAAGAAAACCTTGTGGGAAAAGGAAAAATTGCTCGTTACGAGCAATTTCTCCTTTTCCCACAAGGTTTTCTTAAGTCGTCTGCAACAAAGTCGTCAAATGTCATTATTGTTTGGGAAAGGGTTGAGAGAGCTTTTCACATGCATACTTCTTTATTTCTTCTGTCAGCCTTATCTGATGGACTGGGTACTCATTAGTTTTGTTTTGTTCATATAAGTCAATAATTCAAATATATGGATATAAGGATGAAAGAACAAACAAATCAGAAGTAAAGTGAACAATCAGATTTGTACATAAAGACCATCTAATCTATTCATAATCCTATATCTGGATTTCTTCGCTTACCCATTTACCGTTGATACTTATTAGTATTTTCTCATTTAGACAATTCTTTAGTAGAAAGTAAAGAAAAAATGTGTTGTATAGATTTCTAACAATTTATGTTGAAGACTCTATTACATCTGATATACATTTTTTGATATGGTAGAGCTATTTATTTTAAACTTAACACAGTAGATAGATGGGTAAATGTGTTTTGGCTACAAAAGTTGTGGCTCAGTGTACTGTTTTACTAAACAACTTCAGGAAATTATTTGCATAAGTCATAACTGATACACATGGATAGTATCTTCAATGAAAGTACAATATTGCAATGTGACAGAGAGATGATTCCAATGATGTAGTATTTGCAGTATTGCTTAACCCAATCTTAAAATAAGAGGAATTGTTGTTTTAGACTTATCCAAATCTTAAGCGTAAACTGTTAAGTAAAACAGTACCCTGGTCTTTAGGCTCTCTCTTCTTGGAGAACATTTTCTTCTGCAATCCCCACTGTTTTTCGGGCCTTGCTTTTATATGACATGTAGCATGATATGAGCTTATTATGGAATAAGTGCAGCATAAGGATAAGTCCTTCACATTTTACTTTTCATTTGTTTTGAGCTCAACATTAATTTTCGACAATTCATAATTCATGCTGTTTGACTTCACTGTTCAATTAATTCAAACAGTCACAAAGCTTATTATTGGATAATCTTTTTCTACTATACTCATCAAGGTAATCTGATATCTATTTTAGGAAGAGGAAATTATAGAACAGCAGGATGAGGTAGGATTGGCTGAGATGGATAGTTTAGACCAGGTTATCAAGGCAGCTGCCTTGATGGAAAAGGCAGATGGATCTGTAGTCACAACACAGACTGTGTCCATAACTACAGACAGTGGACAGGTTATCAATGCTGTGATTACTGACCAAATTACAAATGCACAGTCTGTGTCAAGAGGGGACCAATCAGATGAGGTTTTCATTGCAATGCCAGTCCAACCAGATAACCTATCCGAAGAAGAAAAAGCACTGAGGAAATATTTTTGCAATGTGTGTGGGAAGAGATTTAAAGATGTATGTTTGTTTTTATGTCTGCATTTTCTTTCAAACTATTGTATAATTTGCCCGTAGATGAAGTGCTTACTTGATTCATGATTCAGGAAAATTGATGCTTGATAACTTAATTAGAAACATGACTTAGAGAGTAAATTTTGCTAACACTAAAGGACTTCTGATGTTAAAAACAGGGTTGGTATGATCGACCTAGATTGATAAAAAGATGGCACTAGGAGATATTACCTTTGCCTTTTTAAATTAAATGAATAACGTATTGAAAACGATTAAAGGACTTTTGGATAATTTTTTTGTGGTGCGGGTTAGGAAAGATGAAAATGACAGCGTTTTGAACAATTTTAATATTTTTAAAAATGACAAACAAGCAAAAGGAATTTATTGGTCTTCTGGTTAAAAAAAGTATTTCTTCACAAAATTATATTTGGAATCCTCAGACTTATTGAAGCAGTTTTTATGAGAACCTTTAATATAAGGTCTTGTTAAATTATTGTAATTAATGCAGACAGATCTACAAAATGTTGCAGCTTTAGCTGTGTTCTCAGGCTGAAATCATTAGCATGTGCATTTAGATATGAATAACTTGAGTAAAGGGTTATTTCATTTCAGATAAATGTGTTGAAGGCCCACTCTATAACTCACACAGCTGTGAGGGACTTTGTTTGCACCCATGATGATTGTCCGTACTCATTTAAAACTAAAGGGTCTTTGAAGCGCCATCTTAGACGGCATACAGGTAAACTTATTAATTCAAATTCTTGGGATTAACTTTCTTTTTATATCAGATATTCTGTCTCAATATTTCCTACAAAACATTGGGATGAAAGGTTTGTGACAACGAATTCATCCCATTTCCAAAAAAGTATGTGATATATGAACTACATATCCAACATTTTAGTGAAAAAGATGTAGGTTTATGTTTTCTTTTTCCTTAACAAACTGCTTTTGATGTTTCTAGTTTTAATAAAAAAAAAACAACTTCTCATTACAAGGTAAAATTAAAATGTTGGTTTTTCTACACAGTATCCCATTATAATTACATCTCACAGCCTATTCCTATAGAAAGGCATGGTACTATTAAGATCTGTATCTTGTCTCTGGTTGATAAACCCATTACCAAACAATAACGACATATGACTCTTTCAATTTGGGATAGTGAATAATTTGTCGTTTGGTAATGGGTTAATCAAACAAGAAGTTTGCTATACACTGTTTCCTCATTTGTCACATTTGGATATTTAATGGTCTACAGTAGCAAGGATTAAACAGTACAAGTCAAAACATGCACTGATGTTGACATTGGTTGTAATTTTTCCTGTTTGATAATACCAGGTGAGAGACCCTATCCATGTGAACTATGTGGCAGAAGTTTTGCTGAGTCTGGAGCGTTAACTAGACATCTCAAATCAAGGTAACCATTTCGATCCGGTGAAAAATTTCTTTTAGAGAGGTTTGATGGATACAGATCTAATGAAAGACTGTGTCAATTGGATGGCGGAGACCAAGCCTGTAGTTCTGACAGTGGCAACTTATTGTCTTTGTTTGTACTGTGAATGTAAAGAAGGTGGCAATTTATTGTCTTTGTCAGAACAGTGAAATAAAAAGAATTAGCTCAGGGATTTGAAGAACTATTTTTGACTAGGCTGGCTCAGGTTTAATTTTATGTCAGTGAAAGAAAGAATGGTAACAATCAAACATGTACTAAGCAGAGTAGTACCATAGCAGCAATAGACTTTCTGATAGGTCGCTTATAGTCACCGTGATGTGTGATTAAAACTTATATGTGGCTTATGTTAAAGGTGCATGTTACTGCTGTAAACGGAAATACATATTATAAGAATTTAAGCAATAAATGTTTATGACATGGTTAGAAGGTAGTCTCTTTTGATGATAATTTTTTACAGGGTGTTTAATGCAAGATTTATTTCTTAAATTGTTTGCTTTAATTTGATTATTGATTCAACCTGTTACCAAACAATAACCACGTTTGACCACTTTGTTGCAGACGACACTGGAAAACAATGTGGGAAAATCAACACATTTCATCACATTTTGAAGTGTTGTCTGCAAACTCTTTCAATTTGGGACAGTCGAAAAAATGGCATTTGGTAAAGGGTCAGTTAAACCTAGCGCAGATTGAATACCTGGTAATTGACACACTTATACCTACCTCATTTAACAGGACACCATGTATTACTAAATCTGACAATGATCTACCAAGATATGGTAAGAAGTGGACATATACCCCCAATATTCCTGCTGCAACCAGCCGTCCTACCAAAGTCCAAGATGTTGAAGTGCAGAACGGTGATGTGATTGAAACTGATATCAATAAAGATAATGTGAGTTGTGTATTTAGCCTATTGTTTTGTGACAGATTTACATGCTGTCAGGGTTAACTTATATTTTTTTTTAATGCTTTTTTATCCAACAGGTGACTTAATGTTTTCTCCACCACTTACAAGTCATGGATCCCAAATAAATGAAATGCTACTAAACACTTAACATGCTTGGTAATTTTCTAAAAATAGATTTCTGTGTTGTCTGCTTTCCAAAACCTCAAATATCCGCTCAATTTTGATGAGGAAAGATATTCAGAGTAGCAAATAGGCTAGATCTCAGGCCAGCTGCTAATTTACTTGGCTGCTGGCCTGGATCCAACCTGTTTGCATAAGCATAAAGTCAGTTCAAGCACTATAAGGGTTAAAGATGTTAAATCAGAATTAATCAAATCTGTATATCTATTTCTCTACAGATGGGTTTGAAAGTTAGTCTACCAGTGGATGACAGTGAGAATCAGAAGGAAGAGTTTTCATCCATGTCCTCCGTTATCCTTGAAGAAACAATGCAGGATGATCATGAGGAAGAATTTGTATGTACCAGGCTATTATCTAAAAATAACATTATAGAAAAAACAGTCTGATATTATAGTTAAACATTCCATCACAAAACTCTTTCCTATTTCACCTCGTCATATGTTTTAAAAAGTTCTGATAAGTTGGACTTTTAATAAGGTTTCTAAACACTTAAACCCTTTACCAAACGCCAAATTTCTGACCATCCCAAATAGAAAGAATTTGCAGACAACATTTCAAAATGTGTTGAAATTGGAAAATAATCTTCTGATAGGGCAGAAAACAGTGTCGGAAAAGGAGAAATTGGTTGTTTCTAGTTATATTTTTGCATTTGCTGTAGACTGACTTCAGTAAGTTTGAGCAACTCTACCAACACTTTTCTTAATACATGCCTAGTATAAACAAATTCCCATGAAAAGAATCATGCATGATAAAACATTATATGATTTTGCACTCATGTGAAATTGATGTCACACTCTGTAAACGCCACAAAGTTGCTTTGGCATAGACTCATTTTTCACAATGTAAATTGAAAACTTTGGATGTTTGATACACAAGGTATACAAGTATTTTAGGATTTGCAGTAAATAAGGTATTTGATAAAAACAGCTATGCAACATATTGACATATTTTGTAATGATGTACAATGTATATGTATATTTTTCAGTTTGATATTGACCATGATGGTGGGGAGGAGATTGTTATAGAAAGGGATGGAGATGTCATCAATGATGATACCATTGGTCAATTTGTACAAGATGAGACTAACATTTGTGACACTGTGACTAAAGTTTGTAAGGTAATAGCTTATGCCATTATTGTAACCAGCTAAGTGGGATCTGCCTTGCTACGTCTCATTAATCCACAATCGGGGCACATACTGGTTATGTATCCAGGAGACAGAATCGAGAGTGATTTGTCTAAGTTGTAAGAACTTTCACAATTGATGTAAAATTAATAAGTTTAAGCTTAATGTATTTGCAAAGAAAAATACTGAAGAAATATGTTGATTATCAAAATCCAGGATCATGAATATATTTGGCTCATTCGATGTGCATCAAAGTTCTTTTATTTCTCTAGATGTCTGAATGTTCTGTCAAAGACTCCTTTAACGTAGTCTGTCATGAAAAAGTGTTGTTTTTAGTAAAGTATAGCAAATACAAAACATGTCTCTGTATGTTCTATATGATTTCAAATTTTCTTGATGATGCCAAATGTTTTCTTGTCATGGAATAGCAATTTACAGGAGCAATCCCACCTTTTATCAGATATTAATTAAAAACTATTACTTTCCACACCTTTAAATTAATTTTGGGCTTTTTCCTTTATTATGAATCAGTCAAAAAAAGTGGAAATTACAATAGAACAGAAACTGTGTTCTCATAGAAATACAAAATCCCAAAATTAAAGATTATTCATTTTCTTGTTCTAGGTTTGTGGAGAGGAGCTTGCGTCTATTGAAGCCTTGAAGATCCACTTAAGGACCCACTTAGCAGATCAGATGTGTCGGTGCTGGTTGTGCCATTTTAACTCGGAGGACAAAGAGCAGTTTGAAAATCACATGTTTATGCATCATCATGTTCAGATAAAGGTAAGGTCATATCTTTGAATAAATATTAAATCATATTTTCATATGAAGATCAGTTCATTTTTTCCTATGAATGTCAAGTGATGATTCCTTAGTTTGAAAATTAAGCAAAAAAATAAGGAAAGATGGATATATTTCAATCGTAATGGAACAAATGATTGTAAGGTCCTTCGTCTTCTGTCCTATTTTCTATTTAATTTCCAAAGGATTATGTTTGTACAGTATGATCATTTTTCAGAAATTTTGGCCTTATCAATTTGAAGATCGTTACGAGAAACCTTAAATTGAAATGTTTTGGACTTTGTATTATGAGGTTTACTTTGCCTTGGTCGAACATGATTTATACATATGGCATTGTCCTGCTCATAAACAATTGAGGAGGACCAAAGTTTAACCCATCAAACTGTGAAGAATCATTTGGACATTGTCAGTTTGAACCTCTCATGAAAATCCAAAACTTCTGTTTATTGCTATTTAAACCAGTGCAGAAAGGGTTCTAGTGACTTTAAGTTCATTACTCAAATTTAACCTTCACATTAGATCAAATTTACTTGTATCTCAAAATCAACCTGCTACCTATTAAGTTAATGAAGCTTTGCTTATATGATGATGCAACAAAGTGTATTGTATTTACAGAATAGTGACCCACTGTTACACATAATGCCTATAGAGCCTGATATCAAGGACTCAGCTGGTGAGACAAAACGCCAACAGGAGTGCTACAAGTAGGGAATTTAACCTGTTATTTTATAAATACTCATGCTACTGTAGACCATTAAATATTCCAATGTGACAAATTAGGAAACTCTGTGAAGCAAACTTCTTGTTTGATAAGATGATTTCTTCCAAATCTTTTGAGAATTGTCAGCTAACTTATCATTTGTTCTTAACCAATCCTTTAAGTTTTGACATATTATTGACTTAATCTTACCTTTTTGTAAATATTTGTTACATATGCCAAAATTGTTCATGATAAAATGTAGCACTAGTTTTAACAATAATCTTTTGTCTCTTGAATTGTAAGTCAAGGTCCCAAAGATTATTTCTCTAGGCGTAATTCAAGGTCCAACAAAGTTAATTATCTCTTTTGAAGGTACAAAAAGGGTAATTCCAGATACAACCAACTTCATCTCATGTAGAGATGCAAAACTTTTATTTTAGATAAAAAGCAAATATTATCTCTTGTAGAGATGCACAATTTGTTTTGTTTTTTAAGATAAAAAACAACAATACTATCTAGGGTCCTAGTGGTTAGAGTAAATGCCGATGGTTCTATCCGCCTTGACCAGCCCTTATGGGCAGTTGAGTATAGGGTCTTCCTCCGCCATTAAGAGTCGGGCATTGCTACATAACTGAAATAATGTTGATGTGATGTAAAACCCATGTTGCAGAGATGCACAATCTATTTGTTTTTTTAAGATATAAAATAACCCATTATTATCTGTTGTAGAGATGCCCAGGTTGCAGTTAAACAGCTGATGGAGATTCCAGAGGACACCAAGAACCAGCCTGACCTTGGAAAGGGAGCCAGGCTTCTCTACAAATGCCCCATCTGTATGAGAAAATTCAGGGGAAGTAACTACCTCAAACTCCATATGAGAAATCATACAGGTTGGTTTCATATATAAATTCTTCATATTTATCCTTGTACATAAAGTTTGGATAAGTGTTGTTTTGTTAAAAAAAAAACTGATTGCATGATACATTACTTTGAATTATTTACAAATAACCTGTTTATCATGTGTGTTGTGTTAGGGAAATTACTTTATATCTATGTAATATTTGTCAAACATCGAGAAAATTTGAGGATGATATGACTAAACTATATGATAAGAAATAAGAGCCCAGTGGTAATAATATTTGTATAGATTTCCCCAAAGATTTCAGTTTATAATCTGCAGTGGTGCAGTGTTTTATAATGGAGATTGAACAACAGTCATTCCTGATTGTGACAAATGACATCATTGTAGAGTGTCGTTGAGCAATACATTTTTCTAGCCTACTACTTCTTGATTACTCAGGAAGGATGTTGGATGCATTACCATCACATTATAACTACAAACAGCTTTAAATGACTTAAAGCCCTAAACAAAAACAAATCACTTAGCTTACACAGGAAAGGTGTATAGGTGCATTGTTACCACATTGTATTTAAAAACCGTTTTAACCCTTTACCAAACGCCAGATTTTCAATTGTCCCAAACTGAGAGTTTGCAGACGACATTTAAAAAATGATGTAATTGAGAAATAATCATCTGATAGGACAGAAAATATTGTGGGAAAAAAAGAAATTGCTCATTAAGAGCAATTTCTTCTTTTCCCACATTTTTTTCCCAGAGTTGTCTGCAACAAACTAGGCAAATTTCGTTAGTGTGTTTGGTAATAGGTTAAATGACATAAAGCCCTTGACGAATTACTCATCTCATTTCAGGTGTTCGACCTCACAAATGTACAGAATGTGACAAGTCATTCATCACAAAAGACACTTTAAATAAACACATGTCTTCCCATGAAGAGGACCGGCATTTTAAATGTGGGGAGTGTGGGAAGCTGTTTAAGAGACTGTCGCATGTGCGAGAGCACCTGAAAATTCACACAGGTCTACGGCCATTCCCTTGTTCAATTTGTGGGAAAGGATTCAAAACAAATGTGAGTAAATCAGTTCACCCTTTACCAAACTTTTACCAAATGCTAAATTTTTGTCTGTCCCAAATTGAAAAAGTTTGCAGAGCACATTTCAAAATGTGATGATTTTGAAAAATAATCTTCTGATGGGGCAGAAAACTGTGGGAAAAGAAGGAATAGCTGGTTAAGAGCAATTTCTCCTTTTCCAACAATGTTTACCATAGTCTCCTGCAAAAAAACTGGTCAAATGTCATTGTTGTTTGGTAATGGGTTAAGAAATCTTTATAGAAATAAACTTTAAGATGTAAAATAAGGCACACTCAATAGAATATGATGATGCTAGAATTGAATTGTTGATAGTCTCAGTAAACTTCTAAGCATAAGGTGTAGGAATAACTCTTAAATACACAAAACTGATAGTTATAACAAAAACAGTAGTAATGGCTTCCTTACACAGTTCTCTTGGTACATGGTTTTGCATAACAACTAGAAAAGTGGTCCTGCTTTGCTCAGTGGTTAAGGTGGTGGACTTAGAACTCATTCGAACCCCACCAACACCTCTTGTTTTTATGTGTGTGTCCTTTGGCAAGTCACTTCAGCGCCCCAGCCTAGTACTGGTCTATCCAGAAAAGCAGCAACATAACTGAAAGATTGTTGACATGGTGTTTTACATTTTTTCGAACAACTTGAAAAGCCAGTTTTATTTAAAAAAAGGGAAGTACCAGTTTGGGTCATTGGGACACCACTATATAATTGAAAAACAATTTAACAATGAACAACTTAAAACAAAATGGCAATTGAATGATTAATCTCCTTTTTATCTATTGTTAAAGAATGCAATGAAGGTACATCTCCGAACTCACTCAGAAATCCTGCCCTATGAGTGCACTTTTTGTCATCGACGGTTCAGGGAGAAGGGCTCAGTACTGCGCCATACACGAATGCACACTGGCGAAAAACCATATGAGTGCTGCTACTGTGGGAGGTTATTTGCAGAGCATGGGACACTCAACAGACATCTGAAAGCTAAAGGTAGATACTCTTTTGTGTAAGCTTGTAGGAGTTTGTTAATGATTGTAAATGTGAGTAACACTAGGATAAGAAAATTAGCATGTAAAAAGATGATTTTTGTCTTCAATATAAATAGAAACAAGTATTACACAGGAAAGATTGCTCATAAGAAGCATAAACTATTTTGTCTTATTGTTTTATGAAGCCTGTTGTAGTTTATAGAGCAAATTTAATTATAATGGTGTAATGGGTTTTACAGGAATTAAATCACAAGGACTCATATGGGGGGGTGGGGGGGTTGGAATCAAAGACTGCCCTTCAGCATGCAGTATTTCAAGCATTTTTGTTCTCTTGTGGATCTTCCTTAAAAGTGTCTTAAAAACTGAAATCAGGGAGCCTCCATAGCCTTGTTAAATTACAGAATGTGAAATCACATGGCCCCTTTCTGTGTGGGCTCAAATCCCGATGACAATATTTGGATTTTCATAAGAGATTGTCTCTTGACTGACTTACAGATTGCCAACAGTTTTATTTCTGACCAGTCCTTATGGATAGTTGAGTATGGGGTCTTCTTTCATCACTAAGATTTGTGCATCCCAATATGGCTGAAATAATGTTAACGCGATGTGAAATCCTATATAAACAAACAAATCAAATTGAAATCATCTTCATTTAATGTTTAACTCCAATGAAACAAACATATTATACTATATCCCTTCTTGCAGTATCCTGTACCAAACAGCTACAGGAACTACGTGACCGTTCCCAGAATGAGACAGACAATACGGTGTTGGCAGAGTTCTCATCGGTTGTAGCCGATACACAACAGTACATTATACCAGAAGGGGAGGTAGACAGTACACATATACAAGAAACCTTGGTACAAGACAATGTCCTCATCTCAACTGATGGCAGTGAACTTCATCTGGACCAACCTAATGAGGTTTGTGATAGTTTTGTGATACAACAGTTGCTTTTTTTTTTAATTAATTGGGTGAATGACCTTGACTTATCACCAAATAGTAACAACATTTAACCACATTGTTGCAGACGACTCTGGAAAACGTTGTGGAAAAAGGAGAAATTGCTCGTAAGGAGCAATTTCTCCTTTTCCCACAATGTTTTGTGCCCTATCAGAAGATTATTCTTCTATTTCATCACATTTTGAAATTTCGTCTGCAAATCTTTCAATTTGGTTTTGGAAAAGGGTTAAAGGGTTTGAAACATGGTATATGAGAATCATGAGTATGATGAAGAGTGCAGATTTTACAACCTTTCTTTGCATTCGCCTAACGGTGGTAATGACCACAAATGTGACTTTATATCGCAATATAGTTTTTAGAGTCTGCCTTTGATCCCCAATGTTGTGAAAAGACTGGCCAATGGCCATGAAATATGTAGGAAAACAGGTAAAATTGTAGAGTTCATTTCTGTTTGGATCATATTTGTTTCTTAAGTTGCTTTTGTTGACTGCTTTTTGATTGACATGATTAAAAAAAACTTTCTTGTACCTTTCAATGTCTGTATAAGTTTTTATTTCCTAAATAGTAATATGCTTGTGTAGAAAAACTGTTTTGATATGAAAGCTACTTGTAGTGCTAAAATTCTGTTCATTAGTATTCAACATAAAGGAAGCAATATTAGGTGTTATAACGGAGCCTTCTTTATGGTCTGATATACATTAAGACAGGGCTCACGCTGTCGGTCGCCAAATGCGAATATTTTTTCATTCTGGCGAAAGATTTCCCAAATTGGCGAATTTGGTTGGCGCATGTTTTTTTTCCATTCGACTTTACCTTATTTCATCCTGTCCGGATATTACAGACAGTAATATCTTTTAACACAACTAACAGTATCTCCAAAGAACCCAAATTAATTTGCTAATTACTATCCCTGTGTCAAACAATGCCCGAGGCGTCTGTTAATCGGGCCATCAATATGTGTCAACAACTCGGCACGCTTGATTGGTAGTTTCGATGCGGCTGTTCCACGAAAACCGATAATATTTACCTCATTCCGTCCAGTTATGATGCATGAATGCGATATTAAGAGAGGGTTAATTTGTAAAGTATTTCGATATTGACAGTTTGCTTCCTACGCTGATACACCTGTACTATTCATATTGCGATCCTCTTGTCTGACCGGTGTCTTGACGAGAGAAGAAACAAGGAGACCTAAAATCATGTTTACACTTTTCATTTATCTATCGGACATTTCTAAAATGATTAACAAAACCGAGAAACATGATAGTCTTCACTATGATTTAATGTTATCTGAGATAAAAGATTCATTTTGATTTTGTTACTCACAGCAAGCGTTACTTTAACCCACAGGTGCTTGAAACAATCTTCGATAATATATAGTCTCTTATATAGTATATAGAGCATATATTGGGATATTATCGAAGATTGTTTCAAGCACCTGTGCTTTAACCATCTTTATTTTAAATTTGGTCTTGGCGTTTTTTCTTTTCTTTTCTTTAACATATATTTTTATTAGTATTACATCATATATTTATGACAATACAAGTTTAATACAAATGGTGAAAATAACAAAAAGAAAATAATTTACAGGGGGGATTTAACACATATGTCAAGAAATTTTGATTGGAGCCATTTGCTCAGAATTTGGCTCCTACTTCTTAAATTTGGCTCCTTTTTTTGTCATTTGGCGAATGTGCTGGCGCAGACTTTTTTCCAGCCAGGGTGAGCCCTGTTTAGAGATACATTTCTTGTTGACAAATGGCACCCCAGTGGCTCTAGCATATCCCTATTGCAGATAAACATGGGGTACACCTTATTTCATCATAAGCAATGAAACTGAAATGCTCATGTTGAAAAGTTAAAACCATATTAAATAATTTTGGCATAAAACTATATTATTTGTTTTACCAGCAAACGGAATACGTCCTAGTCCACACGGAGGATGACGAAACCCAAGTCCAGAACCTAGAGATTGTAACAAGTGAGGAAGGTCATTCGCTCATAGAGGGCGTACAGATAGCGGATGACTACATCATGATTTCCGAGTCAGATGGACAACAAATGAAAATCATGGACAGTAAAACTGGTCAAATTGTGGCCATTGTTCCAGTATCCTCAGGGGCAAATGGCGACGAAATTCAAACAATAACTCTGCCACCGCAGAATGGTACAGTTTCTGAAGTTACCATGGATACCCAAATAGACATTCCTTCAGAAACTGTTACTATGGAGGAGTTCATTGAAATTAACTCAGGCACTGTGGATGAAAGTGTTGCCATGGAGATAGATATTGAGAAAGAAACAGAGGAAAGTTCTAACGAAATTGTTTTACCAGTAACTTCATAACACTTCATCTACTACATCTGAAGGCATAACCTGTTACCAAATGCCAAAATTTCAACTGTCCCAAATTGAAAGAGTTTGCATACGACATTTATAACTGTGATGATATTAAAAAAAAAAAAATGTCTGATAGGACAGAAATCATTGTGGAAAAAGGAGAAATTGCTCGTTAAGAGCAAGGAGTAATTGCTCGTTAAGAGCAAGGAGTAATTGCTCGTTAAGAGCAATTTCTCCTTTTCCCACAATGTTTTCCAGTGTAATCTGTAACAAAGTGGTCAAACATCGTTATTGTTTGGTAATGGGTTAAGAAACCCTTGTGACTAGAGCAGAAATAGATTGTTAAAAGCTTTTTCTCCCTTTGTCAATATGGTTACCAATAAAGTTTTTAAAAAGATGTATTGTAATAAGTATTATAAATGTCTTCTCTTGCTGTCAATAGAACTAGTCCCAAATGTCTATACAAGAAATTCTATGCAAGAAAAAAGGGATAAACTGAAGAATTATCTGTTACTGATTGGTGCTTATCTATTAAACGTTCATTAAAAGCATCATCTCAGATTGGACTTACATGTGTTTATTTCTTTCCATAGATCCTTATAATAACTTCATGTTAGAAGTCCTAGATTTCAAGATCTAGATATGTTTGTTGAGTTGAATTGGGGTTCCATGCAGCTTTAATCAGTATTTCAGCCATAGTGACAGTCAACCCACTTATCCATACTCCTTGTTTATCTTCATCAGTGCTGTACAATATTCTTTCCAATTTGCTGACTGCTTTCCCATATGAGCATGATTGATCATCAGATTAACTGAATAAATTGCTTCACATTTGCTTTATTTAACCTTAGAGAGAATTTTTTTGAGTCGGGTCCTGAACCTAGGACCTATGTTTTCTCAGTTGTTTTTTGTTTTGATGGGTTTTACATCACATCAACATTATTTCAGTTATGTAGCAATGCCCGACTCTTAATGATGGAGGCAGACCCCATACTCAACTGCCCACAAGGGCTGGTCAAGATGGGTAGAACCATCGGCATTCCGTAAAGTCAGTTGGGAGACTGCCTCTCATGAAAATCCATGAAAATGGTCAAAGAATGCAAGGATAATGGGAGATTTAGCTCATGAGCAATGTCCGCTTTGGTCAAAGTGTCTTTAGCGCGCTAATTTGAAGAAAAAGGAGAGCTATACTTCTCACTAAAGTGTCGGCGTCACACCTGGGTTTAGTTCTTATTGCAAGCTTTAATTTCATTCACTACTGTATGGAATGGTTGATACTTAACACACGGTCAGGGTCGTTATCTAAAGTCCAGGACCAAGTTCCATAACTCTTCTTTTGAATTTAAGCAGTGTGCCGCCTTTTGTACTTAAAAATCTTGATATAGATTTTACATGCAAGTTTTTACCTCACAAACTACTGCAGTGACCAGGTTTATACATTAAACATGTGTTTTTTGCTTATAATCTAAGGACACTGAATAATTACCATAACTCTGACTTTTGATTTTAAGCAAATTATGGCCTTTTTTGTACTTAAAAAATCTTTGTTAAAACTATGCAAGTTTGATATCAACACCTTATGTGGGGTATTAATTGAGACTTGGCATGTGTCTTTGGTGATAAGATTAGGTGTCGGACCAAGTTCCATACTCGGTTATTGATTTATAGCAAATTATTCCAGTTTTTGTACACAGAAAATCTTGGTTTAAGTTTTTGTGCATCTTCATATTTCAGAAACAATTTACTGTTCACTGACCTATATTCCTCTCTGCCATTATCAAATAGTTAAGCATGCTATGGAAAGCTCTTGTTTTTTACAGCTGTAATTGTCTTTTATACAGCTCTTTATTATTTCTTAACTTGTGTAATCTCTATGCAGTAATGTGTTAACCAGTTAAGCAAATGTGATCATTGACACAAAGAACAAGAAAAGGAATGATAACAAAGGTCTCTACTTCATATTCATCAGATTTATTTTGAATACAATTCAAGCAGGTAGAGAGTGACATGAAATTAACACCAATGATATCCATTATCCTTCATAAGATCAAAAAAAGAAAACTCATTCTCTTTTAGCTTACATTCAACTATTACAAAGACAGTTTCATGAGGGATTATTTTCACTTCCAAAAATATTCACCGACTTCATATTAACTATTGAGACTCCTACAATGAAATGAGTGAGACAAGTCCATGGTAGGGGATAGTGAACACAGTCTTACGGATGCAGTTTTTCAAAAGAAAGCCAAAATATCCATTTTGTGGATACTCATTAGAACTGTCTAAATGGGAGCCATATTGAGACGATTCTCAGTGCTAATTACAAACGATTTGGAGAAGGGAAATAAGTTGGCTAGGGGATTTAGCCCTCTAGACCTCTGCCAAATGATTCTTTTTTTCTTTATGATTATAATAAGAAACAGTAATTCAAGCATTAAACCATAACTTGCCCTTAACAGCTCTTCCATGTCATAACAATATTCCATAGTTTTTATATAAATGGGGTTTAATTCTGTGTCGATAGTTTTTCAGTTATGTTATTGCTTTCCTGTATTTTTCAATACTAGGATGGGCTGTGAATGGTCCTGCTAAAGGACACTTCACGAAACCAAAGGCACCAGTGGAGCTAGAACCTGGAACCCAAAGTTCTATAACAACCACCATAACCACTGGGCCAGGCAAACCTTGATTACTTTTTTTAAAAGGCAGCTATTAATATGTGTTACTGCGATGAAAGTTTTATTCATATATCAGTACAAGAATGTCTTCTTGTCATTGAAGGTCTGAACACAGAAACTGTATCATGCTTGTAACAGCATCAACAGAAGGCAGTGGTATTTTAAAACACAAATATGAAATTAAGCCAGTTATTGTGAGAAAATTGTTACTACCATTAAGCATTGACATTGACAAAAAAGGTAGTATTGTCAAAGAAATAAAATATTCGTTATACGGTATTCAACATCACTCAAAACAAAAGTCGGTACAAAAGTGTTTTTTTTCTT
This sequence comes from Cerastoderma edule, assembly GCA_947846245.1. Classification (NCBI taxonomy): domain Eukaryota; kingdom Metazoa; phylum Mollusca; class Bivalvia; order Cardiida; family Cardiidae; genus Cerastoderma; species Cerastoderma edule. Next base: position 19,386,546 of record OX401406.1, read on the forward strand.
ATACAAATGTCACTATGTATGTCAAGTTCAAAGTAAAGATTGGTTTTCTACATCCAAGTCTACCGACATAATGTATCAAACTAGTCAACCTTTTACACATCATTTCCACTTTAATGTCACTATGGGTTCCCACCACCCATTTTCAAAACATAAATGTTATTTTCATACAAAACAATCAAAGCTTTCAATTTTACCGCAGAATTTTTCACAAGTTTTTTTTTTAAACAGCTAATATGTCGGAAAATATGTTATAATTCAATTTCAAACAGTCAAATCAACATTGATTGTCGTAATTAGAACTTGAACCTTTTAATTGAGCCATAAATCAGCATCTACCATCAACTTATGCAAACCAAATATGCTTGTTAAAGGTTTCAGTGCAACACTGGAAGAAGTCATTTGCTTAATTTGAGGTCAATAATCTTGCACTTAATCCTTGGTATATGTTTAAAAGCTCAATGCAGAAAGTATTGACATGAGACAAACTCAGTTTTGTCGTGGAAAAAACTTTTTCATCAAGTATCTATGTATGCATTCATCGGAGAACTGTGCATTCAATGCAGCTTTACACATCTCTGGTTTTAAAGTTTGTTTCTAAATGAAAAAATAAATATAGCACTAAGCGCCTCATCTTGTTTAGGCTGTATTACTTCAGTTTCTGGGAAGGGAGCACATATCACAGCTGGAATTCTCTGGTTTGTTATGAAAGGTACAATGAGCACAAGTCCAGAGGGCCCCACCACCAGACGCACCCCCAATCGGGGGGAGAGGCGAGGCGCCAGGACCCACAAACGATCCCTGTCGGCCCAAGGAAGGTGATGGTGCTGAAAGACAGAACAATTAGTGTTACAAAGGCTGAGCATTTAATCATTTAACCCTATAGCACTCAGACACCTTTAGCTGATAAGCCTGTATCTACTTATCCAATATTGGGTTTTGCTTTGCCCTATCCTCAGACAATTTACCAATATTTTTTTTTTTTTTAAGAAAAGATGGGGGTATTTATATAAATGCTAATATCTTTCGCATTAATTTTTGCATTTGAGCAATTTTTTTTTTATTATGAAGGTAGATGAATTGTCTTTTTTCATATATTAAAATTTCAAATGGATGCATGATAATATATAATTACTATAGCCAATTAAAAGGGAAGAATGAAAAAAAGATAAAATAAATGTCATTCATTAGAAAATTTCATTTTTATATAGATCTAGTTTATATAATAAAGATAAAATTTAAGATATAGATTTTAGGAGTTAATATTTCAATCTTGCAAAGGTAAATATTAAAGCTTATTATGAGAAGATAGTTGAAATATCCAGATATATCTAAAAAGGTATTTAAATGCCACATTGATTCCATAAAATACAAAGCAGTTACAGGAATGTTCAAGCTCATTATGAGTACATTTTGAATGTTTTTTCTCTTAACTACATAACAGTGTCTGTCACAGGAAACATTAAGGGACAACTGTGATAAAAAGATAAATTGCTCACAATCAGCAATAAATCAATTTGCCGCAATGGCTTCTTAATTGAAACTGTTAAAACTACGATTGAAGTTCATCCTGGGGTCTATTTCAAGTCCATACTGTCAATAAAATGACAATTGAAACCAAAAAAAGTATGGTCACAACAAATGCATCTTGATTCATGAAATTGGACATTTTATTGTTTTATTCATCGCTAGATTAAGACAAAGCAAACCAGAAAAAGTGTGTGAAATATGGGCAGAGGTGGTGCTCGATTGGGCTTAATAAACAATAAAAAAAAGTATAAGTTTTCACATTTATAAATGCCATGGGAGCAAGGGTTAAATTTGTTGCTAATTTAACCCTCTAATTTACGAGTAAGTATATACAGGAAAACTAGTGAAAACTAGTTTGACACGTGCTGCAAACACTTATGACAAGAATTGCACTTACTGGGTCAGTGTTTACACAAAGGATTTTATCAGAGTCATAAATCACCCGCTGAGAGTGGTGTATATTTTAATCGATAAATGATGCTAGATAAACCTTGGTCAACTATGCCGACAAAGTGTGTAGTAAATTTTTTAAACTGGGAGAAAACTGTTGATTTAAAAGAGAGTTAAATGGTACTTTAGGAAGAGGCATAGAGCGCCCTAGCAACGTGGAAATTTTATGGAAAATTTTAATAGCGATTCGCTGTTTAAAGGGGAATTTCATGCAATATTATGTAAGGTAATTTCTTAGTTTAACTAATACTTGATAAAAATACCATCATAGCTTACATTTTTGTGAAAAATACAAAGTATTTAATTGTGATATATAAGAGAATTTTAACAGGTTTGATTGTACATCGTATATCGACCAAAGTATCGATGTCAGAAAATAGTAAAATGTCGACCTTGGTCGACTGAAGTAGAGGCAAAAGAAACGATATAGACGTATTGAGTGCTATAGGGTTAATAATCCTGTACATTTTCAGGGTCCTGTACAGGTGACCATTGAAATCTATTGTGAGGAAAAGGATTCTGATACTGTGACATCCCAAGTCAATCCTTAACTCAAGAACATAACTAACTAAGAAGTCCAAATATTTAATCATATCTTTTTTCAACAGGACTCACTTTTGTCATTTTATTCTTGAACAAAGACAACAATAAATGACGCTCAATTATTATAAAAAAAAAATATCAACAGAAACCTTCCTAACCTTCATGTGCTGCCATCATTTCCTCAACGGTGGCCCATTCTTCTGACTTCTTAAAATGATGTGCCTGGCTTTCGTCTCCAGTCTTGACTGCCTCAAGTAATGTGGACATCCTCTCCTAAAAAAGTTAACACTAATGTTATAGATCCAACTTTACTAAAATAATCATTATTTCTATAAATGAAAGCTTTGCTCTTATAGTTACATATAATAGATTAATGAAGCTCTTCAGGGTATTTCCTTGTGTCCCGCCTTCCATCTATGTATGCTGATTTTTAATAACTGGTTTCTTCCTTTAAATGCTCCTAGCCAATGCTAATTTTCTCATATAGACCAAGGCAATTAATTGAAACTTGATAAAAGTGTCATATTAATTTTTTACCAGAAGATACAAAGGTTGAATAAAGGGTATGTGTAGTTATTTGCCAAGAAATAAAAAGTTCAAGGGTAATACCTTTTTTAAATAAAATAAAGAAATACCTTAAGTGGAAGCATGTCTGTAGTTGCCAAGTATAATAACAAGTGAAAATTGGATACACAATCCAGGAATTTGTTTGGTGGGAACTGTTCGATATATCTCATCAAGGCATTGAAGTCCTGAAAAAACAACAAAGTGTTATGAAATTGACCTCTCCTCCATCACATAGGCCTTTATTGAACATAAGACATAATTGGAAATTCATATTATGCAATAATAACTTGCATATCATGAATAAGTTTTTATTAAGTTATGATAATTTGAATATGCAAGGTCAAACTTTTCACATTCATATTTATTTTTACCATTTTCAAAATCGATTTTATGATTTGTATGAAGTATGCCATTGCGAATACGAATTTTGTTCTTTTATCCAGAGAGTCTTCAATATTTCTTTAACAAGCATTGCCAAATATTTTCTTCACATTTTTACCAAAAATAAAACCTTCATATTATTTAAATCAATACAAAATATATACAAACAGTGCAACAAATGAACATATTGCCAACCTCTGTGTGTTTCAATATGTATGCACATCTTATAAAAACCAAATCTCATTTCAATCTAGAATGGTTAGACTAAAATTATCTTTAATTTGCTACAAACATTTATTGAAAAGAATACATTCTCTTGTCACAAGGATTTAAAAAATAATCATTTATTGGTTATGAGATTTTATGTCCCCATTTCGTGGCTCCTTCAAATACTGTCTGCTACAAACTTCACTGATGAGGGAAAGTGATGACAAATTCTATTTTGGAATAACTGTTTGGATAAGAAAAAGCTGTAATATCTGCATGAGAAGAAATATGATTGGAAAATGTTCTTTTCAAATACACAGACCTGCATTTCTCCAACATCTGTCCTATTTTCCATTGGGAATGGGTTATCTGCCGTTTTGAAGAAGAAGATGGGCTCCACTGGGAAAGCAGCATTCATGTCCACCAGGAGATACTCCACAGGTAAAGGTCGGGCTAAATTGGTCACCTCATTCCCATACTTGTCTTTGTCCTAAAACATACATGTATTTATATTATAAAGGTTCAGGGACAATCTGAATCTGAAACATACATATTTTACAAGTGCAAAGATGTAAAACCAAAATATTTCCTAATGGTTTTATCAAATATGGTTTGAATTTTATTTTGATAGTCATAATTATGTTTAAAATTAGAGGTCTAGATAAGTCATATATTTCCATAAATCTCTCTAAAACTCTGAATTGCCCGTCCTCGTGAAAAAACTTTCCCAAATCTTTCAACAAAAACCCACACAACAGAATTTACCATTACTTCTTCGAAAGAAACCATGCATGAGATTATGTAACCCAGCTTATATAAGAGATAAAATGCATGTTCAATATTTGACAATTAACAACTAAATATCATACCGTGTAGAATATATCAGGCACATATTGTTCATTTGAGGACTCCTTAATGTAGCCTAACTCTGGGGCATCTTTTGTTGGAATGAGAATGTCGTCCCTAACTAGAGCCATACACACATTTGACACCTGATATCCCTCAAAATGGATCTGTCCATTCTGATCACCTGGAATATAATCAAGTCACACATTTTAGACAAAGCACCAAAATACTTAACTTATTGGAAAATCAAATAATGTATCAAGCTCACCTATTTCCAAACAATAGCGACATTTGACAACTTTGTTGCAGATGACTCTAGAAAACATTGTGGGAAAAGGGGAAATTGCTCTTAACAAGCAATTTGTCTGCCCTATGAGAAAATTATTTTTCATTTACATTCACATTTTGAAATGTTGTCTGCAAACTCTTTCAAATTGGGACAGTCGAAAATTGGTGTTTGGTAAAGGGATAAGACCTACATAACTATACTTGATTTAAAATACGGACAGAATTTTGCAAAGAACAACACATCTTTTTATTATAAAAAAAAATTTAACATGAAAAGAAATGCATAATATACATGGTGTTAACATGGTCACATTCTTTTACAGTCCATCCATATTTCTGCATCAAAGATATGATCTGAATCATCATCATTTTAATTTATACACACACAGACAACACATATAGGCCATTTCACAGATGATACCACTTGACATAATTTGCCACTTGACATAATTTGTTAACTTTTAAAGCATGTTGAAAACTTTTGAAGAGATGCAACATTAAGGTTTGAAATACAGTCAAACACAGAGGTGGCTGCTTATCGCAAAAATCATCCTATCAAAATTTTGGTGACCCTAGGAATTCACCTTCAACATTGGACATGTATATGGACCATACAGAGATTTCTTTTCTTTATATATTTGGTACTGTAAAACTAACCAATTCACAATCAAATTAAGTGGCCAATTATCCCAATTTCCGATGAAAAATTCCCAAAATGATTGAAATATTTTGATGAAAAAAAAACAGGTTAAAAAAAATAAATTTTTTGGTCAGCTTCAATTAAAAAAACAAATTAGCAGTCCATTATTACCTAAGTAACCCATGCGGTAATAAATCACCACCATCAAACTAGCATATATATACATCTTCACGGGAAATGTGTTATTTCCCAAACTTGGGACAAGAGTTGCTTCAAAACAAACATCAAAGGGCACAATTTTGTCCTGTAGTCTTTTGATGTTACATAACTGACTTTACATCTTGAAACAATTAGTGGTTTCATTCAAGGATATTTAATACATGAGACGGAAAGGGGGATTTTGCTTCCTTTTAAAGACACATTTTTTGGGTTTGACAGATTCCATTGTTTAAAAACATTTAGGGAGTAAAATAATTGCGAGTTTTATCTGCGGCAAATAAAAAAAAGGGTAACTAGCCAGTTTGTGTATGTGACAAAATCGATAGTTGCATGCGTCTCAGTTTACACCTCCCAATTACATGGAAAGATTTTATCTTTACATAAACAACACACTTAGTGGTAAAACTGCCGGTGACCGCCGGCGGTAGTTACAAATTAATTGACCGCTTATGACAATTGATTTAAAGTTGATTGGGATTAATTAGCCTGGCCGCTGACCGCATCAGAGAGAAGACCGCTTATCAAGGAATTTTAAAGTGTCTTATTGCTTGGGAGGACTTTAAAATGGCCGTTTAACGGCAAAGACCGCTGATCACAAGTGACCGTAAGCACAAGTTTGACTGTATAATGTTACATCTGGACACCAATTCCAACACACTTAACATCTCAAAATACATCAAACTCAATGTTCTCTAATCAAATGATTATCTTAAGAATATCAACTCCTGTAAATATGTGGACTTACTAATAACAAATGACCTTCCAAGAAACAGTTTTGCTATTGTATATCAAAAACAAGAGATGAATCTTACCAGTAACGATGACTGTGACAAACTTTGACCCAAAGTATCCATCATTAGAATATTTACATGTGTTTGGATATTTATTTTGAAAGTTGGCTGCCATTATACACTCTTCAGCACTCAGAAAATGTGAATCCTAAAAAAGACAGTTTACAGAAGTGAATTATAAAATTGAGTATTTTAGTGTCTTTTAAAAGATTCTATATAAATGATGATATAAAAGAAGTAAATGCTGCCATGAGCTTTTTCTTTATTTTTCAATCAACAATCATAAGCAGCAGGCTCTTATTTGATTAAGAGGCTATTAATGATTTAATGATAAAAAGCATATATAATAGAAAATTAATCACTGCATTACATATTATCCACCAACAACCATATTCTTACAACTTGAGTAAATAAAGCCCAGATGTCATATCAAACATACTTTGTCACAACAATCATCAAAGACCTCAAAATTATACATAGTCTTTCACAAATGTGAGGAGAAAATTTCATAGGGAAAAAGTCATTGACAAAAAATAACTTCAAAGAAAAATTCGCGAAAGAGGCCTTGAAAAAGACCATTATATAAATGCTTGTCATGCAGTTCAAAAGTACTCTGATTAAGAAGTCCTCACTAAATGCATATTTGTCTGTGGCTGCCGCTGGCCACAAGTGGTTCACTTTCCATAAAACCTTAATGTTAACCCAATTCACTAGGACATTTTGCATATAAAAGGGTGAAAGCCAACACTTACCACATTGCCCCTAAAGTTTTGCACAGTTCCTTTTGAGAGATCATCTGCAACTAAGTCTGTAAAGATCCAGCCAACAGGCACTAAACCAAGCTGTTTAGCCATTTTGACGACAGTTTGCTCCACGGGATCTTCTAGTAGCTCTATCTTATTTTTGGTATTTATCTAAAGAAAGATAAATTATGTAAAGATGTTATCTACATATATGTTGGACAACAATATGTTTATCTTATTCATTTCTAGTATTTAATGCCATTTCAAACATGTTTTAGTAATACTGCAAGTGTGATTTTTAATCCATATAAAGCAACCTCTTTTTTTTTTAGCAAAAACTTTGTTTTCAGTCATAATAGTAGCATAGGCAACTAAGAATATCTTGTAGGGAGGCCATTACCACCATTAGGAATGAGCATTGGTCTTGAACCTAGCTCTTCACCATTACAGCTAAGCAACTCATCAAAATTTCTTTTGAAAAAAACCCACTGATGAGCAATTTATCCTTCAGTCAAAACATTTTAACCAAATATTTCAAAGAATTATTTTTTCCAATAGCCATATTTCATAGTTAGGTGTTGCTTTCAAATAGTACTAGTCACAAATTTCTATAAGAAGGAACGAAAAATATTTCACCAGACTCTCATTAAACACAGTCACATTCATGATTAAATCAAGATAAAACAAGACCTATCCATCAGACAAGATTTTTTTAAAGTACAAAAAGCTGCATTATTTGTTTAAATTCAAAACAAGAGATATGAAACTTGATCTGGGACCTCACATAATGACACTGAACACATGTGTGAAGTATTAACCCATTCGATACAGTAGTTAATGAGATTCAAACTTGCATGTAAAAACTTAACAAAGGTGTGACACTGACAGTGAAGCCTACACCCTGGGTGAGTTGTATAGCTCTCAAGCTAAAATACTAATTGATTAGAGTGCAATATTATATACCTGAGGAGGTTCGTATATAGCAGCAACTGTAGCCTTTATTGACAGAGGTATGTCTTTATGCATTTCGTATTTCCCAAACATAATCCCAACTCTTTGATTCCCTGTACTTCTCCAGTAGTTCAAAAAGCGATCACAGATTGCAGAGTTCTCAAACATAATATAATCAACATGTCTGTACCGCTGAAATGAGAGAGTAAAAAAGGATTCAGATAAATAGTCCTTAAAAAAATCCCATATACAGTGGACCCTCGTTTATCCGAACACTTTCGTTCCCAGGAGAAATGTTCGTATTAACGAATTTTCCGGAATAAAGAATATGCGAGTTACAGCGAAATGTTTACCTTTACACGGTGTCGGTGTGTGATGATCATTACTATGAAGTAAGAAATACACAATTATTTTTCTTTTTTTTGAAGGGAAATATAAAGTGTGTTAAGGAAGTGTTTATTTGGTCAAAACGGATTTTTAAAAAAATGACAATTTGAAGCAATGTCTTTCGAGAAGTTAAAATTCCTTAAGATAGCTCTGAAAAGGACTGTCTTCGTTTGGCTGTGGGTGTAGACATCTTCAAGTTGTATCTTCTTATTTCAATATCGAGAAATGAGATAGGTAGGGCTTGTCGAGAGTTTACTTATAGGGAAAAGGAGCATATCGATTGAGTAATAATTGAAAATGATTGCCAGACATTGTCTCCCGATCGCTGTCTAAGTAGCCAATCAGCCAATCAACACCTTTTACAAACTCAACTATCGACATGCGACCGTAATTACAATAATGTAAGACCAATCAACTGACAGAATGACCGATTAACAAACAATCAACACCTTCCAGTACACTACACTAGGTGACATGTTATGGTCAAGCATACGTGACAGTTTGCAAAACGTGTGAATGCCGTTTACAACAGAAGACCGATCCCTTCATTCGCAACTGTTACCGCAAAATAAACGATTTCACTGGTTTCCGGACTAGCCATACGCATATACTATGAAAAGTGACTGTTGGTTCCCGAATATTTTTGTCCAGTTCCGGAACGCGGATTTTCCGCATTAAACAGTTAAATTGATGAAGGTAAGATCCGTTCCCTCAAAATTCTGTTCGGATGGTGAATATTCCGGATAAACGACGTTCAGATTATCGCGGGTCCACTGTACATCATTTATATTCTTCAAATTGACAATTTTCAGCATCTTTAACTTAAAATTTGACATTGGTTTTGAATAAAACATCAGCATTTCAAGAGAAAGGTTATCTAAAATGCTGAAATGCTTTATGAATGGCATCTATTCTACTATCCAGTTAGAAAAGTCACAACGCTACAAAAGACAAAAGACTTATAGCCATTATCAACAATCTTATCATCCATAAACCAGTCAACTAATTCCTACCTCCTACGGTTGTCAGGTGTATTTCCAGAATAGGAGCTTTTAAAAGCAATAAATATGGGCATTTAGTTGTTGGAGGTTTGTACAATCTTTCTTTGGCTACACTATCAAGAATATAAACTTTTAGGCATTCATTGACTGGTCAATTATTGACTGCATATTCCTTTAGTAACGACAACAAAACATCATGTCATATGGTGAATAGCTTGACCCTTACAAGAGAGATTATCCAGTCCAAGTCTGCCTTACCTGTCGTCCAAGAGTGACTGCTGAGGGCTGACATTGTGTACAAATACCACCAGGCCATGGGGGATGCTCTTTACACCCTTCCTTTATTTTACAACTAACATTTTCTAAGTTGGCAAATTTCCCTCTGTAAGTAGAAACATGTGTTCATGAATGGAAGCTCAAATCAAAACAATTTTTTTTAATTGATTTTCAATGTGTTCTAAAATAAATATTGTTGCAATTGTGAAGGTCTTGTGTCAATTTAACTCATCTTCACTCAAAGCCAATTCCATAAAAAAACATGCATGAAGCGCTATAAAACATCAAAAAGGTACGGTAAGATGAAAGCTCTCTACTTAAATATAGAATTGGCTCAAGAAGTAAATGTGTTTCCCTTGAACTTCTTTTTACCTCGTTGCGGTTTTAAAGTAAGTATACTGATCACATGTGCAGCAGATCATACTAGCAATCTTTAAAATATAAGATATCATCATTTTTTTATAAAAGTCTTGTTTTGATCTATTTATTTTTTCATGATAATAACAAGGGTTATCTGCTGTTTCATTCCATTTGGGCAAGTCCAAACAGTACATTTTTAGTCTGTTTGAGGTAAGAAATCCCTCCCAATAAGTATCAAGCTGTATTGCAGAAATTTTATTGAAACATGCTGGTTCAACCTGAAATACTATCTTGATTAATGAGAGTGCCAAGAAGGAATAGGGTTAATCAGTAAAGTATCAGTTATTTCAATAAGTTTTCCTTTTCACAAATGATATGATGCAATTTGTATCAATTTGACTCAACTTAACTTTCAGAAATGAAAATTCGATTATATCAATACTTGCCTATCAACTCCACTTGTAAGTTTCCGTAGGTATGAATGAAATGACAGGTATTTTATTGGAGGGTCACATGTTTGTAAATAGGTTTCATCATAGGGCTGAAACACAGAAAAATACAAAGATGTTCTCAAAGACTGTTCAATCTAAAAGGTAAACATCATATCCTTGGGCTGAAGGTGAACAGAACTTAGCCTCTTTCCCCATAAGTTCCCCCTACAAAGCATTTGTAGCTGAAATTCTGGTGTATCATTGAACACACACATAAACTGCTTATAACAAAAGTTTCTTTAATATGTTATGTTTCTTTAATATCTTAAGTCCAATTTTAAAATAAGAAGGGAAAAATCTGAAAACAAAACAAAAAAGTTTCAAAGTCCTTGCATACCTAACTTATTTAATTATATAAATAGGGTTATACAACACATGAATGTTACATCATCTATGTTCCCATACCCAACCCTTAATGATGGAGGAAGACCCCATACTCAACGACCCATAAGGGCTGGTCAAGCCGGGATAAACCATCAGCATGCCATAAGTCAGTTGGGAGATGTGCCATTTGATTGCAAGTTCCACTAGGCTATGGAGGCCCCTCATATCTAACTTATAACTTCATATCAACAATTCTGACTTACACAGAAATCAGCTGTCACTAATCTATGTCAGTTTTACATAAGAAACATGTAACATAACTGAAAGTACAACCATTTAAACATTCTACTACAAATTTCAAAGAGAACATGATTACATGTGGCTACAGAATAATTTCATTACCAACCATTAATAGACTTGAAAACTTGTGAATTTATTCAATACATAAGAAAAACTCAATATCTGCAGATGTTGTGAAATCATTGTGAAAAACAATCAACCAAACTTTTAGTTCTAACCAACAGCAACGTCTTAATTGATTTTTTCTCTATGCCAAACATACACACCTCTAATGGAACACAATGAAGGCATTTCCCCGAGGGACCATGGTGACACCTGAAATGATATAATTATCATATAAGATTAGCAATGTCAAAACACTTATTAAAGCGTATGTAAATTTATAGCTAGAGTCTGTTTTAACTTTAAAGCATCCGAGGAAAAATGTTTTATGCAGAGACTGTTTCAGCCATCAGTTTGGGTATAACAAAGTTTAATTTGTTTAGTCCCCATAGACATATAACTCCCATGATTTCGTAAAGCAAAGATAAAGAATTCTCATAATGCAAGGTATTCCATTTGAAATTTCTGCAGGAATGCCTTTGTAAACCTTTTGTCGAGCTAACATCTTGTATACATACAAAAGTTTTGCGCAAAGCCTTTGTGTTTGGTTAAAGTTTATGTTAAAAGGAAAGAGCGAGCAACTTCATCTTTTGTATTTGTTTACCCTTTCTTTGTATAGATATAACACTAATAACAAAATATCAAGAATAATACATCACTTTTACATGTACATCAGTTCTGTTCAATTCTCTTCCAAACAACTCTAACCTAAAAGTAATTCTTCAAGATGATAATTAATCAATATTTCAATTCCTTTCCTATTTTGTTTAAAGTTTCCAGACAATTTTCTATGATAATGATTCAATATAACATACAGCTGTTCATCTCTTTTCCTGTGTATTTTCCCATCCTCTTTGTACAGAAGCAAATCAACCTCATCTTCAACAACAGCATTACCAGGTACAACATCTTGAGACACACTGTCATCAGTACCAGCCCTGTCTACATGTGTTTGAGAGAAAAATATGAACAACATGTCTCCATGCCTGAAATGAAAAAAAAATAGTTTATGCAGTATAGTCCATAAGTTTTTCAAATAAGGCAGGGTTTCAGATGGTAAAAAAACAAAAATGAATGAAACAACTGTGTTATACTACAGACTTATTCCTTACATGTTAATTAGAACTTGTACAGTGGAAAAAACGTTATGAAAAAAGCAAAGTCTTTTAATTGGTAGTTTCTATCAAGCAAATTCATTTCAGACAACATTTGAGGTTATAATTCTGGGCATTTGCTGACTGAAGCCTATGAAAAATCATGCAGGAAAGCCATTGTTCAGTGCCATTTTTATTTTCCTTTAAAGTTTACACTATGTTGTCAAACTATTGCTACTACTACTACAAAGAAGTTAATCTTTAATAACTAGGGATAAACTGTATTTTCATTTCTATCAGTCAGAAAATGTCCAAGGAACATTTTTAAAATTATTGCAAATAATGTCTACTGCAATTTACAAATCTCCATTTCAAAACAGTCTATGACCACTTAATTTGCCTAATTCCTTAATCACAACACATAAATGCATTTATTAAAATTTGAGACATTTAAGTGGTTAGATAAAGAGACTGCATAGTGTTGTGTTTGTTTATAGTTAGGTGGGTGTAGCTGAAGGTTGTTATAGCTGAATGGTCAGATGTCAGTGATTTTGAAAAGGAGGGGATGAAGGAAAGTGTAATGTGTCCAATTGGAACCGCTTACTCTTTCAAATGCGCACATAACTCTTACTTGTCTAGAGCATCATGAATCTCTGCCTCAATGAACAAGACTATGGCAATTAAAAATCAGCTTGCTCTGCCATGTCTAATAATCTAGTAGTCCAAGATTAAAGGACAAGCCCTGTACACAATGTTGTATTCCAAAGATAGCCTTGTTTTAATATAATAAAAAACAAATGTGCAAAATGCACTCTTACTTTATTTTGTAGGAATCCACTGACTTAGCTCTGTGATTCCGTATGACATCTTTTTTCTCTCTTTGTTTGAAGAGACTCCATCCTATGTCAGGAAGTTGAAACTGTTCTTGAACCTAAAATTAAGTTTTAAATTGATTAAATGCTAAAGCTGTTTCATTAGGGTAAGTGAAAAAAATTAACAACATGGAAACAAAAGGCTGGAGTTCTTCTATTTATTTTCTAGAGCAAAACAAATTAGAGAGAATTATGACAGACATGACACAGGAACCATTTTCATGACATAATTCCAAATCTAATTAAACACTATTTTCATGATTTTCTGTCAGAGATATTCTGTGATAAAATGTGTCGCAAACTACAACAGTTTTTTCATTACATTTGGAAAAGGCCTAAGCTTGTTCACTTTAGGAAGTTTATCTCTGAAATAGTTGAATTAGGAAACCAAAAGGCTGGTGTCATAAAGAATATTTTGGAAAACAGCATAATTTTAAAGAAATTTTAAGGCCCTTCTCATATATAACACACAAAAAAACCTGTACAATACACAGGAGACAGGTTGTTGAGAAAACTCTATCCAACAAGTGTATACATGGAGGTTAAAGAGTCAGTATACAGTCTTTCAAAATTTTGTGAAGACTTTCCTCTAGTCTTGTAATGATGCCTTGACATAATACTATACAGAAATATATATAAACATTGATGTAACATACCTTATTCAAAAAGTCTGCAACACTTTCACTTCCTTTTGTTTCAACTCGCTTGGTTCCATGGTCAGGACTTTGTATTCTAACCACCTGAAATGCATGTCAAAAATTTCTTTAGGATCACATGCATCCAGTGAACCCCAAATTTCAATAGCAAAGTAAAACCTTGCTTTAGGATGATTTAATTGATTAACCATTAAAGTTACTATCTAACAGATTGAAATTTGAAATCTTTTTTTAAATAAAATATCTTCTTTGGATAAAATGAAAACTACAGAAAACAAGATTATTCATTTGCTTCTAAATCCCAATCATAACTGCAGGCAAAATCAAAGTGCATTTATCTTGCGAATAATGTTAAGTTAAAAGGTTAACTTTGTAAACAATGATCTGGGTTTTTTTGCCATGAAAAGTCAGGCAAAAAGAACATTTAGAAAGTCAAAATATAAAATGAAATTTGTAGATACAAACCAATTGGCCCATGGTTAAAAAAAAGGGGGTCATCTTCTGAAATTATTCTGTGTTAAGTTGTAGATCCTTCACCACTTTATGAGAAGATTTTCATTAAAGACTAGAGGCTAATGGATTCAGACAGAATGGCATATAGCTTTAAAATCTTAAAATGGCTTTGAAAAAGTCAACTATCTCTAAAATAGGCGTATAATTTGTTTTGTTGTGGTCCTTTTATTGTCACAGTGTGGAGTTGTACTCTGACAGAAAAATTAGGAAACAACCATCAATTATGAGTTTGTTATTTTTAGAGGGTGAAAATAATTGAGTAATTCTTCATTGTAAACTGAAGCACAAGAGGTACCATCTGACAGCACAGTTACTTATCCAGTCATCTTACGCAGTCAAAAGAGTAAGTCAAATGAGTATCACAAAGCTAAATGTGTGAATGACTCAACTGATTTGGGGAAAAGTGCACAATTCCTGTAAAGGCCACGAAATATTTAATGGATTGTTTGAATCGTGGACAGTCATGTCCTTTAAAATGTTCATGATTGACTTTTTACCAAAATGGAAACCCTTGTTTGGGCCGAATACTTACGATTGATTTTCCTCTCGACATTTTTCGACGTTTTCTTTTTGTAATCGTCTGCACAACTTCAATTTTCTGCCATTTTGGAAATTTCCAACGTGCGAAGCGAAGATGACAAAGTTTTCCGATTGATATACGAACTCTCGCAGTGTGGTGAATTGCGAACTAAACGATATTTTTAAAAAGAAACTTTACTTAAAAAATGTTTAGTTTGTTGAAAATAAATATTCAATCTATTTTGTTAATTACATAGTAATCAACAAAACAGATAAATAAATGACATAAATATCAACCGGAACTCCAATGTAAACAAATATGGCCGCACTTACAAAGCTTGACATTTCAGGACAGGTTTTTAAAGAAAATGGTAAGTCAGTGATCGAACGTTCAAGTAACAATGTCTAACCAAAGTAATTTCTGATTCAAATTGCAATTTTTCACCTGTCTGGTTGAGGTCAAGCACGTTTCTAGATTCGATAAAAAGAAAACCCAGATTTCTTGGACCAGAGAAATGGACTGTCCCAGAGAAATTAGAAAATAAACATTCATTGTGAGTTTGGACAAAATTTATTTACCCGCAGAGATATGAAGTGACGGGTGATAGTAAGGGGTTCTGGCAGTAAACGATGCATGCATTGTTTCCTTCATGTGAAAATTGATTAAGCAAGAAAACGGGTCAAGCAAGGAGGAAATCAAACAGTGAAAACATTAAAGATACTCTCTAAGAGATGTGTGTATTTGGAGTTAAAATACGAAATATTGGTATTGAAAATCTTTGTTACTAAACAAAAGACCGTTTTCCATTTCTTCACTAATAAGTTGTTAAAAATCGGTGCATTTGTTAATTAATTTGAAGTGAGCCGTCACGATTGTCTGATCTTCTTTGCTTCTCCTATGTGACAACAATTGTTGCAGAAATAAGTTAATTCAAAAAATTTCTTTAAATCTTTTCATTGCTGACACATCTACATCTACTTATTAACGTACAGCACTCCATCCTGAGCATTATAGTACATGTCAGGGTCTTCCCCAGGATTTTTTTCAGGCGCTAGGGAGGATGGGGGAGGGTCAAGGGAGGGGGTCATCCCCCTCCCTTTTCGATTTTTTTTATATATGTGTACCAAAATGGTGAGTTTTTAGGTAAATTGTGAAAATAAAAGACAAAAGAAAGTGTCCCATAATATATTTAAATCAACACATTTGCTAGACAAAAAAAATGAGTGATAGTCTACAAAATTAAATTTTCAAAACTCCATATACAGTACTTCAATGTGCATTTCTATTTTGAATACTCTACTTCTCATTGGTTTTGCTTTGAACCATTCATCCTGAGCTTTTTTGAATTGGAAATTCTGTAAGTCTAGAGGACATGCATGCTGAATCCCTTTAACAGTCTGAAATGAAAATGTGAACCTCTATTATTATGAGCAACATCCCATTTAAACAAAATATGTCCAATTGGTGTCACAGCCTCCCCCTCACATCTAATAGATTTATTCAAGGACATGTATCCATCTGGTCAATATGGAGTACCAATGTGATTCTCATAGCAAAGAGCGTATGGGCTCTCGAGAACCATTGTCCCCATTCAGCATAGATCTTTGTTGACATATAAATTAAATCACAAACATGATTTATTATTTATCGTATTCTTCATGTCAGAGTACTGTGAAGGTTGCAAGAAGACTACATCAAAATGAATAGTGTTCTCATAGGTGCAAAGCAAAACAAAATTATGAAAAACTAGATCAATCATAGAAGCATCCAACTATTTTACAAAATTAAGAATGATTCCATGACAAGCTAGATGTTTTCCTTCGTTAAAGTTTATAACAAACTTTTTTTCTGACATCCTGTGTTACTTCATGTCAGTTGTTAATTCTCAAGAACCATAACACCATACTACATGTATATTATTTAAGTATTGAGTATTGCAGCCAGTTTTTATCCTTTATCGAATATCATCTGATGGCTTGCAAGTGAAAATTCTCCATCAGTACTATTATTACAGCCTTACTTAAACAGAAATGTTCTTTTTAAACAACTCACACAAATCCATAAGTGGCATGCAACTAATGGTTTGAGTGAGTTTTCTTCATCAACCAGTGAAGATTCCTGAAGGCAGCCATACGGCTTGGAGGATCAAGCTTATTTGAACTTTGATACAGGATTCCTATGTCTGGAGGCTGGTCAAAGTCTTTTTGCTTCTTTGTGCTTGCGTCTTTTCATGTCAGGTAACATAGTCATGACTAGCCAAATACATAGCAATCTGCATGTCTACCCGAAATGCCTTTTACAATGGGGCATCACTAGGAATTTGTTAAATTATTTCTCACTAGTCTATTCATTAAAAAAAGACAAGTTCATAGATAATCATGGTGTCACAAATTATTATTTTGTATGCAACATTTGACTCTCTGTCAACAGTATTTTATGTATTGTATACGGGTTTCCTGGGATTCACAGTACGAGACTAGGGCTCTGTCATGTCTTGCCTGAAGGATCAAACCAAAACTCCAAGTTACAATTCCTTCACCTTAACCACTTGGAGGTTTGTTCATTGTTGAACAAAGTGAACATGACTATAGCTGCAGTGTCAATACCTGTAGACATGTTTGCATACAAGAGGCACTTAACACGTAGTCCTCATATTATAAAATTGTTCGTAAGAAATTCCAGAAATGAGGAGCTTGCTCAGGTTCACTTGGTGTATTTGTCACATTGGGCTCAACAAGTATTTTGACGTTTGAAAAATTACGTTATGCCTGAGCCCACCAGATGATCATTTCATCTCAGCAGTTTATGTATACAGATATTACAAAACCGGTTTTGGGCATATTTATAGTGAAACTAAGTTGCCGAGGAACTGAATTTTATAACTTACCCGGTCAAAATAATTCGATGTGAAGAAAGATATTGCCGGATGCAAAACTTTCTCAATATTTCCCGATCACGTCATATTAGTTTGTCTAATAACTTACCATGACAAACCAAGGAAATCGGCGATGTGGAGATGGATGTCTGAATCAGGATTTTTTACATAAAACTCCCGTCTATAGTATCATAGAAAGTGATAGAAGCCATGTCAATTAAGTAAAGTCTATTTCTCACTCCAAGTGCGATCTTTTAACATGCATCATAGATCTTTCCTTTTAGGACAAAGCACGTGCCATAACGCCAATACACACGCTCATGTCTGTACCTATGACGACGTCGCATAAACCGAGTGTGTAAACGCCTATCGACTTTTTTATCAGCTGTTAGTTACTACTTTATAGACTGGCGGTTTATCTAGAATATACTGCCATTGACGTTGACTCCATTTGGGGTCAATTTAAAGCGCTGCGGACACATTTAGAGCGCCGCGGGAGTCAGCTAAGGCGCCGCGGGAGTGCTTATTTTGAAAGTCAAGCGCAGCGGAGCCGCGGCGCTTTACGGGGCTGGGGAAGACCCTGCATGTTCCCTGGAAGACTTTCCAGTACAAGGCTAGAAAATGTGTCTTTCCAAAGGACACTTCACAGTGAAGTAGTTGATTGCCATCGAGGATCGAACCCATTTTGGCCGGCCTCTAGCCCCTCACACTAACCATTAAACCACCGTAGATTCAAGATAAGATATCCATCCTCCTGTTGTCTTATACCTCTATGAAGACAATGAGATATATTTCATTTTTTTCTTTTCGATTTTTAAAGTTTGATATTCACAACCTAATGTTGTATTACAATTACCAATGATTATTAATGAATTTACTTATGATGTTTCAGTGTTTGATAAACCACCCGTCCCCTCAAGACCAGTCTCTGGGAAGTTCCACAATAGGGGCTCTGGAAAGCTCTTTCCTTCTACAGCACATAATAGACTGTTCACAGAGACCAATCAAAACACAACTAAAGACAATCATACTACAGATCAAGGGCAGATAGAATGCACTGCTCTTGTTGTACATCCATCATTCATTACAGAGAAGGACAAATCAGAACCGAACACTCCAAGAGTAATACCTCATTATCGTAGAAGAACGCAAAGTGCCAAAGCAAAAACTTCAAGTGTCAAAGAACCTAGGAAAATCTTAAAGGTTCGACCTCAAAGTGCTGGAAACCTGAGGCGTAAAGCAAATGATGAAGCTGAGCATAAAAAGCCCGCTGTGATAGATCTAGCTAATGAAATTGTTCCTGATTTATTTGATATTGAGAGAGATAAACTGCTAGCGCTGCCCTGCCCTAGATCTTACAATAATGAAATCAAGCCACCAATGTACTTCAATAGACAGCACCCTGCTCTCAACGACCATAGTTGTGAAAAGGACAGTGTCTGTTTTTGTAAAAAAGAAACATTAAGTAGAAAGCAGCAAAAAGGTTTGAAGCCATCTGTTTATGGTTTAGACAAGCAAAGACATGTTTATGGAAGTGCACCAGACTTATCATGTGATGATGTGAAAGACACTCAGTTTCCTTACAAAATGACTAAAACTCCAGTGACAGAGCTTGAGTATTCAACTGAGGAGTCTTCAAATAGGTCAGTTATGTTATGATATGTTTTTCCAATGTGTCAGTTTCTATCTCTCTCTGTTGGTTTATCTATGCATCTGAG
The DNA here is from genome assembly GCA_947846245.1 of Cerastoderma edule. Classification (NCBI taxonomy): domain Eukaryota; kingdom Metazoa; phylum Mollusca; class Bivalvia; order Cardiida; family Cardiidae; genus Cerastoderma; species Cerastoderma edule. The sequence goes on from OX401406.1 coordinate 19,406,188, forward strand.
CCATCTTTTTGGCCTTGCTGTCTGTCTGGATGTGTTTATTAATGCCTGTAAACAATTCTTCTATGACTGCCCTTAATTCTCACTATGTCTCGAAATTCAATGATCACTGGCAATATAATTACAATTCATATCTTAAGATTTAATCTTCTTAACAGAAAAAAACATCAAAATTTAATGTGTCATTGTTAATAAATTCTAGTCTGATTGCTTATTCCATACCCAATCAACATATCATGTGTTTCAGTTTGATTCCACACACACTTGAACCTCTGTTACCATGGTTACAAGAAGATATACCGCAGGAAGTTATTGGTGTAGACCCAGCAGACTGTCTTGTGTTCATGTCGCCTGCGGACTGGTTAGATCTTCCAGAAGTCCCTGAGCCACAAGACTCAACAGAGGATCTACCCTTTTTAAAGGATGTAACAACACCCAAAAAATGGGTAAGTTTCTCTTCTCAATAAAAGTCAGCTAATAATAAATTCATTTAACACTTTACAAAACGCTAAATTTTCGACTGTCCCAAATTGAAAGAGTTTGCAGACGACCTTCTAAATGTGATGAAATTGAAAAATTAACTTCTGATAGGGCAGAAAACATTGAGGGATAAGGAGAAATTGCTCATTAAGAGAAATTTCTCCTTTTTCCATATTGTTTTCAAGAGTCATCTGGTCTGGTCAAATTTCATTATTTATTGGTAATGTGTTAAAGAAAGTCGCACTCTTTTGGTTATTTTGATAGAGGTTTAAATTTCATTTTCTAAAATAATGTTGACCCCCAAAAAAAGATTTCTTGATTACAATATTTTCTGCATTTTCTCATTATTTGTATTGTGTATGCTGTTCTTTGAAACGAAAAAAAAACACATGCTAGTTGTTATAAGTCATTGTCTTTTAAATTAAAAATTACTTATATTGGCTTACATACGATTTTCTTCCATTTATTTCAGAATCCTAAGAAATATGGTCACCCTTTTGTAAGTACACATACAGTTTATAAATATATACAGTCATGTGCTTGTAAAAGTTGATATTATTTTGACTAATTATGTTAATATAATTCTTCAAAGTACATTGCAATTTTCAGATTCCATTTGGTTGATGATTATTTCTAAATTTCGTTTTTATGCAAGCACCCTTTGAAGAAGCTTACTCACATTTCGAATGCATTATTACAAAAGAAGTCTTTCCAAATTTTCCACGAAAGCATTTCGCCTTTTGTCTCATTGTTTTTATCATTATTTATGTAATATAGTGAGCAATAATACTAATATGATAGCATTTTTTTAGACGCTTGCTGACCCATATGTGAACCATATGATGGAAAAATGATCAAATCATATTTTCAAACCTTTGTAGTACTACTACTCAAATTATTAAGAGAGCATGTATACTCACTCATAAATGGCTGAGATGTTGTCCTTTTTTGTCTGTAATTATCTCAAAAATATAATGATGAACTCTTTTGACTATTGACTAATTCTTGTTTCGTCAATGTGCTATCTTCCTTTTTTATTCAGAACAAACAGCCAGTGGAAGAATGGGTGTGTAAACATAAATCTTACGTCACAGAGGATAGTCAGGCATCTCATAAACTAAACATCATTTACAGGTAATATATTGACTCCAGACTAGATGGATGTTTAACCTACTAACTCTTTTCTATAAGCCTGTGTTGTGGGTTCTCATTAGAATTGTCTTTATTGGTCGATTCTAATGACTAACCACAAAATAAGATTAATAAATGTTTTTTGAAGAATTACATGCTAAATATACTCTTATATGATATCTTACCATTATGTAAACCTCCAAATGATGTTTTACAGAACCATTTTAGCTTGCTATTCTAATTTTGGATTTGTCAAATGCGCCTAGTTTAACAGATACATTGTGTTAGTAAATATAGTGGCAAAAGAAGATAATGAAAGTATCATGCATTTTTCTTTTATTTTCTTAAAACCAATAGTTTCTACAAAATTTGACTTTTTGAAAAATGTTTTGGATTGATATTGATTGTCTGGTCAGAGATCAGAACAGTTAAATGACTTCTCCACTTGTTAACTCATTCCCTCATTCGAGATTGTGATAGTTCAACATGAAAAAGACAGCCGACAACAGTTATAAAGTATTAAAAGGGAACTTCTTCGTGATGCTAAGTAAAAACCATTGTGACTAAGGAAGGAAATGAACACCATCAGCAATCATATGAGGGGACAAGGGTTTATGTCTCTGTCCAAAAACATTTTAACAAAACAGTAATCAGCAATTATTGTTCATCTTCCTTAACACTTTACCAAATGCAAAATGTTCGACTGTCCCAAATTGAAAGAGTTTGCAGAGGATATTTCAAAATGTGATGAAATTGGAAAATAATCTTCTGATAGGGTAGAAAATATTGTGGGAAAAGGAGAAATTGCTCATTATGAGCAATTTCTTCCTTTCCAACAATGGTTTCCAGAGAAACTGCAAGAAACTGGTGTGTGTCGTTATTGTTTGGTGAAGGGTTAAACTGGTGATAATCAAAACTTTGAATGTCATAGTTTGATAAAAAGTATCTGTTTATTGTTAAATACTTTTTTAACAGTTAGTTTAACATTATATCATTTTATTTTATATTTTCTTACCAGCAAAAACAAGAAAAGGTTTGACTTGGCAATCTTTTTATGGCTACACATTTGTTTTGTTTTATTGTAGTTGCTACACAATTTTCTTTTGAATTTATTTTGTACTGAAATATTTGAGTTTTATTGGCAAGTGCACCCTCTTTTCTCATGTTGTATCAGTAAATTGACAAAAAATGTTACCAAACTATTGCATATGATTTCGTTATCAGTCCTTAAAATCGGAATGATAAGCAGCAATTTTAAAGAGAAATTCCTTCTCTCTTAATAACATTTGTTGATGTTTTGTCAAAATATAATATACCATATGTTGTAATGAGTTAACAGTTGCTTCTTTTCAAATGAACAAACCAACTAGAAATAAATAGATATTTTGGCCCACTTTTTAGTATTTACCTTCAACTGTTGCAGAAAAAGCCTAACTCCTGTCTGAGAATCATGTGCACTATTTATATACCAATGCAGAAGGATTGTTTTTAAAGAAAAAAGTGTTAATATCGCATATTTTAGACTTAGACACAAAAGCAGAATTTGCTCCCCACAATCATTTCAAAATGTTTTATGCACCAATAATAGAAGCATTGTTACTACCTTGTGTCTTCGTTGCTCTCTGACACATTAGTGGACAACCAAATCGTGGGTTCAGCGCAATACTATAGTAAGTGCTTCACGTTTGTGAAGCACTTACTATAGTCTTGCATTGAACCCTTGAAATGTCAGACACTAAACACCACAATATTGCCAATGCGCCAAGATGTCATTACATTTCTAGAGGCTATAAGCATTTCAGTTGCATAAAACAATATTTTCTGTAGAAATCTATAAGATTTTTTCTTACTGCACACTGTTTATATATCCGCTGAAGAGTGTTAGGTATAAACATTATAGCTCGAATGTTCAAAAGCAAAACTAAAGTGTCCTGTCCTGAATTCTTGGTGTGATAGAAGATAGATCTTTGCAAATTTGTGTCTTTTTCTGCAAATCACTGCTCTGATTAAGGAATCACTTGGCTGCCAACTGTCTTCTTTACCATCTGTCCTTACAAGCATCACTCTTTCACATTTCTGTCATGTCTCATCAGACAGTGATATGATAAAGTATTTTAAGAAAAACATAGGCTATAGAGTTAATCCTACTTACAGTAGTGCTATCGTATGAGTTCCCGCTGTTTACACATGATACATTATAGAAATTATAACAATTCTTAATGTGTGAAATGCGTTTTTCGATAGGGTGGCCTTCTAACCTGTATGATTGGATTTTATACGATCAGGACATTGTTCATCTGATTAATGATATCTGATCTATATTATGTGATTTACGATGCAAATTAGGAATTTAGGACAAGTACTTGTCTTATTTACGTACATGCCTGTTAAAATGGCATGCCCTTGAAACAGAAACTGTCGTGTTGTAATGTTCTATGGTCTGCACTAAAACAATGTCTCCAGCCAGTCTTAACAAAGAAAAGAAATAGTAACAAATATTTGGACTCTCTTACATGTAAAAGAAATAATAGAAAAATTAAATTCAGTTTTATTGCCATGGAAATAAATAAAAACAACATGTGATAGACTACTTTTTTTTTTAAATGTATATTTTTTTGTTTGGTTTATTCTTCATTTGTATTTACACAAAAATAATGCATCACATGCGGGATGAAAATAAAAAGTATTTGTTTTCTGGCGTTTTTTCGCCCAAGTACAATGACCTCATTGAAAAGACTTGACTGTGTTCATGTATTTCAATTTTTAAACCTTACCATAATGTCTTTTTTTCACATCTCAGCCCTCAGCTTGAAGCATTGCCACATTCAATGAAAAATAGATAAGTTAAAACTGAGACAAGAGCAAATACTTCACTGTTATAGGCTTACTTCTGTCTTGCACTGAACCCTCAGGATTGTGTAATAAACATATTTTTCCTCAATCAATTATGCATTTTGTTCATTTGTTCACCATTTGTTTACTGTTTTATGCAGGCAAACTGTCAAACTACCCAGAATGAGGACAGCAGATTATGTAAGGAAGGAGATTACAGAACTCGAGAATGTATTGAAAGGTAACCTTTTTTAACCATAAATACAAGTGGGGGAATCATGTTACAGATGTTTATGATCTTACGTCTGAACAAGATAGCCGTGTGACATGTGTTTTTGCTTTTTTCACCTACTTTTCCCAATGATAGCCCCAACGTGTAACCTGCATGAGTTGACCATCAACTTTCCGTTCTGATGGTATTTGAAAACCCATGCTTTTATAACAACGTTACATCTTACACTTGGCAGAGAAATTGCGTGAATTATCTAAAAGAATTCATTGTCAAAAGTATGTGAAAAAATACCTGTTCCTTCATGGGCAGGGCCATCTTGTTAAGCCATAATTTTGTAAACATTGCTCATGTGATTCCCCTGCCTGAAAAAGGGGGTATTAGTGCAAGACTATATAAAAAGTTCCATGTATGAGAAGCACTTTCTTTAGTCTTACATTGAATCCTTGATATATGCTTTTAACTTTAAACAATTGTTTTAATTTTACAGAATGTTCTTTTTGACCTGCGTTGTACAATGTCATTTGTTTGAATACACAGTTTTATTTGTATTTTTGTTATTACTGTATGTTTGATGTAACTGTTTAGTACATACAATGAATACTTCATGATAGTGTATGGTATATATCACAAATGTTGCATATTACAGGGGATTATTTGTTACTCATTATACAATGTTATGAATATTTCACAATGATGTAAAGTAGATGTTAAATAATACTTTTACAATTGTTTTTTTTTTAATTAAGGTATGCTTAATGTTACAGATTTTTTTCATTGCATTACTTACAAATACATGTTACAAATGTTTCATATAAATATAAGATATGTTTAACAGTTGTTTTGGGATAATGTTTTTAGAGAATAGAAAGTGGGCGTCTTTGAATCGGAAATGTTATCGGGCAAGGCTTAGGATTATTATCCGGTGAGCCGAAGGCGAAACGGATAATAATCCGAAACCAAGCCCGATAACTTTTCCAATTCGAAGACACCAACTTTCTATTCTATTTATCCTGTTACCTTTATGTATTCTTTCAAACAAACAAGATGTGAATAGCCTAAAACACGAGAAAAAAAGAAAAAAATAAGTAGAGAATGATGTAAATATGACGTCATTTCGTTCTTATGACGTCATGATTCGTCAAGTGCATGTGTTACATGGTTAGTGCCGGATATCACAAATGTTATACGGCACCTACTTATCGGTCCCAAAATGGCACTAGTGACAGGATAAATCATAATTCATAACTACTTCAGGTATAGGGACAATGGACAGTAACTGTGGTATAGTACAGTACCAGGAAGAAATCAGCCATTTTAAGGATCTATTGGATGTCACACTCAATATGATTCCAGAAAGGTACGTTTGTATGGAGTTATTCCTTCATATGCGAATTTGAAAGTGTTCAAAATTTAAAACAACAGTGGAAGAAAGTTTTTAATTATTAAAAACAATATTTCCTATGTTATATTAGGAAGAAAGTTTGAGCGTGTGCTTATTAACATCATTTTTCTCCTTTTGTCTCTATGATTTCCTGAATCTTCTGCTGTTAATGTGTTTAAACAGTATTTATGCACTATCAATCTTAGGTTAACCTACCACTGTGAAATAGATATATATTCATGATTTTGTTTTATTTTCAGATTGAAGAACGTCCCTGAACCAGAAGACATGGTATGTAACTGTGGCCTTTATATTCCAATCAAAATGATATTACTTGTCAAGTTTGTAAGGATCAGTGGACAATCTGGGATCAATGTTCTGGTGGTTAGAGTACTTAATTTGAAATCAATAGGCCTTTCCTTTAAGGGGGCAGTAAACACTAATTGACCTTTAGTTTCGAATTGGTAGGGCCTTCCAACCCGTTTGAAGGAGAAATTCTTGATAATAAGCAATGCTGAGACATTGTTATGCTTTTTATTGAATGTAAATGTTATTATAAAGTTTCATTAGGGTATATTGAATAATACGAATATGCTGGTTACACACATTTCTGCATTGGAAGTGTCAATATTGGAACTTATCGGCTGCTTGGGAAAAACACCGAAAAGGGCGTCAAAATAGTGCGTTTTTCAGGTGGGTACATACATTGGACGATAGCAAAAAATCTTCATGGTCGTGCACCACTTTTCTGTGGATAAGTTGTATGCCTAGACTGTGTGGAAAGCGCAAACAGTGGCGATGGACCTCCTGTATTCGCAGGGAATTCTGTATAGAAGTTGAAAATGTGTCAAAATTGGGCCTCGGACACATGATTTTTTGCCACGTTCATGACCGGTTATTGCTCAAGGAATAAGGTCTATGATAACTGTTCAGATTTTCTTTTTATATTTTTAGAGAGCCACAGGCAATATGCATTTGGTGTGTAAATATTGCTTTCGTCCGTTTTGTTTTCGCGACTCAGTGAGGCGAGACTTAACAGACGTGCACCTGCCGTCCCAAACGAAGGCCCGTTAGTGTTTACTGCTACCTTAAGGAAAAAATGAAAAAAATAAAATCATTCAATTTTTGGTTTTAATGGAACAATACAACATGGAAAACCTCTGTTGGCCAAAAACTGCCAAAATAAGTTTTATTTTGTGTATAATAGAGTCAGTGTGGGGTGGGGTGGGGCTAAGGGTGAAAACTCAGTTATCAGACATTTGACTGTTTAATAATGAAATTGCTTTCTAAAGGGGCAGAAATTAACTTCTGCATTGATTAATTCATTGTTTTTTATCTTAATGCATGTGCATATTATGAAAATTGTTCCCTAAATAGACTCTTATTTGCATTTTTTTGATACTTTTAAGGCTATTTAAGCTGAAATTGTTAGGATTTATGAATCAGTCTTATGAAGTTCCCCTATCAATACATTTCAGACATAAATGGCTACCATATTCTTTGCAAATGATACCACTGGTAAAATGATTGAGAAAATATGGTCCAAATTGGAAGAGAAATCAAGTTTCGGATGAAATGGTTGTAGAATGTGGCGTTGCGAGACTGACCACAATTTGTGCGGCATCCTGCGGATAACAATAAGCCGAAAAACAATTTTTTGTCTGTTCACCCCTAAGCTTTTATGTTTTCCATGAAGGAAGTGGTATGTGCAGCCTTAATTACATGTATCCCATATATGTCACCAAAAACTATGCATACATCCTGTGCATGAAGATGCAAAAGTCACTAGCGATAGGCATCGGTATGGCATTAATAATGAATAAAGTAGTTATCGTGGATAATGGGCGTGCACTTTGGTTTGAGGTAATTATCTTGTTCATGAACTTATGGGGCTTCCCTTTATAACAATTACCCCTATTTCGCATTCATGTGTTCGGTTCGATTCAATTCGCATCATAGAATGTGCTCATTACCAGGGTTGTACCCGCCATATATCCAATTCTTGTATAGAGAGTTGTTCTCAACGCAAACACTTGAAATGACATTGGATCTGTAGTTGGTTGATTTCTTGCGTCGTGTATGTTACTTCCTGTGGATTTAAATTGCTTGTTTATGCGACGGTTGTTCCTATCTGAAATGCCCATTGCTTCTACCAGGCTCATGGTAGGTACCCCCTACCCGAGCATGCATGACAGAGTCCACCAAAGTTTCGGGTCCAGCACCAGAGCTTCGGCGCATGGTTGAAAATTGTTGCACGTCTACTCTCGCATGTATTTGTGTTGAAAAACTCGTTCCATTCCAACTATTGTGTCAATTTCAACCATTTTGAAAATTCTCTCTTGAATTTAATCCTCAGCACTTTGATTTAATACAAGTGTTGACCAAATAGAAGGTGCTAATGGGTAGTGTGTTTCATAGGGGTAGTATGAGTTACCTCCCTTGTAGAATATTGCAGAGTTACAAAATAATGTCTTACGTCCTCTATAATGCAGTGTTTCAACTTCAATTAAGAAATTAATTGACAAAAGTGTATGAAATGGTATTTATTAGTGATTTAGCTCCCACAATTGCAAATTTAAGCTTTTGACAGAGGTATTTAGAAAGGTTTTGTGTAAGAAATAATGAAATAAGTCATTTTTTTCTTCCTATTTGGCATTTTTTTCTTAAATAAATTAAATAAAATTGATTTTATTGCAGTTTTTGAATGCTTTTCATTACTCTTTGAGGTTCACTTAACACAAAAACTGCTAATTTGGCTGCATATTGCTAAATGTATGCATTTTATAAGACATACTCTTTTGCCATTGATGAGGGTCAATTTTGGCCACAATTAGGCTATTTTCATAGGTGTTTGAAAATCATCATAAAATCAGATCTAATGGCAAGATTAAAACAAAAAATGAGATTTGAAGTCGGATTTGCATATATTTCATGAAAAAACATCAATGTTTGGCCTCCAAAAAACTTTTCCTGCTCCTTAAGGGGGCAGTAAACACTAATTGACCTTTAGTTTCGAATTGGTAGGGCCTTCCAACCCGTTTGAAGGAGAAATTCTTGATAATAAGCAGTGCTGAGACATTGTTATGCTTTTTATTGAATGTAAATGTTATTATAAAGTTTCATTAGGGTATATTGAATAATACGAATATGCTGGTTACACACATTTCTGCATTGGAAGTGTCAATATTGGAACTTATCGGCTGCTTGGGAAAAACACCGAAAAGGGCGTCAAAATAGTGCGTTTTTCAGGTGGGTACATACATTGGACGATAGCAAAAAATCTTCATGGTCGTGCACCACTTTTCTGTGGATAAGTTGTATGCCTAGACTGTGTGGAAAGCGCAAACAGTGGCGATGGACCTCCTGTATTCGCAGGGAATTCTGTATAGAAGTTGAAAATGTGTCAAAATTGGGCCTCGGACACATGATTTTTTGCCACGTTCATGACCGGTTATTGCTCAAGGAATAAGGTCTATGATAACTGTTCAGATTTTCTTTTTATATTTTTAGAGAGCCACAGGCAATATGCATTTGGTGTGTAAATATTGCTTTCGTCCGTTTTGTTTTCGCGACTCAGTGAGGCGAGACTTAACAGACGTGCACCTGCCGTCCCAAACGAAGGCCCGTTAGTGTTTACTGCCCCCTTAATGTTGGCTATAGTTCCAACCCCGTTATATTTGGATTTTCATAAGAAGTACTCTCCCCCACTAACTGAAGTAGTGCAGATCATTTGGCCCAGACATCACAAAATCAATTGCTTGTTAAGGCTTTGTTGTTGACTACATTTTCAAAACCTGTTAACTTTCGATTTAAACAGGTTTATCCTTTAATACTTGTTGATGATAGAATATCTTTCACACACAAAATAAGCCAATACATTGACCCCATTTTCTCATACAGCATGCTATGAAATAGTTCTTCTTAATGTTCTACTACACTTATGGGCAAAATCAAGGAACCAGGCATTTTCATAGTTCTTACTGCTAATTGTTCCCTCAGTGCGAAATATGAGATTTAATTTTTCATGAGAACTCAATTCATCATTGCCAAAACAGTAATAAAGGGTGTTTATGTATATGATTGTTTAATTTCAGTTTGGGATCAGAAAAATGTGCGAGGACCATGACTTGATTATCAAAAACATCAAAGAGCGTGTGAGAGAGTGTCGCCTAGAACTGGCAGATCTGGAGGTGGAAGCTGGAATACAGACGGACAGACAGTACTTCAGGAAGACCTCTAGTGCTTTGTTATAGCTGTGTGGTATCATATTTGCACGTCATGGAAAGCCACTTCAGGCACTGCATTTACAGAGTAATACATGTACTGACAAATAAACTATAATTTTGGAATAGCATTTGATCTTTATTAGAGCTGTGTTTTACTTGCATCAAATGCAAACCATTTACCACACTAGCTAACTTAATATCTGTTACCCTAGCCTAGTACTGGTGGATCCAGGAACACTGTTAAAAAACTAAAAACTTGTTGATATGGCATTAAAAACCACAAACACACTTGCATCTGTTACATTGAGCTAACAGTTAAGTCATTACTCGAAGAAGATTTTTAGTACTTTTTTTTATTATTATTTTGTGTAGGAAGCTATTTTGTTTTGTAGAACTGTTCCATGTCTGCCAATATTGTACATGAAAAGTAAGCACTTTGTTTCTTGACATGCTTTTGCTTCATAATGCCTGCGGCCAAAAATATTAAGAATTAACAAACTTGGAGTAATCTGAAATTCCTTATGAAAGGATGGATAAAAATAAGGGCCCCCTTTTACCCCTTTACAAAACACCAAATTTCGACTGTCCCAATTTGAACGAGTTTGCAGACAACTTTGCAGACATTTCAAAATGTAATGAAATTGAAAAAAAAATCTTTCGATAGGGCAGAAAACTTTGTGGGAACAGGAGAAATTGCTCGTTAATTTCTCCTTTTCCCACAACGTTTTCCAGAGTTGTCTGCGACAAACTGGTCTTATGTCTTTATTGTTTGGTAATGGGTAAAGTATCTGCAAATGCGGACGGTTACAGAAAAGAGATAGGCATTACATTGTGTTAATTCTAGTCGTTTTTGCTCATGCATTCATTAATTTAGTATCATTAAGATTATTTTCACATTTGTATCTGAATTTTTCCCCTTTGATATGTAGATTACTAGTTTTTAGACTTTGGATCATGTCACTAATGTTAAAAAGTTATTATTGCATGCTTTTGCAATTCCTGACTAGTATAATATTAATGAATGCCATTATTACTTTACATTCCTTTGAAATATATACTTACTTTAATGAATCCTATTGACTTATTAAGTGATTATAAAATTTACATTGCATCTAATAAAGCCTATGAAGCTAACTATGCCTCGAGTCCTAATAACCCAATCAACTTTGATAATGAAGGAAAACTTGAGTAGCACGGACCAACTCCTTTTGACGCTTACTGTATGTCTTTTTTAGCTATTGTAATTTATGAAATTAAAAAAATGAAATAAAAAGTTGTTTCAGTCTTGAATCATTTGCTGTATTCCTGTCAGAACTTTGTGAATCATCCTTTACAAAGTTCACACTGAGGACGCCATTATACCAGGCCTGGTCCTGATTTCAGGCTTTGAGATCTTAAATTCCTTCTTTTTTCATATTGAAAGGCTTCAAGTAATGATTTTCAGGCTTGAGCATTTCTTAACCATAGCAGGCCTGTATACTTTTTTTTTTTATATATATATATGGGTTTTACATCACATCAACATTATTTCAGTTATGTAGCGATGCCCGACTCTTAATGATGGAGGAAGACCCCATACCTAACTGCCCATAAGGGCCGGTCAAGGTGGGTAGAACCATCAGCATTCCGTAAGTCAGTCGGGAGACTGCCTCTCATGAAAATCCATATCCCTCTCAGGATTTGAACCCAAGCGGAGAGGAGGCCTGTATACTAAGCCCCCCCTTAGTCTATAATGGCTTGCACCTTGGTAGCAGAAGACTTGGGAAACAACTGTTTCATGAAAATATATCACCTGTTCCAAGCATTTTGTCCATTCTCACAATGGTTTCTTCCCTAATTTCTGACATAAAGGCAGATTTTATTTTTTGTTACTTAATATAATGTTGTAATATTGAATTCTTCTGCAGTAGGAGAACTTTTTTCTGTCCAAATTAAAATTATGAGCATTTTTTAAAGGACATGATACTTTTCTTACAAACTAAAAAAGGAACTAACTTAAACCAAGAAACTAACATAAATGGTTTAAATGTTGCAAGATTCTATTGAAATACACTTCCCTGTGTAAAGAACTCTTATGATCAACTAAAAAAATAAGTTTATGTATGCGAACAAATACATGGTAGAAGTTTTGAGAAACCATTCTGACAAGAGGATTTTTTTGTCAAAAATCAAGTTGTGTAATGCAGTAAAATCTGTGTACAACAGCCAGTGAAGGGAAGTACCAAAAGTGGCCGCTGTGCACAGACTGGCTGCTGTTCACAATATTAGCCCTCCATTTTATATATTTCTTACAGGGTAGTTGTACATTAAAAATGTACATGTAAAAATAACCATTGTTTAAACCATTTATCCTTTGCAAATTTATCCACACTTTATCCTAAAAAGTCATTTGTTTACCTTTCAAGTGCAGTCCCTCACTACTTTTAACTTGAACCAGTCACTGTCATTACAGTGAAGCCTCGATTATCCGTACCCCGATTATCCAGATATCTCGCAATCAGGACGAAATTATAAGGGAACAGAATTATTGTGCAGTAATTTGCTTAACAAATCACCATACAATAACGACATTTGACCAGTTTGTTGCAGACGACTCTTGAAAACATTGTGGGTCAAGGAGAAATCGCCGTGACGAGCAATTTCTCCTTGACCCACAATGTTTTCTGCCATATCAGAAGATTAATCTTAAATTTCATCTTGTTTTGAAATGTCGTCTGCAAACTTTTTCAATTTATGACGGTCAAACATTTGGCGTTTGCTTAAGATGTATGAGTATACACTTGCATGTATACCGTTTAGGTCTTAATGTGTATAAGACCAGGCCCTGTCTCATTAGTCTGGATGATTCGTTAATCTGGACATTTTGTTGGGAACAAGCGTGTTCGGATTAACGAGATATTACTGTATAAATAAAGAAATGTGTCAGACTTCTCTTAATCAAAAATAGAAATGCAGAAACAAAAGGATATTCGGATATGAAGAATCATAACAAAGCCAAAATGATAAGCACATAATACTTTATTTGTTTCCGTTTAAAGAATATAAATCAAACATAAAAAGGATTTTTTATTCACAGAATTATAATAAACTCAGCATAAGAAAAATGGATGGAAAAACCATTGACATGATATGTTTTAACAAAAGTAAAATCAAAACAAAAAAATATTTCAACATCATTTTTCAAAATGCTTATGACGATGTCTGTATATAATAACCAACCATAAAAAATAACAACAACAACACATGCATCCATGTGATTGTAGCATCCTACTTGTTGACATCTATATGACTCAAGCATGAGTCTTATAATTACCTTTGATTTATAACTCATTTTATTATTACACTCTTTTCCACACCTATAACACATAAACATGAAGCACTTACTATACTATTGCATTGAACCCTCGACATATCCAAAAGAACCATAGGTCATTATGAGCTTTCCTTCTTATATCTCCATTTTTTATCAATTTGATAAAGACATTGACTAATGTCATACTTTAGAATTGCAATCTTTTGATGGTCTTTCAATTTCGAACCAACCCAAAATCTGTTATTAGATGACCCATACTTTCATAAAGACTTATTACAATACATATGCAACAAACCTCTCCAGAAAACATTTTAACAAAACAATAAAATAGTTCTTCACTATTAATAATTTTTCCTGTAGATTTCTAAAATAAAATAGTAAAAAAATTTGATATAAAATACAAACATCCATCAATGTTTTGTATTTTGGCTCATCATAAACTTTAAATAAGATTATGATAAAAGTAAATAGCACAATATATAAATATACAACTTTTTATCATGTAAGCAGTCCAAATTGAAATCTTCCCCTCGTTAATGAGTTGATTTTATTCTTAACTCTTTACCAAATGCCAAATTATCCACCGTTCCAAATTGAAAGAGTTTACAGACGACATTTCAAACCCTGATAAAATTGAAAAATAATCTTCTGATAGGGTAGAAAACATTGTGTGATAAGGAGAAATTGCTCATAATGAGCAATTTCTCCTTTCCCCACAATGTTTTCCAGAGTCTTCTGCAACAAACTGGTGTATGTTGTTATTGTTTTGTAATGGGTTAACAGTGGGTGTCGCAGAAACAGTTTATATAAAATAATGTACTTAAATAAGCAACAAAGTATTAATCTTATTTGCATACCCTAGTGTTCGACATGGCACATTGCTTTGAAAGTGTAATATCAATCTTAAAGATATGCATGTTTTCATAAGGCTTTTCAAAGTGCCATTTTTCATAATTGTTCAAATCGTTTTTGCCGTTGCTTTCATTTCAGATTTGTCACAGAATTCTAAATGAGGGGAAATGCTAATCATTCTGTTTTCTTTATGGCTACCGGTGGAGGGATTTCTAGAAGTTCACAAATGGCATTTCTGATGGACCTTAGCTCGGTTATATCATTGTTCTCCCTGAAATTATATAAAACGAAATTATCTAAATAGATCATATAACACAGACACCTTAAAATTTTACAAATATTCAGTACAGGTGAAAGTTAAGCAATCAACAAATATATAAAAGGTTAAACCCTTAGAATGCTCTTAAATTCTACAAACATTCAGTCTAGGTGAAAGGATAAGCAATCAACACATGGTATTTAAAAGGTTAAAGTTTATCTCTTAAAATGCTGGGTAATTTCCTAAAAAAAAAAAATGTTTCGTCTGCTTTCCAAAACCTTAAATATCTGATTAATATTGTTTAGGAAAGATACTCAAGGCAGAAACAGAGATTACAGACCAGCTGCCAATTTATTTGGCGGCTGGCCCGGATCTAACCTGTTAGCATAAGAATGAAGCCGGTTCAAGCACTATAAGGGTTAAAGCCACAACAGACCCAAAGGTATAAAATATTACAAACCACATCTCCATGTGGAAATTGAGCCGACCCCCACATTTTGTGAAAAATCAAAGTTAACTATATTTCTAAAGGATGTTCTTATCTTCATAATCTAACAATAGGAGAAGTTGCTCTATACCAGGATATTGGCTCCTTTTGCAATTAAATGCTGACACTAACCACTATGGATGATGGATCCCCTGAAGTATGAAACTCATGTTCATAGGAAAGTACGAAACTTATGGTTGAATGATAAAGAGGTTTGTCTGGTGTTTTCATGTAAGAAAAAAAATAAAAAAGTTTGTACCTACCAAATAGTTTCTCCAAGTAGTAGCATGATCTCGTCTCGGCTTTCTTCAGGCACAACATCATATCGTTCCATCATGTCATGCAACTTCTGGGCTGTATACTTACGCAACTGAAAATAAAAATGGAACCACAAGTAATGGCTTATGAACTTCATCTTTTCCCAAATATGGGATTTTAATGTCGGGACAAGATTGAAAGCATAATCAATGAGAACAAAATATCAAAACCATTCACATAACAATTTCAGAGAGAAACCATTCTACTAGCTGTTAAATTCTTCTACTGCAGGTATTTTAACATATGTTTAAGAAAAGAAAACCGTTGATGTGATTGGTAAATGTTTTACACAGTAGAAAACAATTTAATTTCAACTAGAGAAATATTGACTTTGATAAGCAATTGCATTTGTTCTAACCAATATGATGTTTGGAGACGAGTACAAAGCATCAACAGACTGTGATTGTAACTCATACATGTTGTTTTCATTTGAAATTTTGTAGAAAGCATAAATACAAAAACAGGAAATAGATTATAAGGCCACCAGTGCTTTAAACTGAATTTTCTGAATATTGATCTATCAATAATCCTTTTAAGATGGTTACATTTTCTTTGTTTTGCTTACCTTTTACAATCATTACAATAAGACAAATTCAATTCTTACAAACAGCTGTTGACAACCTCAAAGTTTTAAATAACAGACTAGGTTGTAATTCTTCAAAACGGAAATGTGGAAGACTACAACTTCCTACTCACCTGAGGGTATTTGTGACACAAAAATATGGATAAGCTTGTCAGACATTTTCTTCTTACTTCTCCTTTGAACAGCAACAATCCACAGAACCTGTGTAAAAGATTGAGGTAGATTTTTAATACATTATCATTTAAAGCATTTTTACAAAGGAAATAAGCCGTGCTCATTTTAAAATTTCATCACATTATTAACAACGATTTATCCCATATTAATGGATGAAAGTATAGTTTATCTCATCCAGAACCTAAGAACTAAACTTGAATAATGACAAGCCATTATTCAAATGACTTTACTTCATAAAGTTCTGCAGTACATGATATACATGTTGCAACTAATTAAGGTGTTGAATCACCTGATTCACTCATACAGGTGAATTAATTGAAATAATCAAAAATTATTCCTTAGGCCTAACATAAATCATACAATTGATACCATGATTAATAAAAATTGTAACACATAATCTTGTAAGGAAACAAACACTTTTAAAAGTTTCCTCATTGTAAATAGTAATAGACTTAAAAGTCATTGTGACAGGGGAGAATTTCTTTAATACGAGTCATTTCACTTTCTGCCAAAATGGTTCTTACAACCCTGCTGCAAAAGTGTAAATGCTGTATCTGCTAAAAGGGGGAAGGATGTTTTACCCATTACCAAACAATAATGACATTTAACCAGTTTGTTGCAGATGACTCTTGAAAACATGGTGGGAAAAGGAGAAATTGCTCTAAAAGAGCAATTTCTCCTTTTCCCACAATGTCTTTGCCATATCAGAAGATTATTTATCAATTTCATCACATCTTGAAATGTTGTCTGCAAACTCTTCAATTTGGAACAGTCGAAAATTTAGTGTTTGGTAAAGGGTTATGTTACTTACAGGTCAGCACTTGCAGTTAACTTCTTAAGGTCTGAACTTTTTAATATCTCCTTCTTTAGCACGCCCATAAGGTCCTTTGGAAATGTATGGCTGAAAAAAAAAAGACAACACTAGTAAAAATTTGTTGTGTTAAGCATTATTCATTTTGCATCAGACAGAAAAAAAATACTTATTGCAAGAAATGGCATTTCAAACATGTCTTACGCAGATGAAATGATATGAATGAATTAAAAATAAATTGCTTGATTGAGTAATGTAATCTTTTATCCTTTTTACTGTTCTATTCTAATGTTTATTCATGGTTAAGGATTAAGCAATAACACGCAATGTTTCCTTTTTCCACAATGTTTTATGCCGATCAGAAAATTAGTTTCCAATTTCATCACATTTTGAAATGTCTTCTGCAAACTCTTTCAATTTGGGAAGATTTGGAGTTTGAAAAAGTCTAAAACCTTCGGCCGCATGCACATTAAAATAAAATGTTTATACAGGAAAAGGTTAAAAGGTTAAGAGAACCATATTAAAGTTTTTTTTCACTTACTCCTCCAAGCCCTCAAGAGGACTGAAACATCCCCGTAGTAGTAACTGGTCCAGCATCTTTATCAAAGGAAGTGAAACTCTAAAAGTACAAATCAAGGTACAGTCAGCTGAAACTATTATCTCAAAAGCCTCATGTCAAAAGATGTAATATGCCAAAAGCACAAAGATTATGTTCAATTACAACATTAACATTGAGGGGAAATCAAGAGACAAATGCTTTTTTCTTTATTTATGTTGAGAAGAATTCAATTCAATCTATCAACGATTCCAATCTTCAAACTCTTTTAATTAAGACGACACAGAACAATTAGTTTAAGGTTTCTTTATTGAAATAATATTAGCTATACCATATACCTCACAAAAGTCTATTTTCATCCCAAATTGAAAGAATTTGCAGAAGACAAAAATCAATAGTAATAGTTGCTTCCCTTCATGTCACTCTGGGTAATGGGAAAATTATCGGATGGATTACTTCACATATTCAAGAACTAATCTTTTTGAAATAACATGTCTTTATAGTGAAATGAAATTCAGACCTACAGAGTTACATAAATCTAGATTACTGATATTCTTATCACCCCTTGCATAAACAGAGGGCAGACCCGGGGGAGATATAGCACATTAATGTTTAGTTAATATAGTTAACCTTATAAATGTTTAACCTTGTAAACAATGATCTAAATTTGAATTCTTATAAGGGGTGATTATAGATACCATCACTATGTGGGTCTCACAAACGTTTGTGCATGTTTTTACCTTATTTCCCAATTGAAGCTCCTTTCACTTTTTTTAAATGAAAATACAAAATTTTCATTCAGCAACTTTAGAATAAAGAAAGTTATCTTTTCTTACAATGATTAAAAAA
Source organism: Cerastoderma edule (assembly GCA_947846245.1). NCBI lineage: Eukaryota > Metazoa > Mollusca > Bivalvia > Cardiida > Cardiidae > Cerastoderma > Cerastoderma edule. The sequence goes on from OX401406.1 coordinate 19,424,669, forward strand.
GATAGTTTATCAAATAATTGAACTAAATACCAAATAATGTTCAAACAATTCTACCTGTCAACTTTTTGATAGTCCTGGAAAATATCTATCAGCACCTGGGCAATTCGACTCATCTCCTTCACATTTTGATTAATACTTAAAAATAATGTGATGAGACAATCGGAGTCAATTAATGCCCCCTCACAAACTGAGAAACCCAATAACACACTGTAGCTATATGTCGGCAGCTTTATAACTTGGGCAAACAGTGGAAATGTTTCTTTTGCAGTCGCCCAGTTAATGGTTGAAGTGATATTTCTGCAAAAAGAAAATGGGATAACGGTGAAATTAACATGTGCATCAATTCTTTTAAAAATACAAACAACTTCATTTCATTTAATCTTACAGGATTTTGTGACTGATCTAATTTGCAAGCTACAGCAGCCGACAGTTAGTAATTAAAAAAAAAGTTTCCTGTGTGATATCTAGTAGAAACCATAGTAACAAATATAGGGTTATTACAGTCAAACTTGTGTTAAGAGGCCAGAGTAAATTGGCTGTTTAAGACAGGTTGGCTGCTTAAAGCAAATTGATGTACACTTTAAATCTAACAATGGGACTTTCCTTTCTGTAGAGGTTGTTTAAGGCAGGTTGGCTGCTTAAAAGGGTGGCTGCTTAACACAAGTTAGACTGTACTTGTTTCAAGTTTTAATATATAAAAAAGGTAAAACAAGTTTGTAGGAACCAAACTTGAAAATGTTGTTATAACAGGCAATTTGTATATTTGTCTATCTTCTAATAAAGAATATAAATAAATATTTAACTTAAAGTAGTAATAACCTTAAAGAAAATTATGAATATTAAAAAAAAAGAGTATATTATACTTACTCTGGGAATATATCCTTCAATTCTTTGTGGTGAGGTATATGAGGTACTGGTGGGCTGAAATTAAACATGTTAATAATATCCAGTCGGAATTATCCCTTTCCCAAACAATAACGACATTTGACGACTTTGTTAAAGACGACTTAAGAAAACATTGTGGGAAAAGGAGAAATTGCTCGTAACAAGCAATTCTTCCTTTTAACACAAGGTTTTCTGCTCTTTCTGAATAATTTTGTTCAATTTCATTACATTTTGAAATGTTGTCTGCAAACTCTTTCAATTTGGGATAGTCGGCAATCTGTTGTTTAGGAAAGGGTTATTAGGTCTGTATCTAACACAGAATTAGTTGGCTCTACCAGTTAACTTGGTATCCTGAGTTTTCTCTTCTAAATGTATGATAGAATCTTCGTAATATTGCAGTCAAGCTCATTAGAAATGCCAGACAACCTAAAGCTTCACTTCTTATAGTTTGTTTGTATTGTGTTTAAAGCTGTATCAACAACTTTGCAGTTATGTAACGGCTTTCCACTTTCCTCTTAACCACTGGGCCATGCAGGACCCCTCATTTCCCACAAAGCCGTTCAATGTAGGTAGACTCATCTGAAGGTCCGCCAAAAATCTACATCTCATGAATAAAATCTTACTCTACCATGATTTAAACCAATGTGCAAAAAGGACCAATGTGATCTCAAGTTCTGTATTCGAACCACTAAGCCACAGCGGCGCTAGCTATCTAATTGTGACGTATCATGCTTGAGTATTTTCCAACATTCATACAGTAATTGCTGACCTTTTTAGCTTTGAACCCATTACATCTTGCCATTATACTTTTTTTAAAGGCATTATCAAAAATAGGAGTAAATACTCAAACAATCAAGTCTTTATTTTTCTGCTATGAAAAAAGTGACTTACAAGAAGAATGCATAATTTAAGGCATTGTACAGTAAACTTGCCCAAAATCCAGTATTTGTTATCTACGAATCCTGATTGATTTGATTTTTATGATGTGAAAAGATTAACAGATGAAAAAGATGCTAGAGCAAATGATGAAAAATCAGAATTAAATTGAAATTAGGATTAGTTCAGATTTGATGGAAAATTATTGACCTAAGAAGATATAGCAATGTTGATTGCCTCATCATTTCCAGAAAAATATGATGCCAATGAGCTTGATGTATTCCTTGAATCTCTGGGATTCTGTGGCTGGTACAGACAGAGGAAATGGCATACAACAATGATAGAGAATGAAAAATGCAATTTTCATTGAGATATTGCATAAATATCATTGTGGCAATATGGGAAAATGCATTATTATTGCAATTTCTCCTTTTGTTAAAATGTATTCTAAATGGGTCCACTTCAGGTGCGTTGAAGCATATACATATGTGGGACAAGGATGGAATTGAGTATCCATGAAGAAAAATCTTCAAAGAACAAAATCAAATCATAAGTTACATACTCATGATACAGTAGGTCTATAAAAGCGTTGCCAGCACAGCCCCTTGTTTTGTCCTTCTTCTCGCAGGCTTGATGTAAACACTTCTTAAATATTTCCTCAACCCTGTAAAAACACAATTCTTAGTAGTGTCCGTTTTGCTTCTCCTATTGTATCTATATCAAAAGTTATATTGTTTGTGTATGGTTTTACTCCCTTACAACTACGCTTTGGTTATAGCGAAGTGGTTCAAAAAATTTACATTCTTGTTGATATACTCTCCACATTACCTAAGTTGCCATGAAAGGAAGTAATTACTAGGCTGGCCTGTGATCTAACCTGTTTGCTACTCGGAGTATCTTTCCTCAACAAAATTAAGCAGTCATCTGAAGTTTAAAAAAACAACACAAAAATCTATTCTAGAAAATAACCTTCCAAGGCAAAAGCATTCTATGGGTTTAGGCTTATCACAAAATTCCTTATGGAGTAAAGGGTCGAATACTTACATAGCGGGTTGAAGAACAGAGGGATCTTTTTTCACAATAACCGATGTCAGCTCCTGTAAACCTGTCATGCTTGTCTCTCTCACACTGAAACAAGCAAATCATTAAATAAACCTGTTGACCTATACAGGATTTTGTGTCTGGACCAAATTCAAAGCAGCAGCAGACCATTACAATGAAAAATCTGCTTTGTAATTCAAGATAGAAACAAATGTGGTTTTATACAGGAAAAGTGTGATTCAAGAGAGAAACCAGTGTGATAAATGATTCAAGATATAAATGAGTTCGATTCAAGATAGAAATGAATTTGTTTACTGTTTCTAACTAAAATCTAACTCAACTAAATTAAACCTTAATAGAGACAGACCTTGGAAGCATTTTAATAAACATTTTATGCTTAGAATTTGCCAAAGTCTAAAAACTGTATTCCATACTTTTTCAATATTGGGATATGCAATATTGAAAAGTAAGACACTTCCCTTGACGTGTCACGCTACAATATTAAACTTTTGTGCAAGATAAAATCAATATAAATTGATTTCAACTTATGCAAATATTTTCCTTTAGCCATTTGATAAAATGCTACCCTTGTGATTTTAAATTCTTTACACTTTTCATTCAGCCACTAAGATTCAATTTATCCACATGTCCAAATGATATCTTCCATAGCTTTTTTCACAACACAATAAGAAGTTATCTGCAACAAAAGCCCATTTCAGCCTGCAACTCTGCACTTACAAAGATCCCACTTCTCCTCGTCCATCGATGGTATAGTCCTGCATGGCTGATAAGTAACAGCTATATACTTCCTCTGTGTCAGACAAAGTCAGGTTGCATTTGGGATCATCAACCGAACTCACTGTTTTGGATATACTGAAATGACATTTCTCTTATAAACACTATACTTTTAGAACTGAACAATCAAGCTTTAGAATTTGTTATCTTTAATGAATTGGGCAAATGTGTCTCTTCTTAATACATTACCACCATCCACCTCATTTTTGCGTCTCGCAGCAGACGACTTTAGAAAAGCTTTGTAAACATGTGAAAAACCTTTCAGTTCTGCTGTTGTGATATGTGCAAAGATTGAAAAAGCATGGTGGCAAAATAAAAGAAGAAATTGCTTGTGAAAAGCATTTTCTCCTTTTGCCACAATGCTTTTTGAAAGTTGTCTGCTGCAAGTAAATAGAAAAAAAAGTAGTCTGCAGTTAGTAAAGAGTTAAAGAATGTAATTCATGAACAGCATCCTATATCAAGCTGCTAGATGTCTCTAAGAATGAGATAAGATCAAATTAATGGCAGCCATTCATTCAAAATTTAGCCGTACAATAGAGAGATAAATCTTACCTTGTTAATGCTTTGAGTGCACTGCTTCTTGCATTGACCCATTTCTCTTCCTTCTTTGTATATTTGGTTGACAGAATGAGGCTGTACAAAATCTCGGTCACATGACCTGATAGCATACAGCAAGGCAGGGCACCAAGGGCTTGGCAATGACCAATTCTTTAATGAATAAAAAAAAAATCCTATAATTTAACCCATAACCAAACAGTAACGACTTTTGATTAGTGTGTTGCAGATGACTCACGAAAATATTGTGGAAAAAGGAGAAATTGTTCTTAACAGGTAATTTCTCTTTTTCCTACAATGTTTTCTGCCCTACCAGAAGGTTATTTTTCAATTTCATCACATTTTGAAATGTTTCCTGCAATCTCTTTCAATTTTGGACAGTCCAACATTTGGCGTTTGGTCAAGGGATAAAAAAAATCTATGTGTTTCTGAAACTAATCAAAAGAAGCAGCAGAAAACTAATAAATATATGAACAAATTTCTGTATTTGATAGTAAGCGCCATCTCAAAATGTGCTTTGAAAATTAATAAGCCTCAAATGTATGAATATATACCTGTGAAAGACAAGCAACCTAACCAATCAAAATTAAAAGGATAAGGTGAATTTGTCTTATTTCATTTGAAAAAATTTCTACCTCAGAAGTAGATTAGAGCCTTGCTAAGGTACTGCGTTATGTCCATGAACACTTTTGAAAGACTAGAAGTCACAAGGAATGAACTTACTCTAGATCACTTGGTCAAACAATAACTTCAATTGTCAAGTTTGTTGCAGACGACTCTGGAAAACATTATGAGAAAAGGAGAAATTGCTGTTACCGAGCTGTTTCTACTTTTCCCATAATGATTTCTGCCCTAACAGAAGGTTATTTTTCAATTTTATCACATTTTGAAATGTCTTCTGCAATCTCTTTCAATTCTGGACAGTCCAAAATTTGGCGTTTGGTAAAGTGTTAAATCCTAGGGCCTTATACTATTTGGTCACAGACAAAATAGATGTAGGTATGAAGCTTACCTTATTAACTCTGTGGGTGCTTTAAGTGCTTTGAGGTATTGACAAATTATTTTCTCTGTAGAATAGATAAATATTGGAAAAAATATGTTTGTTTATTGGGATTTTACATCACATCACAAAAAAATAATAGTAATGCCTGGGTCATTGCGGACTGAGGAACACCATTACTAAAATGTCCAGAAGACAAGGCTAAAACAAGTAAACCATTAGCCCTTAGAATGCTGAGTAATTTTCTAAAAATAGATTTTTGTGTCGTCTGCTTTCAAAAACTTTGAATATCTGTTTAATTTACATGAGGAAAGATACTCAGAGTAGCAAACAGGTTAGTTCAAAGGCCAGCCGCCAATTCACTTGGCGGTAGGCCTTGATCTATCCTGTTTGTGTAAGCATGAAGTCGGTTCCATTACTATAAGGGTATACATTGCATTAGTCATCTAATAAAAAATCTATCATTACCGTGAATTGAACTCATAGGGAAAGCGGCTTTTTTTTTATGTATTTCCAGTTATGTACTCTTACCACAAGGCAATAGAGGTCATACATTAAAAACTAAGTCTCAAAGTATGTCAAAACCTATAAGCTTGTCTTTTTGCTCATCTTATTAAGTATTTACTCCTAAATCAACCCTTTCCCAAACAACAAATTTTCGACTGTCCCAAATTTCTCCTTTTCCACCATTGTTTTCTGCTCTATCAGAACATTGTTTTTCAATTTCATCACATTTTGGAATGTTGTCTGCAAACTCTTTCAATTTGGGACAGACGAGAATTTGGCGTTTGGTAAAGGCTTTAAACGGTATAATCTGTACAACCTTGCTTTTCCTTGATGGCAAAACCATCAGCATCTGTAAAGTACTGCTGGTAGAATTCCCCGACTGCCATTGCAGCACTCTCCTATAAACATAAACATATCCAATCAATGCTTTAACACTTTACCAAAAGCTAAATTTTATACTGTCCCATATTGAAAGAGTTTGCAGAGGACTTGTCAAACTTTAATAAAATTAAAAAATAATCTTCTGATAGTGAAGAAAACATTGTGGAAAAAAGGAGAAATTGCTTGTTATAGCAATTTTTCCTTTTCCCACCATGTTTTCCAGATTCGTCTGCAACAAACTGGTCAAATGTTATTATTGTTTAGTAATGGCATAAATATCTGTGAAATATATTATTATCATAGCTTAAATTGGTCAAAACAGCATTATAAGGTCATAGAAATCAATATTCCAGAAATGCTTCATTAAACAGAAATTCTTCATTAAAGCACTAAACAAAGTATGCTCATCACAAGTTATTCCTCATATTTGAAGTGGTGGTTTCTTTATCCTGCCACAGGTATGCCCAGATTAGCAATAAACCCTTTACCAAACGTCTAACTTTCGACTGTCCCAAATTGAAAGAGTTTGCAGGTGACATTTCAAAATGTGATGAAATTTAAAAACAATCCTCTGATAGGACAGAAAACATAGTGGGAAGAGGAGAAATCTCCTCTTCCCACAATGTTTTCCAGAGTCGTCTGCAACAAAGTGGTCAAATGCTGTTATTGTTTGGTAATGGGTTAAATAGTGAGGCTTTTTCTGACTGATCAATCTATGTTACTGCCAAGATGATTTTTATAAAAACAATACCCGAATCACTGGATCTATGTGGATCAGGCACTCATTTATAATACTCTCCCACAAATCTGAAATAAAAAGAGATATCAAACTTATTATTTTTATTCCATATACCAGTATATGCATTATAACAGATCTAAAACAAAAGAGTTTGTTCTAGAGGTAGGAATTTCTCCTATTTCTATTCCATATATATACATGATAACAGATTAAAAAAAATAGATTTTGTTACAGAGGTGGGAATTGTTACAGAGAAACAATTTTTTGTGGGAATTCCTCTTTTGCTGTAAAGATTAATCACCATCTTCAACAATGTTTTTGTTGGAGCACAACCACTAGTTCCCTCCTTTTGACATTGTATTTTATTTCAACTCATAATGCTTCGGAACATAGAGTGCCATGGAAAGAAGCCATCACTTTTTGATGTCAATGTTATTAAATTTACCTTATTTGTTTTACATTGATTGTGAAGGAAGCTTTAAGCTTGTTCAAAGACTCCTTCCTAGATACTAAACCAGCATTTGTGGGTTAGTCTCAGAAATTTTCACCTCGCCTAACAGAGATTTGAACCAAGGACCCTTGGTACAAGAGGCCGAAGCTCTACCTCTGCACCATTATTAAGTCCAAGTTTGAAGCATGAAGATTTAAAATGACAATTTCACATAGAACTGCATGATTTAAAATGTCTGTTAGCTTGACTCTATCTAAATCTTCAATATGAGGCTGGCTTTGTTCTCAATTTAGCACTTCACATAAAATATGGGAATCTCACAGTGGAAAGAAAGGGTCAGGTTGGAGAGCCATTTGTTAAGCAAAATTATAAAACTCACAAATTCACTCTAACTCAATAATACCTCATGTTAATGTATCTGTTACAGAAACTTTCAAAACCATGGCAACAAAAGGATATTTTTTTTTGTATTGAACAATTCATCCTTCACAATGTTTTCTACTGGATATCACAAAGAAAACGTATTTTTAGGCATTTTTTTTTATAACTGTGCTGTTGCTTTCGTATTGCATGAGTCAAGCCATTTCCATAGGGGTGTGGGGTGGGGATTAAGAGAACGGGCCTTCTTACCTAATACAGGATCAGAGTTAAATGGTAATCCAGCCTTTGATGCCTTCTCTATAAGGACACATACTGAAAGAATTAGAGATATCCTTTTCTACTGTTATATGAGATTATACATCATATCAACAGATATTAGTATCTTACAGAGACAGAGAGGGCTTACTAACTCTTTACCATCTGAAGGCGACATTCATTTTTTTTTACTTGAAGCAGACGACTTCAGGAGACCTTTGAAAACATGTGAAAAACCTTTCATTTTTGATGTGATATGTGAATAGATTGAAAAAGCATTGTGGCAAAAGTAGAAATCGCTTGTGACAAGCAATTTCTCCTAATGCCACAATGCTTTTTGAAAAAAGTCGTCGGCTGCAAGAGGCAAAAATGTGGTGTTAGGTGGTAATGTGTTAAAAAAGCCACAATGGTATTTAATGAATACTCATTTTACGGAAAATTGTGTTACCTACATGACAAATATTGCTCATAACAAGCAATTTCGTCTTTCACCATGATGGTTTCTACCTGTGTCCTAAAGAAACTTTTGGTCACCATGCATGCTACTTGTCTGACGTGGATTTCAAATGTAATATGCTGGAAGAGGATAATCAAGTCTTCAAGCCTCTCACCCATTATCAATCATGTAATGCATTAACTGAAAGAACCAGCGAAAGAAACTGTGAGGAAAGAAAGATTGCTCTGTTTCCAGTAGAAATAAAACAAGTCACAGAATTTGTCTTTAGTCGAGAGTATATATCTCTGGATGAAAATGTTTTAAAAAAAAAGAATATAAAATGGTTTTATAAATGACCTTACCTGCTTTCCTCATAAACTCTCCTTCAATCCCCTTAAACATATTAGCTTCCTGAATCTGAAGTTGAACAACAATTATTATCATCATTATTGTTATCATTATTATTTTCATTATTATTATCATCCAAGTAAATACCAACTTCGTCAAAAAATATCAAGATATAACATAAAGTGCCGTGCTACAATTCATTCAAAGGAATGTTCGATAAGCATTGCTGATTTTAGATCACATGTCCCTGATTTTAAACTCAGAGGTAATTTATCATAATAAAGTGTCCCTGAATGACAAATATTTCCCAAGGCAAGAATTGCAAGATTACCCCGAATGAAAGAAGAAATGGTGTTTTCAGGGGCTTCGAAGATCACCCAGAAAGAATAAATAAGTGGTAACAAATCTACCTAAGGATGAGGTTCAAATTGTATAATGGAATTATTATAATTCTAAGTCACAAGCAGTCCACAGTTTTAAAGAAAGTAGAAACTATGTTTAAATTTAGCAGAATTATCATGACAAAAGGCGAAATTGCATATAATAATTTCTTTCTTTGTCAGAATGCTTTTTCAAGCCTTTAAGGAAAAGGTTAAAAGAATCAAAGATGGACACAGTACCTTAAGAGCTATATCTTTGATTGCAGCTAGAGTGACTGACCCAATCTCTTCCAACAGAGATCTGAAAAAAAAAAGGAAAAGAACCCTGTAAAACCAGACTCTACCATTTATAAATAATCTGACGTTCTTCCCCAAAAAGGGTTTTTATAACTTGTCCAAATTCAAAACAATAGCTATCAAATGTGCCAGCGGCACTTTTTTATAATCCTGTCAGAAATACATTTATGAAAAGAAAAAGGAGTCAGTTTCATTTAAAAAGCAACAAATTTATCAGCTTCATGTCTGGAAGGATTGTGAAACTGACATCAAGAACCACAAGATCTCTGATGGCGGTTTGTACTTTTTGACCCATTCTTTATCACAATCAGGATTCCTTGAAAACAGGTTTGTGTCCTCTTATCGTAAGTGAAAGTTGAAAGTAATAGCAAACGCTAATAATAAAGTAGGTAAAATGATATTACCTTTGAAATGTTTGAAAGAAACCATTGTGCGGAAGTCAGTAATTGTTAATAAGTTTCATTTCTTTTTTCAGTTGTCCTCAAAGTCATAAGCATTCATTTTCAGACTTACTTGCAAAAAGCAAACTGCATTGAGTTAAGTAATCTCTTATGAATTCTGCTGCATTTGCATTAATTTCATATTCGCCCAATACAAACTTCTAAGAGTCATATTTTTATATGGGGTTTACATCACATCACATTATTGCAGTCAGGAAACTAAATCTAATGAAAATTTATTATCCCCTACAGGGATTTGAACCCAGGCAGAAAGGGGCAATGTGATATCAAGTTCTGTACTCTAACCACTAGACCATAGAGGCCCCCAATAATCCTATATCTTAGGCGGTAAAAAGTGACAATGTCAGTGTCTTGTCTGTTGACATTTGGCAGAAAACGATTTAAACCAATCATGAATGAAAGGGTCAAGTAACTTTGCAGTAGACAACATTAGAGATTAGTTTGACTAACGAAAATCTGTTTTATAGTAGAAAACTTTTCATATGTTTATGTTAGCAGAAAAAGAGTTAAGACAACAAACCTGTTTTCTTGCTTTGCTACTACACTTAAAGCATAAACTACCCTGGCTACAGTCAATATAGCGCCATGTCGTGTATTAAGATCACTTCCCACTGTCTTTGGTAGCAACTGTGGTAACACTGCAATATAGCAAGAATGAGTACGCACTTATATTTGTTTTTGCCTTAACCCTTTACCAAACACCATATTTTCCACTGTCCCAAATCAACAGTTTGCCAACAACATTTCAAAATGTGATGAAATTGGAAAGTAATCTTCTGATAGAGTAGAAAACATTGTGGGAAAAGGAGAAATTGCTCTTTAAGAGCAATTTCTCCTTTTCCCACAGTGTTTTCCAGAGAAGTCTGCAACAAACTGGTCAAATGTCGTTTTAGTTTGGTAATGGGTTAAATCAAGGATTCAATACATGACTAATGTTAGACATTCAAAGTTTGAAGCACCTAATTGAGTAGTATTGCCCCTAAATCGAAATAAATTGACTTCCTATATCTGCTATAGCTTATAACATAAGAGCAATTGTGACAAAAGCATGAAGCACACTTGGCAAGAATTTCTTGCTTTTGTAACAATAGCTGTATAAAATCACAAAGATAACGATAATTTCTCATGATTTATAATTCTTAATTGCTCTTCCTTTAAATTTAGTCCAGACTCAAATTGTCAAAAAGCCTGTTTAAAAAGTGATGAAGACAAATTAAAACTAGATTATCAATTTGTTGAGAAAGTATCACATTGTTTTGGGGCTTAATAACTAGCCAACTATACTTGTGACATGATTAGGGAGTTAATTATGTAAGAAGAGTGTAGACAATTAAGTACATTAATATCTACAACATATCAACTTATCAAACATCTATATAATTCAAAGAATATCGGTAAATAGGATTTTGAAACTGATCCCAACTCAGAGCAAGAGCAGGGTACAATCATAGCAAATGAAAAATGCCCTTTTTCTTACATATTTGGAAAAATGGTTGCTTGTCTAATATATCACAGATGATCTTAATTGCCAAGTTTTGGGTTTATCAAAATATCTATATATGAAGTGAGGGATAAAATCCTTATGCTTATCATTGTCATCCTCAAAATAAAATAATCATTATTATTATTACAATGGGACTTCTTTACTGTCCAGTTGAAAAGGTTCGAAAAAGAGATATTTTGAGAATGGAGACTTTATAGTTTGTGCTCAATCACTAGACAACCAAGGCCTAAACCAATTTATGAACTCTTACTAAATGAAAAGACCTTTAGTGCTAGATCTACATTCCTTAAAAAAAAAAGCAAACACAAAAACAAAACAGTCAATAAAAGCAATCTTACCAGTTTTGCAAACATAATCTGGTGCCTTCAGGGTTAAATTTTCTACAGCTTCAGCCGTCAATTCCCTTATCGCGCTGAAAAGATAACTCTAAGATTTAGCTTGTCCATCTTTCTTGTACAAACTTCTTAAAGCATCACGAAAATGAAAGGTGTTCGATGTAAAAATGTCAATAAGAGTATTTGCTCACTTGAATAAGTTCCAATTTTTACACAACTATTTTGATATACAAATCAAACAGATCTCTACTTTGATATATAGTTTCAACAACCCTGCATTATTTAAATCAAGGAGAACAGTAAATAGTCAGTCCACATATTAAGCAATTTATCTTTTTGTCACAATGGTTTCTATCTAAAACCAAAGAGATTCTTTTCATTTGTTCTTAAAATAATTCGATTGTCTACTTTTGCTTTCCATTCAAACCAGACACTGATTAAAAAATGGGTATTCCATGTATATAGGGAGTGATTGAATGAATGCAAGTTCTACATACATGTCCCAGTGACTGATTTTAACATTGGTCAGGTGGTCTATTAGATGGTGGGTGTACCCTGGAAACTGGGCGACATACTCACTGAAAGAGAAAAAGAAAACATTTCAAGTTTTCAATAACAGATACCTCCAATTAATTAAATGGAAACAATTACTTAGGGCATTTCCTTAGTCCATTACCAAACAATAACGAAATTTGACTAGTTTGATGTGGACGACTCTGGAAAACATTGTACGACAAGGAGGAATTGCTCTAAGCAAGCAATTTCTCCTTTTCCCACAATGTTTTCTGCTCTATCGGAAGATTGTTTTTCAATTTCATCAGACTTTGAAAAGTCGTCTGCAAACTCTTTTAATTTGAAATTGTCAAAAATCTAATTTTTGGTAAAGGGTTAAAAATGTTTTGTTTTCAAACTCTTTCCATACTATGGAATGTTTTGGGATTATTTCGAATTAAAAGTAAAAGCAGGAGGTAAGTATCAAGAAATAAAATGTGGGACAAAACAAATGTTAAAAATGACATTCAAATCAAATATGAAAATTTCAAAATTCATTTTGCAAAGTAGAAACTGTTTGTCTATTTTTCTATCATAGATATTTTTCAAGTAATCTGCTGAAAATACTACTCATATGAGGCGATAGTAATATTTTAGGATTTAATTTTATCTATTTCATCATTACCATTCAATCACTGTCTGCTAAAGGCTTTATTTCTGCTATTTTCTGGAACTCAAATATTTTACAAAATCTCACTAGTAAATGTACTCTAATAGACTTGGAGTAGCCGACTCAAGAAACAATAGTTATGATGGATTGCTTTTTTGTCAAAATGTTTTCTCCTTTGTCCTATACAGAAAAGAACTTCTCTGTTTGTCCTTTATAGCTCTTGTATACTGCTGATTTCTATTTGGACAAATCATTAACCGATTACCAAACAATCATGACATTTAACCAGTTTGTTGCAGACTACTCTGGAAAACATTGTGGGAAAAGGAGAAATTGCTCTTAAACGGCAATTTATCCTTTTCCCTCAATGATTTCTACCCTATCAGAATATTATTATTCAATTTCCATCACATTTTGAAATGTTGTCTGCAAACTCTTTCAATTTTGGACAGTCGAAAATATGGCGTTTGGTAAAGTGTTAAACCCCACATTGACGGTTTTCACAACACTAATATAAGTGCTTCACGTTTCCTTCAAACCTTCTATATGATAGAAAAGATTTAACCTACAAACCTGAGATCCAAGAAGCTGTCTCTCCTATTGCTCACAGAGAAGTGGTCCACAGTTGTTACAATGTCTATACCATTTGGAAAGGCACCCTGAAATAATTAATTTATCTAGATTAGACTTAATATCTTTTTAAATAGGTCCAAATTGAAAGGAACTACAGCATTACAAGAATGACTTAAGAAAGTTTACTCATCTGGAATATGTGACTGGTTCAAAATGAAAGCAATAGCAGATAAAACTTACCAAGTATGAATAGCTGCAACTTTTAAATTATTGAGTGGAAAACTATTGTGACAAAGTCATATATTACATGCTACAAATTGCTTTCCCCTCATTTCCTCTGCTGCTGGTTTTTCAAATTAAGTCAACATGAACTTAAGAATCAAAGGGTTTGTTGTATCAGTAGCAAGATACTTTCAAAAGTTTCTACCAATGGCAGAAAAACAACATTATTTTTCTTTATACATGTAATTGGTTTTTGAATTCAATTTCAACCAAACAAAAGATCAAATATTAAGGAATGGCGAAAGATAGATTTCATTGTATATTAACCCGTTACCAAACGCCAAATTTTCAACTGTCCCTAATTGAAAGGGTTTGCAGACAACACTTCAAAATGTGATGAAATTGGAAAGTAATCTTCTGATAGTGCAGAATACATTGTGGAAAAAGGAGAAATTGCTTTTCTCACAATGTTTTCCAGAGTTGTCTGCAACAAACCGGTCAAATGTGGTTATTGCTTGGCAATGGGTTATGTGTAAATACCTGTCTGCCAACATTTTCCTGGAAAGCAGCTACTGCACATTTACGCACATTTATTTCCCTATCAAACAAAGCTGTAACCACCAGACCTCTGAAATGTATTATAACTAAGTCTGTGACACACAAAAATACAAACTAAACACCTCATCAAACTATTCTAGGGCCTTTAGTGTCCATTCAAATCATTGTGAGAAAATGAAGAAGTGACACATGTTGACCATTTCATTGTGGAAAGATACAAAGCATGATTGCTGCTTGTTAAAAAGAATACCCGGTAATGCTTGATCACTTTGCTTGATACGTAAGACACAATCGAAAATTAATGAGACAAAAAGTAAGCAATCTAATATTGAACATTTCAACGAATATCTATATAATCCTTCATCTATCTTACCCTTTGCTTCCTGCTCATGAAGAAACATTTTCTCCTTTTTTTTTTTACAATGGTTTCAACTCAATATTATACAGAAAGCGTATCTTTTCCACTTTAATGATTGTGATCTCTACTTTCTTTCAGTTAAGACCTACCTCAAAACCCTTATTGGCGGATGGGTGAACAACCTAAACCACAGAGTTTTATAATTATCCTGGAGTCAGTACTATGTACAGACTAACTTGTGTTAAGCAGCCACCCTTTTAAGCAGCCAACCTGCCTTAAACAGCCACTACAGAAAGTCCTATTGTTAGATTTATAGTGTAAATCAAATTGTGTTAAAAAGCCAACCTGTCTTAAATAGCCAATTTACTCTGTCCCATAGGCTGGCCTCTTAACACAAGTTTGACTGTAATATGATTATTATATTACATAGTACTGACCCCAGGATAGCTATAGACACCTCTGACCTAAACTAGGTATTTACCTGGCAATATCAGAAACAAATGGTTGTATATCCTCTGGTTTGAATGCTCTTGCAAATGACCAGCAGACGTAACATGCTGCATCTCTCAGAATGGAGCCATAGGTATTGGTTCCCCGCTTTTCCTCATACAGTAGGGACTGCATCACAACCGGCATCACTGAAATGGGAACCATACCATCAACTTTGATAGACTAGAGCAAACTAGATTTCTTTATCGTCACTAACAATTGTTAAAATTTATTGTAACAAATCATGAAATGGGTTGGCAGGCAATATTTCATATTCATCTGATGGGGTATGGTAAAAGATATATACTCACTGATTTCTTCCATTTAACAGTTTATCTCCGACAGATTGTTGTAAATCAATTCACAGTTCAAACTTTGTGTACTTTATATCACAGGAGTCATGTATTCATGTGGTAAATATAAGGTTAAACAATTTAATGTCTGACGGGGGCAATGTTTTTCATGTCATATAATGTTAAAGATTCTTGCAAAAACTTTCTGTTTGTTTATCAAGCTGAGATGCTGTTAACAGTCTATGTTGGTCAGCAAATCACATAAAAAATACAAATTGTAATTGATCATAATATCTAGCAAAGCAATGATTGCAACCCTACAAAAATGACTTTTCTTTTTTCACTCACCATCTGGAAGACGCTGCGGAAGAAGCAATCCACGTCGACATAACTCTGCTAGTGCCAAACAGCCTGCAAAATATATACATAAGTATGTGTTGAGTTGATTAGTCTTTAGACAAGTCAAGTATCTTATAAGATACAATGCAAAAGTCATCAAACAAAAGTGCTGAGATCTTACAGAATAATTTACCGACTTCCTTCAGAATACCGTGAGAAGGTTTATCATAGGTTCATAAAATTTCATAGTTTCTAAGCTTGCTTTCAATGCAGATTGATTTACTGATTGATTAACAAGTTTATGGGTAACTTATTTTTTTTTTATGAAATTGGTATTTTACCAAACAACCTCTGTGTCTTGTATAGCTGTTACAGTCAAATTGTAAAATGAAAAACTGCTAGTCTTTATCAAAAAACTTTTTCCATATTTCTTATGCAAACTTTCAAGCTTTTATCAAAAGTTTCATTTTGGAAGACATAAAAAGTTATTTGAATAGGAGTAACCTTACCACCATGCCATCTCCCATCTACATTCAATAAATCAAACAGCTCAAGGATTGAACCCACAACTTCATCCGCCAGATCCTCTGGTAATCTACCAACTAATCGTCCTATGCTGTTTGAAGACATTATGAATAATCTAATCAACATAGAATTGAATACATTTATATCAACACCAGTAAACAATGCATGAATCTTGCATGAAATCGTGGAACTAAGCTTCCTTCTAATTGGATAAGTTTAAAATTCCAATATGGCAGAATGGAATAACATGACTGACCTATTTACGTCCAATATTCATCATACAATTGTATCTAGAAGGTATGTTTTCTATCTCTAGAAATTGACTTTGTTTTTAAATGATAGTGCTGAATAAAAGTAGAAGTTGAATGAAGTAGGCAAAATGAACCAGAGTTTCAGGACAGAAGCTTATTATGTAAAGTAAATGCTTCTTCCTTTGCTTAAGATTAGGAAAATAAATAATAACCTAAATGCAGAATATTCTAAGCGCATTTCCCAAAAAGATATTTTAAAACTTTGCGACAAAAGAGGAAGACACTTGATATGTTTTTGTGTCGTCACAATGATATTAGTCTTAAAAAGGTCATATCAATGACATAGCATAAAACTAAGCCCTATGGCATTCATATTTGAAAAAGACTTAGAAATTTACTTCACCCTAGACATACCCTTTAGCTGCCGATAACCTCACTATAAAGTTGTCATTCTTGAGAGCATCCAGTATCATATCTGAAATGTATGCAGAATGCAACAATCATTATAAATATGTTTTGTTAGAGTCTTTTATCGATACTGCAGAAGTGGCAAAATCTGATTTTTATTTACTTGTCTGTAAATCACAAATCTTTTTCTTCAATTGTCCATATAACTGTTTTAAAATATATTTCAGTGAAATATGCTCGTCCGTTAAAAAGCAATTTCTCCTTTTGCCACAATGCTTTTTCAATCTATTCCCATATCACATCAGCAGAACTGAAAGGTTTTTCACATGTATAAAAAGCTTTTCTAAAGTCGTCTGCTTTAAATAAAGAATGTCATCTGCAGGTGGTAGAGTACACTACACAGTAGATGGCAGGGAGGCAAGTTGAACCATCAATATTCCGTTACTCAGGCACCGTTACTAAGGCAGAAGATTTATCTTTATGAAAATTCAAATCTAATGTTACCCATATTTGAACCCATGCAGACAAGGACTTTGTCATTTGAAGTTCAATACCACTCTAGTTCAACCGTACCAAGAATTGTTTCTAGTTCATCTGGTATGTCATATTCATCATTCCAGACAAGAACTGACACTCATATAGTAGAGTAATGCTTTTAAAATTTCAAATCAAATGCACCATGATTTGGATCCATGCACAGAAGGGTTTCGTCATCTAGAGTTCAATACCACTCTAGTAAGAACCTTACCAAGTATTGTTTCTAATTCATCTGGTATGTCATATTCTTCATCATTCCCATTACTCTCAGAGGTCGTCAATGTAACATGCCCAGTTGAAGTTGTTGAGCCGCCTTCAGAGCCTGCTGAGGGATCAGTGTGACCAAGGTTTTCAGCGAGAGATCTCGATCCACGATTGTATCTGCCATAAGTTAAAAAGAGTGGGGTATAAAACTGTGTGCATAATGATGAATTTAGCTAGATTGAAAATTCTTTATTCATTTCATAAAAATGGTTATGCATTCAAGCAGAACATTATATTATATATAAATATTCTGCCCTTGTCCATTCAAAAGAGCATATAAAGGATCATTCCTTTGGAACGCTAGTAATGAATGAATGGTGTTTTAAGGCGCATCGACAGCTAAGGTCATTTAGCGCGCATTATGATGATGTGGATGAATGGATATTAAAAATATTAACAGGTTAAAATGTATTTGTTTAAAGAAAAAATAAATAAAAATTTGTAATTAATGAACAAAAGTAGATATAAGATTTGTAAAAATCAATGATTGTTGATAGATGAAAAATGATATTGATAAATAAATATATATTTAGAATGTGTAAGGAATCACAATTTATTGTAAATCCCAACCTCTTTGAGAAAGGAAAGAATTAATTCAATCCTGACAGTCTCAAAAAGCTCAAAAATAGTGTTGACATTGAAATATTTTGCACGAATTCTTTGAAAATCAATGCAATCTAGCAATATATGTTTGATGGTAAAGGGTGCATTGCATGGAATGCATTCAGGTGCATCTTCCTTAGCCAAGAGCCAGGAGTGTGTAATGTATGAATGACCAATTCGGATTCGTGCAATTGTAACTTCCTCTCTTCGTACGGACCTGTAAGAAGGGTACCATTCTCCGAGGGTAGGCTTAATTGAATGCAATTTATTAAAAACATCATCATTCCATTTTGATTGCCAGACGGATGTGATGTAAGTTAAAATAGAAGGTTTAAAATCCGTGTATGGTACTTTAAAATCTGAAATGGGAAGGTTAAGAGCTGATTTAGCGGATCTATCCGCATGTTCATTACCCATGATACCAGTGTGGCTTGGAAGCCAACAGAACACAAGTCTGTTTGAAGACAAAATATGAGAGATCCTTTGAATAATTTGGCATACCAAAGGGTTCTCCAACTTTTGATTTGATAAGGCTTGCAGTACTGATAGAGAATCAGAAAATATAATAAATCGGGTGGAATTTGCATTTTCCACCAGGTTAAGGGCTAGATCAATAGCCCTTATCTCTGCAGAGAAGATAGAAGACTTGTCTGGAAGGCGGCATTTCTTAACCCTTTCTCCATATACAGCTGCAGCTGCAACGAAATCACCGTCCTTGGATCCATCAGTGTATATAGGTTTGTAGGAAGAATATTGTTCTTTTATCTCTCTATATTTACTGTGAAAGATAGCTCTATCGGTTTCTGATTTCTTATCAGAGGTAAGATCAAATAAAAAGTTTGCTGTGTCCAGTGTCCATGGAGGTATGTCAGATAACTTGTACTGGGCTATGGAATCGGTGTCTACCCCAAGATTATCTATAATGGGCTCCATGCGAATACCAAATGGGGCAATAGCATTTGGTTTCTGTTGAAAAAGGCGTTTGTATTGGGGGTTAAAAACTACTCGATGAGTAGGGTTAAAAGGATTGGATTTCAATTTTAAAAAGTACTGAAGAGATAGTTTTTCCCTTCTGTAATATAGAGAAGGTTCATTAGTCTCTGCATAGAGGCTGTTAACAGGAGATGTTCTAAAGGCGCCTAGGGCAAGCCTTAAACATTGGTTTTGTATTGGATCTAGCTGCTGGAGATAGGATTTACGGGCTGATCCATACACTATAGAACCATAGTCAAGTTTTGATCGAATAAGGGATCGATATAGCCTTATAGGCGGGAATCTGAAGCCCGAAAAGAGGCTTAAAAAAGAAGTTCTTTTACCCCAAAAGGTAGAAAATTTTCATTGGTGTTTTTGAAAAGCCTAAAGTATCCCTGAAAGTTCTTGAGGGGATGCCACTTCTGAAAGTGGTGCAGATTTTTAAAAAATGAAGTTTTGTAACATGACCGTCATTTGCTTTTGTTCTTTTTCTTTACATCACTTGTGTATACCAATTGCCCATTCTACCATACTCATCATCCATTAACAGCATTGAAACAAATTAGTTTGCATGGAATATATAATATATTGGTATTTTGAGGCCTTGCTTATCAAAAATAGATATTTGAATGTCAATGTTGACATTTTCCTGCTGCTTTTGTTGCGTCTTTTTGTAAAATGTTATTCAACAATTTTACATGAGCACTATGTATTTACAATATATTGAGTAATATATTGAGTAAAAGACTAATTCATGTAGTTTTTGATCTAGATTTATGCAATTTTCCTTAAGACATTTTGATTTTAATTAGTTTGCTGAGGGCAATATTAGATGCTTGCATATGCTACATATAAACGCCTACTTTTCGATTTACTTTAACTAAAATGTATAGCAACAGGGTGGTTACTTGTAGTTGGCATTGGCACTTATGTTACTGTATACCATCAACACATTCTGTTTGTGACAATCTTTATAAGTTTTCTGACAGATATTGTTAAACAAAGTGGTCAGAACATTAGATTTTGTTTGAAATCATTTATGAACCAGAACTTATATTAATTAAATAAAACCAGCGGCCTCCATGAATGGTCACATAAGGTTGATGAAATTCGTGATCTTCTAATATTGCTCTAAATTAATATGAAAAGCTTATGGAGAAGATTTGTGAATTCTTTTTACAATGTATAAATCAACACTTAGCCTAAGATTAATTAGAGATCATGTCTAATTAAGTCAGCAGAGGAGACAATAATAGCCATTTAAAATGCTTCCGGATTATGTACTGCATGTATTGCCGTATCAAAAAAGCGTCATATTTGCAATTATATGAGTATCTTATAAAACACACACTTTATGTATACATTATTTGCATAGTTTACATTCATTGTTATTTCCCAATGAATTATCATTTGAAGACGTTGGTTTTGTCATTTTAAGCCATTTCAAACCTGGTTACTTTATTTATATCACTCTGTCATAAGATTTCCTGTTTTTGTGTTGATTTCACGTCATGTTTAATAAACATCTTCATCACTCTCTGAATACAAGTAATTTTCTAGTCTATTCATACAGGTTTCGTCACCACACAGACATGCATTGGAAAACCAGAATACCTGAATTTCTTTCAGCAACTGCATCGTCGCGACAAGCAGTATGTTTTACATGAGCACCATTCCCCAAACGCCTTCTATTTCAATCTGTTCACAGATTTTTTCAAGAATCTGTGAGCTCTTATTTCTCTGTTGTATGATTTTCATTTTAGGATGACCTGTACAACGTTAAGGCCATACACATTTAATTCCACAAAAACATCTTCCAATCCATTCTCCTCCATAATCTTTCCTTTATCATCCATGAAGTTCATGGCCCTTAGCATTCACCCATTTCCAACTTATCATTTTGGAACTCATTCATATTCTTCCATTTGATCAAGCGAGCTTTATCATATATGTGAAATATGTCAAGTTTGGACCAAGGGCTGGGAACATTCTCTTAAAGGTGTAGATAGTATTGTATTTTGTGGCAGAGGCTGGGATCAATGGATAATAACTAGGGATGGGAACGAATAGTGAAATCACTATTCGAATATTCGACTTGAACTATTCGAATATATTCGAATATTCGATTTTAGAATTCGTTTTGATGTCCGAATGTCTGCATGTCCGAATACTAGTACACTAGTCCTCTGTTCACAATTTTTGTGTATAGCCGATAAACAGGTTCATGGTCGTCTGTTTTACAGTTTCGGACGTCAAAACGGATGGATGCTTGCCATTCAAGTGATTCAGTAGGTTGGATGTTGTATTGTTGAATACAAAGTCCTGGTTACACAGGTTACAGGTCGCCTTCGACTTGTCGGAAGAACGAGTAAAGTAATTCAAGACACATGATGGAGACATTGTGATGTTTATCGAATAGATGTAGAAATTAGAATGAAGATAAGTTTGACAAATTATTCTGAATAAAAATATACTTTTTAACACATTATTTGATTGGTCTTCGTGCATATGCAATCATGATTACGATTGGTTATTGAAAGAGTAATTGTTTAATTTCACGACAAACAAGTTACGTGATTGGTTGACACTGACAATTGTCAATTAGCGTGATTGACTTGTTTTGGATAATAAGGAGCAAGTGCAGATCATTAAGGTGTTAGATTTAGCGGCTTAAAATCGACTATTTTCACACTTAGGAATTAATCGTTTTGCAAACTGTCAAAAGATGTGGTAATTTGTCACAGGTGTTTTACTGTGTGACATACGTTGTAAAAACATCGTAACTGCACCTGGGAGCTAGGCACGTTCTTCGATATTTGGGATCGGTTTAGAGGAAGAAAATGAAAATAAAACAACATTATTTTTGAATAAAATTTATGGTAAACATACAGTAATAAGGGTTCATTAAAATCGAATATTCGAATACTATTTTGCTATTCGAATATTCGACCCGCTATTCGAATATTCGAATATTCGTTCCCATCCCTAATAATAACCAATTTTTAGAATTGTTTGACTCATGACTCACTTTTGCATAAAACACTGTCCCTCCTAGCAGTTGATTTTCAAGGCAATCAATGTCCATTTTAAACAGTTTTGTAGGCATCATTCGCAATTCAGTAAATAAGTTGTCTAAGGCTCTTTCATCTCTGTACTCCTCTGAGCAGGAAAAGAACCGCCGTATGTTGGGCTTTCCGTAAAAATACAATGGACCAGGTAATTTTCAGGGACATTCCAGTATCTCAGACGTCCTCACGCGTGGCCTGCTGTTTTCATGCATAGGGTTATTGTTGTTGTCAACTTGATACATAACCATTTTCACAATGTCCAGGTGTTTACCATTAAGTGACTCTACAGCTCTGTTGAAGTTATCTTTGCTGCCCAAATTGTAACACATGATGTTATGTTTGCAGCTACAAGGACTACTTTTTGTCCACAGTAATAGCCAAACAATTGTCTATGCGTTCTACATCATCATAGCTGATGCTATGTCCATTTTTATTCACCAATGCAATTGCTCCTTAGGACTGCGTAAGCTGGTGGATTGCAAAACCAAGTCCTACCCATGTATATGCTTTGGTATCTTGCATTTGCTACCTGATTGTATAAAAAATATCTTGACATATCAACAACACTTTTTTGATGCAGTGAGGGAAACTTCTCCTTTATGTAGGACGGTTTCCGGTTTCACATTTTCCTCGGCCAAAAGTATCCAAGCAAGAAAAATAGAGAGCTCATGTGGCACTATTTTCTCCTCTTATTCAATGGTTATCATAGAAGGGTCGAGAGGCTGGACTTCAATACAATTCAATTTAAGTCACACTTCTTTAATCGCAGTAACAGTGCAGAATAAAAACAAAATCCCCCTGAGGTATTGGTTCATTCTCTCCTAGCAGATCAGATTTTAGCTTTGTAAAGTTAATGCCCCTTTTTAGGTTTGCTGCATGGTTGATAACGTCTTCAGGTCTAAGATCATTATCAACAATTATGTCAGAATTCCCTTTAGGATATGATTTAAGATGTGAGCATAATTTGACTCAAGTTTGGCTTTGAGAAAATTGTACCCAACGTGTTTTCTTCCTCTATTGGCATTTATTTACTCAACAGTGTGTGGTACTTATGCAGCAAAACAGTAAGATCTGGATGTATTTCACTGATAAGATTCTCCAGTGCTGTATTATGCACATTTTCATTGTCAATGCTACTGCACTCTGTGACATATTGATTAGTTTAAACTTATTTATTTTACATTGATTGTGAAACAAGTTTTTACAATGTTGATAAATCATGCTCGATTCTGCTTCTTGGATATATAACCAGTACTCACGCTGAATATGGATAAATGAAAGGTTGCATGGCAGATCCCGCTACTCACGGGATTCAAACCCACGACACTCACGTCCCAAGGCTCAGGCTCTACCCCTTGACCACTGCCCTCCTTCATCTTGCTTAATGTACCTGCTGTGAAATTCTCTGTAATAATTAGCTTCACTGGCAATAAGTTTGCTATAATCACCCACTTTGCAGTCGAAATGTGTAGCACACCCTTCTCTTGTTCTGCTCTCTAATGTTTACCCCTTGACCACTGCCCTCCTTCATCTTGCTTAATGTACCTGCTGTGAAATTCTCTGTAATAATTAGCTTCACTGGCAATAAGATTGCTATAATCACCAACTTTGCAGTCGAAATGTGTAGCACACCCTTCTCTTGTTCTGCTCTCTAATGTTTTGCAAAATTCGAATGTTGCAACATCGATCAACTGCTTGTTTTTCTTGTAAGATTTCTTTTCACACAAAAAAGGCAAAGATCTTTCCAGTTGAATGAACGCCTTCATAAAAGAATATAGACCCTTTGAATCGTTGTCCTGGTTTTGTTATTTCAGCCTCAATGTATGGTGATTGCTTGTAAATGTACTGTAGCAGCTTTTGTGAAAAATGATTTCCTTATTTGGGTCACTCATTTTCAGGCCACAACTTGATTTTTTAACAATGTTGTCAAACTATCCTTTTGTGTCACTATCACCGCTTCATATCAGCTCTGTAGTGTATCAAAAAAGCTTTAGACTCCTTGACTTGGTGTATTTCTGATAGGCTCATCGGTGTCATTTTGGCAAATTATGCACGAGTATGCTTCACACTTTCTTTTAAAAGCAAACTAGCGCTCAGAAAAACTGCAAAACTTTGTAAAATTAGTTACAGATTAAGATAGAATATGTTAAAACATAGCGAAAAACCGCTTGATCAAGAAAATATAATGCCTGCACTATTTATTATTTATTTTTCAAAGTGCTATTTTCTACAAATTTGGTGCCCACCAATTTAACTCCATAGTTTACATTCCAGTAACATCTGAAATAGCAAGGATAGCTCGGATTAACGAGTGGCGAACACCTTGTTAGAATAATCACGTGAAACACATAAAAATACTATCATTTATCCAATAGTAACAACGTGAACATTCAAAATGGAGATTTTTTCGGGGTTTAATTGGTTCCTGGAGTTTCTCGTTTGACCTAATTTTAACGCTAATTGTAAACAAACCTTAGAGTAATCACTCTTTTAAAAGCATCATGTTAATGTGTTACCTTCTTAATTCCTCTGTAAAAGGGAATTTAAAGTCCTTTTGAGTGTATTTTCAATTATTCAAGCAATTTCACAATTTTAGTACATATTAGCGCAAGCATTGCTTTAAATGTTTCATGTTCAGAGGACTTATATCCATGTTTTCATCAAAACTACTTATTTTTACCCAAAAATGAAGTAAAACATCTTTAGACACTATGTAAAGTCTGTTTATAATGGTTCATGGAAAAAACAAATTGATTTTTTGATTTTTCAAAAACATCATTGTTTTAGGGTGGGTGGGGTAACAAAACGGGCCGTATAAAAAATCTGCACCACTTTCATTTTTGGCATCCCCCCTAAATTGACATCTCTATACCTCTACTACACCCTGGCACCAGCGGAAATTTTCTACCTTTCGGGGTAAAAGAAAAAAATATTTTCCGGGGCCAGAGACCCGCCTATTAGGAGGACCTTCTTATCGGCTCCCCAATCTGAGTGTGCAATAACTCTAAGACTGTTCATTGCTTTTTGGCATTTCTTTTTAAGAGATTTAATATGAGGTATGAAAGAAAGCTTTTTGTCAAAAATGACTCCAAGAAATTTGAACTCTGGCACAACTTCTAGTTTAGTATTGCCTAGAGTCAGATCGGGGTCTGGATGCAATCTACGAAGATTGCAAAAATGCATACATTTGGTTTTCGTTTTGGAAAACTTGAACCCATTTTCATCTGACCATATTTGCAATTTATTAAGGCACTGCTGTAGTTGGCGTTCAATAATATCCATGTTTCTGGAACAGAAACAAATAACAAAGTCGTCTACATAAAGGGAGCAGTCCACTCCAGGGTTTATAGCTTTAACAATGCTATTTATCTTAATGCTAAAAAGTGTAACAGACAAAATACACCCCTGGGGAACCCCCATTTCCTGCTCGCGAGCACCTGACAAGGTGTTCCCAACACGAACGCGGAAGAGCCGTTCATCCAGGAATGCTGCAATGAATATAGGAAGGCGGCCTCTGAGGCCAAAATCGTGTAAATCTTTAAGTATACCATGTTTCCAAGTGGTATCATATGCACTTTCCAAGTCAAAAATACAGATACTACATGCTGCTTTTTAATAAAAGCTTCTCGAAGATACGTTTCGAACCGAACAAGATGGTCTAACGTACTTCGTTGTCGGCGGAAGCCACTTTGAACAGATACAATAAGGTTGTTCGATTCAAGAAACCAAACAAGCCTATCGTTAACCATCCGTTCAAGAGTTTTACAGATGCAACTTGTCAAGGCAATCGGTCGGTAGCTGTTTGGATCTTTGGCATCCTTTCCTGGTTTCGCAATTGGAATGACCAAAGCCTCTCGCCAGCTGGATGGAAATTCACCAGTCTGCCAAACATTATTAAAAATATCGAGTAAAATAGAAAGGGATGAATGTGGTAAGTGCTTGAGGAATTGATAGTGAATTTGGTCCTGACCTGGAGAAGTGTCATGGGATTTCTTCAAGGCAGATTGAAGTTCTTTAAGAGTGAAGAGTTTGTTGTAATGCTCTTCATTTTTAGAAGTAAAATTGAGCTTTGTTTTCTCCGCTCTCGTTTTAAAGGTCTGAAATTTTGTAGAGTAGTTCTCAGCAGAGGATTTTATCGAGAAAGTCTCTGCCAAGGTATCTGCTATGTCCTGAGGGTTATCTATTTCTTGGTTGTTTGAAGTGAGGTGACTAATATGAGATGGACCTTTGCCATTCATTTTACGAATCATGTCCCAAGTCTTTTTGGTTGAGGTGCGACTATTAAGTCTAGAGACATAATCTCTCCAGGACTTGCGCTTACTTGTTTTAATTGTGCATCTTGCCTTTGCACGGCGGATACGGAAGTCGTTTAGGTTTTCTTGTGTTGGTCTCAGGTTAAATTTCCTGAGAGAGGCCTTTCGTTCCCTAACGGCTTCCTTACATTCAGAAGTGAACCAAGGTTTATCTGGACGTTTGGGATTTGTCGAGGTCTGAGGTATAGACTGTTTGGCTGCATCAAACAATAAAGAAGAAAAAAGGAAGGAAGGGTCCTCACAGTCCTCAAACGCATGGTGAACAATATTCTGTTCACAAAGCATCTGGAATTTACTCCAGTTTGCTTTGGACAACTTCCATTTTTGAGGACGATCAAGGACTGAAGGTTTATTTTCATTTAAAATAATAGGGAAGTGATCACTTCCACAAGTGTCTTCTAAACATCTCCATGAAAAATCAGGGAGAAGAACTGGACTGCAAAAAGAAAGGTCAATAGAAGAATATGATCCTGAAGCTGGATGCAAATATGTTTTTGCACTTGGATCGTTCAGGAACGAAAGAGAATTTACAGACATAAAATTCTCTATTTGATCACCACGGCGGTTTGTATCTGTACAACCCCATATGGTGTTATGTGCATTAAAATCACCAACAAGTAAAATGGTTGAGGTAGTTGAGATATCAAATCATCAAGACTACCTTGGTGTATAGGTTTATTTGGTGGAAGATACAAAGAGCACAGGGTAATAGTGTTATGTAAAGATAATCTCACAGCTACAGCTTGAAGGGAAGTATCAAGCTGTATGTGCCTGTGAGGAACACTGTTATTAACAATGACAGATACTCCACCTTGGGCTTTATTGCCTTCAGTGTAAATCTTGTTGTATATAGAATGAAATTTGAGGGAGATAGTGTCATCCTCTTTCAAGAATGTCTCTTGAAGACAAAGTGCAGCAGGTTTGTGTTTATTAATCAGAAGTGACAACTCATCAAAGTTGGCCTTCAGACCTCGACAGTTCCATTGGATAATTGGATTAGCCATTGCGCTAAAAAGTAAAATTAAAAAAGTATAAAAAAGCATTCTATAATTCATTGCAGCAGATTAAAAGGTTAAGAAGCAGGTGACTTGGGGTCCTTGGTATTTGGGTTTTTCCCCCCATCATCCAAAGGACCACCCCATATGGACTGCTCGACATCTGAAGAGTCGCCTTCAAGGACCTCTTCAGTGTCCATTGCATCCAGAACTTCAAAATTGTTAGAAGTTGCAATGGGGGTTCTTGCGACAGAACTTGTCGCAGCACCTGAATGTTCATCATTTGAACAAAGAGATTTATGTTTTTGAAGGTTTTTCCTTTCTTTCTTAGAAAGAGAAGGGTTTGCCTTTGATCCAGAAGATGGACCATTGGAAGAAGAAATAGATTTTTGTTGTTGTTTAGACTTTGATTCAGAGGCAGGTTGTTTAGCTTTAGTTGTTGATGCAGGTGTTGGTGCAGAAGTATCTTTTGGTGTAGTTGCAGGTTTTGGTGTGGCAGTAGAAGGTTTTGGTGCTGATTGAGGTTTGGGTGCAGAGGTAGATGGTTTGGGTGCAGTTGCAGGTTTTGGTGTAGGAGGTGGTTGTTTTGCTATGTATGATGATAGAAGTGGTGCTGGGACCTTGCCCTTCAGCTCCTCCGCCATTTCTGGAAACTTCCCCAAAAGCAGTTTGAGGAGAAGATCGCAGGTATGGCAGTCTTGCTTCGGGGAGGCTACTGCTGAGTAGCTGTTCCCACTGACAAGTCTTTCCTTGTCCTGCTTTTGTTGCAAGACAAGTTTGCGTGCTTCTGCAAAGGAAATGCCTTCCCTGTACTTGATGGTCAGGATATCCTTCTCATCTTTCCAAGTTTGACACTCCTTCGCATAGGCAACGTGACCGGACTTGCAGTTGAAACAGCATGCAGGTGCGGTGCAGTGTTCAGTGCTGTGATCTGCGCCTACAAATGCGCATCTAGCACAGACTGGTGTGTTGGTGCATTTTGTGGTGTGGTGACCAAATCGTTGACATTTGAAACAACGAAGAGGGTTAGGAATGTATGTGTCTACTTTTAAGGATTCAAATCCAATTTTAAGTGTAGGTGGAACTGTGGGACATGAGAAAGTGATTATGTAAGTGTTAGTGTTTTTCAACACTCCATCTCTTTTGACACTGATGCGTCTGATATCAGTGACAGGCTGTGACTTTAAGTTCTCCTTGATGTCGTCAAGAGAGGAGCAGTAATGGAGGTCCTTGCAACGGATGACTCCCTTACATGAGTTGAGTGATGGATGTGGGTATACTTTGACTGCTTGTTTGAATAGAGTTTTATGTTTGAGTATGTTGATTGTTTGTTGCTTTGTGAAGCATTCAATTAGTATGGTGTTGTTTTTGAGTTTTTTGACAGATTTTGGTGTACCGAGAATACTTTTGATTGTTTTCTCGATAACAAATGGTGATATGTGTGTAATTGGTTTGACTGAGTCTTCTGCTTCAACCACAATAAATCGTGGAAAATTTAGTGGTGACGGAGAAGACTCTGCCTCTGAATCGCTGTCAGAAAGGGTACGCTTGGCAGCTTTTTTATGGGATTCCATATTAATTTAAAAAGTTCACCATCCTTGGTCCCCGCCCACCATGGAGCCCAACAAGGGGACTTAATCTGGGGAAACCCATCGCAGATCAAGTCAGGGTTACAAGGATGGTATACTCAGGGTGAAAGGGCTAGACTGGACAAATGTGTCCCAAAAGATGTCATTCCAAGCAAGCGACAAAAATTTGGGATGGTACAGAATGTCAATCAAACACCAAATCTTTCATCTGATTGACCCATGGGCCACCGTCATGGGGTACTAAAGGTGAAGAAATTTCAAATAAATTCGAAAATATGTTGTATGGTGGAAGATTGATGAAAAAACAAGTTGCCCATGACAAGGCATGACCAGCCGATTGATCAGGTCGGGCCTTCCTGACCTCTCGTTTAGCCCAAATTCAGGCCAAAGTGGTGTATTGAAAAAACAGGGTATTAACTAGCCTAACCCTGGATTCTCTCAACCACCAGGATCCCTGCATCAGGCGACACGAGTCGCAGCCCACGGCAAACGGGCAGGCACTTGGTGGGGTTTTACCACTCAGCAGCGCAGTGGCAGGACAATTTCTAACCCCCCGCCCTGCCATGGGGGGGTGGAACGCTAGTGTTATTTCTTTTAGCAAAAATAGCTTAATGCACAATACTTTTATAAAGTTATCATGAGTAAACACTGAATTCAATAGACACAAAAGCTCAAACCTTTCACTCAATTACAAATTCTTTGTTCTTTCAAGTTATCTCAAAATGATGCAGCCATTTGTGACAGGGGAAAGTGATTTGATGCAAAAATCTGTAGTTGTTTTTTTCAAGTCAATCCCCAAATCACTCTACTGATGTCCATTGTGTACTAACAAAAACCTAGGGTAAAGCCCTTACCTCGATATGAGACGGTCATGCAGGATTTTGCCTTAACCCATTGATTTACGCTAATTTGGGAGACTTTTGACCTCTTATATATGGAACTATTAATGGGAACTAATGATCTTTAAAGGTCATATCCAGGAATTTGGGGTCATTTACTTTATGGGCATAATGCTTCATTGGCTTCAATAATGTGGGAAACAGAGTCAATCAGAGTAGCAGGGCTAATCTTAATTCATATCACTTTTCATTTTTCCACATTCAACACAAGTACTAGTTATGGTCATGTGTTATCAATTAAAAAGTTATTAATACCTGTTTAACAATCAAAGAAAAATGAGATATGTTTTAAACTGATACCTCCAGGCAGGAATCTTGGGTTTAAGGAAGGTCAGCCCAATTCTCTGTGTTAATTTGACCCCTGTTTTGTACAAGACTGCATTGTCCTTCATAACTGTATCTAGAGACATAGCAGTTTCTAACACATTCTTTGCTGTAAAAATGAAAATTACATAGTTTTTGTAGTAAATTTATACATAAGTCTTTATAACAGGTCAAAAAAAGAACATGTTACACAAGTAAACTATCTAAGCTAGGACATAGTCTTTTCAATCACTGATTACTGATGGAAATTTGTCAAGTAGCATACAATAATAAAATCAAGACTTGCTCAAATTTATACTTTTCTTCATATACATTCTTGATTTACCAACCCTGCTGCAACATATTAAAAGAAACCAAGAAAATCCACCTTTTGTGCAAATGGTTTCTACCCTTTAGCACAAAGATAGTTATCTTCGTGCTTTTTCATTGATATTTGTTATTCCCTTCCTTTTTATAATGTCAAAATAACCCATATGGTAAAGGTTGAACAAAATTGTTCAAAAGATTACTAAGTTTTGACATGACCAAACAAACTTGGATTTGGAGTTGTTATTTGCAAAATGCTAGAGTCAATGCCTTGTCATGTTCCTTTTCTCCAAATACAGCATGTCTAACAACTTAAAACATGTAATTGAGAATGATCTAAGTTAGGAATTTATAAAGTGCTTCAATAATGCATAATAACTCACCAAATGGCTGCATGTCCTCTCTCCTGCCATGTTTAAATAGAAGAGCTAGCGTGGTCAGAACCCCGTTTTGTTGCGAGATATTTAAACTGTATTTACCTGAAAATTTAACAAAATATTTTTTTTTCTAAATTTTTCCCTCAATAAGATAAAAAAAAATTCTTTTTAAAAGACATCATTTTCAAGCTTTTGTTAAGAAGTAGAATTATCTCATTTGCCACATTATTTTTTTATATTTTATACATGCATATTTGATACATTTCAATAAAATTTAAATTTCGACATTCACGTAAGAAGTCTTCATCAGATATGATTGAATCTGTATCAAACAAGACTTTGTAAAGATTTCCTAAATTTTTAACTCAAAACTCTAAACAATGCGAACCAAAAATTAAAACAAAATGAAACTGTTTGATTATCTAAATGGAAAAATGACAGACTTGAAATTCCATGATGAATGGTAAATTTTTAAGACGAGCATTTTTTCCTTTAAATGCAGTGGTCTAGATATTTGTCGTATACAGCAGCATATAATATTTGAACCATTTCAATCTTCCAAGAACAAAGTTTATATTGAAAAAAAAAGTCCATACCATTAGCATGTATATTTGTATATGTAAATTCAGGCTAAAACATTTAAGTCTTTAGCATGCACCTTTTACAGGAGGAAATGAAATTAAACAGTAAAACACAACAGGAATTAAATCTTGACGCATCTTTTGCCAAAGCAAGTACAAGACATCCCCGAAATTAATCTGTTCATTTTATAAGTTTGGCATATAGATATTTCATACAAGTATAGAAGACACTTTACCATCCTCTATTTGTAGATTTTTCACAGCCCACTCTATGAACCCTGGTAATTTTGTCTTCACCATATCAGTCCGGGTGAGGAATTTACACAAGAGTACAGAAGCAGCATCCTGGGTTTTGTCTGCCTTCATCAGATAGTGCTGTAGACAAGAAAATATTGCATCATTAGTGTGAAATAAATAAATAAATAATTCATATCTTATCTAACACTATTGCCTAACTGCATATATAACATTATCATGAGATATAAAAGGAAAGGACAGTTTTTGAGAGTCAGACAGGCTTAGAACAAACGGAATCAAAAACACACCCCCATAAAGCATCAAAAGGTGGTTGACATATGTCTATTATACAGGTACCTAATCTAATCTTCTATACAAAAAAAACCATCTCACTTTCATTTGTGGCAGTATACTTTTACTTTTGAAACCACTGTGACTAAATGTTTAATTGCTCCTAATGAGTGCAATATCCTTTTGTCACAATATTTCTTTCAAACAGCCTTGAAACAAAAACAAAAAATTGTACCTTTTCTCTCTTTGTCTGAAACTGATTTTGATTTGCATCAATCACAATTTCTCATATTTGTGAACCTGCAGACGACATCTTTTTGAATTTTTTTTGCTTGAAGCAGACAACTTTAGAAAAGCTTTATAAACAAGTGAAAAACCTTTCAGTCCTGCTGTTGTGATATGTGAATAGGTTGAAAAAGCATTGTGGCAGAAGGAGAAATTGCTTGTGACAAGCAATTTCTCCATTTCCCACAATGCTTTTTGAAAGTCGTCAACTGCAAGACCAAAAAAAAGTAATGTATTAAACATGCTTACGATTCCAATATCCATGACTCTGTCCTGTACAGGCTGTTTAGCGTTGGTCGAGTCGGAATCACCGTTAAATCTCACCAGGTCAAGAGGGATCATACAGGCTACAGACAGCCACAGGATCAACACATACTTAACCTCCCATACCTGGAATTGAGGAACATGAAAAAGTTAACAAAGCTATCGTATTTCTGTCATTCTTAATGTTAGCCAATGTGAACTTATTAATGATAGACTAAAAAGAACTTTATACCACTCAATATTTGAAATGTTATCAATGTTATAAACATATATATATGAGACATCAAAACGGTCCATAATTGGTTCATAATCAAATTCAATACCTTTGACCAAAACAATTTATTTTGGATTGGTATAACCCCATGTCAACCCCGCAATAAACCTCTAAAAGTCACAAACACATCCAATCAGTGAAAAATGCCGTCAAATATCATAAACTTTAATTAAGGCTTCTCTATGATTCACAAATACTAGAAAAGGGCTCTGAAGTATTTAGCCTAAGGACAAGTCCTGATGTGGCTTGAACCTGGGACCCCAGAGATACATGCCACCTTCTTAATCATGTAGACCCCCCCCTTTGCCTATAATGAGGAGTTTGAACTGTTACACAGTTCAATTTCAGGACATCATAAAATCAATATTACATGTTTGATATAACTGCAGGCTATCACAAAGAATTTCTTTATTAATAAAAGGGGAAACTTCTGTGGCATCCAATTTCTGCTTTTGAATGTGACACAAACAATCCTATATGAGGCAGTTTGATAATCATCTGATACTAACTTAATTAACAAATAACCATTAATTTGATGCCTACTATAGTTGACACTCAATAACTCATTCAAACTCAAATGAAGAAGAATATAAATTTTATATAATTGAATTTCTTCAATTCAATTGAATCATTTAACCCATTACCAAACAATCACAACATTTAACCACTTTGTTAAAGACGAATCTGGAAAACATTGAACGAAAAGGAGAAATTGATCGTAACAAGCAATTTTCCCTTTTCCCACAATGTTTTCTGCACTATCAGAAGATTATTTTCCAATTTCATCACAATTTGAAGTCATCTGCAAACTTTGGGACAGTCGAAAATTTGGTGTTTGGTAAAGGGGTAAAGATCCTCAGATTGTATTCTCGGACACTACAAACCTGTGATGCTTGCTGAAGATGTGGCTGTGCCAACAAACCAAGAACCAGCTCCAAGTCCTGTACATTGTGTGGGAAGTAACGAACAACGTATTTCGATCCCCGCGCCTGTTGAAATATCAATACATGCATGACATCACATTAGAATTTGAAGCAAAGGTAACTACATATACAATTAGCTCTCAAAGCATTTCATGTGGTGCATTTAATCCCTCTAACTCTTTACCAAAAGCCAGATTTTCTGTCCCAAATTGAAAGAGTTGGCAGACGACATTTCATAGTGTGATGAAATTGAAAAATAATCTTCTGATAGAGCAGAAAACAAAGTGGGAAAAGAAGAGCAATTTCTCCTTTTCTCACAATGTTTCCCAAAACCGTCTGCAAAAAACTGATCAAATGTTGTTATTGTTTGGTAATGGGTTAACTATGCATGTATAATCAGGATATATTAGGCTTGTAACAGGAAAAATCATGGAAGTAAATATCTAAAATGTAATGAAATAATATGAATATTTAGCTTGAACTAAAATTCTATATATGCATCCTTAGTCCTATGCAGATCCTTCATTGGACTTCAATCAGAATCTTTCACAAAGCACACAGCTACAGTTAAGTATTTAAAAAAATTCACTTATAAATTTTCAATAAAACCATCAAAATAAATATCAGGTAGAAACATATAAAATCATAGACCACATTATAGAGGTTTAGATAGGAGATGTAGATCCTTTTATTCATTCATATAACCCGGTTTAACACCGTGTCAACACTATTTCAGTTATGATGCGATGCTCCACTCTAAATGATGGAGGAAAGATCCCACACTCAACTGCTAATAAGGACTTGTCAAGCCGCGAAGAGCTATCGGCACTCTATAAGTCAGTCAGGAGACTGCCTCTCAGAGAATTCTAAATGCAGTCACCAAAATTTGAACCCACATGATGAAGGGCCATGTGATTCCAAGTTCTGTATTATAACCACCAGGCCACAGAGGCCCCACATATATCCTTTATTGTAGTATTTCTCTCCCAAATCCTACATTGTGGATTCTCATTAGAATCGTCTCTTTGAGATTTTTCTTAATACTCTAATGAACAGTTTATGAAATGCTATTTGGAGTGGACTTCTGCGTACAGTTTAACTTAAAGTTTTATGCTAAAAATTTGCAGAGTCCGAAACAGCATTCCCTTTTATTTCAATATTGGGCTAAGCAATATTGCAATGTGACACATCATTGGGATCCTCTCTCCGAAACCCTTCCAATGACATGTCACATTGCAATATTGTACTTTCATTAAAAGTACTATCCTCGTTTATCAATTTTTACATAGGCAAAAAGTTTCCTTAAGTTGTTTAGTAAAATGGTACCCTGCACCTTACCTTGATTAACAGGTAAAGGAATTTAAAGGCAAGAGTCTGCTGCTCTGCTGGGACATCCAACTTCCCTCCAATTTCTAACAGATTACCGACTAGTTTCTCTGCAAGTGTTGACAACACAAAAATTCTCACATGGCTCAATACATTCTCAGTTAATAGTGAAATTGGCAAAATTGCAAGAAAGAAGAGATGGTGAGAGTGTAGTTCCTAACAGAGAATTTCTTCTATCACCTCATAACTGACAGTGGCTATTGCCACACAACAGACCTTGGCTATTGCAACATAATAGACCTGGGCTATTGCTACATAACAGACCTTGGCTATTGCAACATAACAGACCTGGGCTATTGCCACATAACAGACCTGGGCTATTGCCACATCCCAGATCTGGGCTATTGCCACATTCCAGACTTTGGCTATTGCCACATCCCAGACCATGGCTATTGCCACATTCCAAACCTTGGATATTGCCACTTCCCAGACCTTGGCTTATTCAAGACCCTGGACCTTGGCTATTTCCAAATAACAGACCTTAGCTATTGCCATATTCCAGACCTTGGCTATTGTCACATCCAAGACCTTGGGTATTGCCACATCCCAGACCTTGACTTATTCAAGACCCTGGACCTTGGCTATTTCCAAATAACAGACCTTCGCTATTGCCATATTCCAGACCTTAGCTATTGTCACATCCAAGACCTTGGCTATTGCCACATCCAGGACCTTTGTTAATGCCAGACCCTGGCTTTTGCCACACCCTGGACCTTGGCTATTGCCACATTCTAGACCTTGGCTATTGCCATATCCCAGATCTTGGCTATTGCCACATTCCAGACCTTGGCTGTTCCCAAACCCTTGACCTTGGCTATTGTCACATCCAAGACCTTGGCTATTGCCACATCCAAGACTTTGGCTATTGCCACACCCTGGACCTTGGCTATTGTCACATCCAAGAACTTGGCTATTGCCACATCCCAGACTTTGGCTATTGCCATATTGAAGACCTTGGCTATTGCCACATTTCAGAGCTTGGCTATTGCCATATTCCAGACCCTGGCTATTGCCATATCACAGACCTTGGCTTTTGCCACATCCCAGACCTCGGCTATTGCCACATTCCAGACCTGGGCTATTGCCACATAACAGACCTTGAAAAGCTTCAAGGCAGGTCTGAGCATCCTTCACTAAACATTTGTCACGGTTCTTATCTGCACACTGCAGCACAATCTATCTTGTTAATATCGTCTTTATCCACAATGTGGGCTATGCAAGTTACCAGGAGAAGTCACAATGTTTTCTATCCAATGTCAAGTTAAAATGCCAATTGACTGGACTGAAGTAAATATTGCTTGTAAACTGGGCAACATAGTTTAATCAAGTGAATAAAACTTAAGTTCATTAAAAAAAATATATACACATTATAATGAATTGTCTAAAATGGTTCAACTTAAATGAGCTAAAAAAAAAGATTAAAAAAAATGAAGAAACAGGGCAACAAAATGCTGCTTAGTTCAGTAATACCGTCTACCAAAACCTGTTCATCAGCTAAAATACATGAGAATTATTTCTTTCAAGTACAAAGAAGAAAATTAATCTTCAAAAAATTATAAAAAAAAAAATCCTTGAGAAAAGCTTACCTAGAAAGGGATCTAAAACTGTAGCAAGGTATTGAACATAGTCAACAATAGCTGAAAGAAGAAAGGAAAACCTTTGACAATGTTGCTTAAATTAACTCAATTAGATAATCATCAACTGCAACCTGTTTCGAAGAATATCTACACACATCTCACAGATTCTTTTCTGTAGAGATATCATCTAAATTGAATGTATATTGCAAAAGGCATTTGCGATTTCCAAGGCATTGCCTTGAATGTTAACCCAATACAAAATAACAACAAATTTTGACCAGTTTGTTGCAGACGACTCTGGAAAACCATTGTGGGAAAAGGAGAAATTGCCCTTACAAAACAATTCCTCCTTTTTCCAGGATGTTTTCTGACCTATCAGAAGTTTATTTTTCAATTACATCAGATTTTGAAATGTCACATGCAGGTATCTATCTGAACTCTAAAAAAATAACTTCAATTTTTTTTATATGTCTTAGCTCAACAAACATAAAGACCAATTTCACATGTATCTATTAAAAACATACTTTTAGCATTATGGAGACAGCATGTCATTTAACTTAGGGGTGCATGCACTCCCTAGGCTTTCAAATATATATATATTTGTTTTTGTATATATGAAGCAGATGATACTGTACAAGAAAAAAGGTGAAGGAAAACAAGAATTTGTTTAAAATTACCGGTAATTCTTTTTTCTTCAAAAATAATTTCTATTCTACCAGACGACTATTACCTAGTGTTACATGATGTTGTCTGCAAATTCTTTCAATTTGAGCTACATAAAATGTGTTGTTTGTTATTTTATAGATATTTGTAATGATGAAAAACTCAAGGTGTGATCAGGCTATATCTGATTATCATGTTACTTTACTTTTCTTTATCGGTGCATGGTTTTAAGTAGACTTATGTAACCCTCTCATGGTCATTTGACACCCATGTTTTGTCCCCATGTTAATCCCTTTCCCTGTTTAGTGTTCAATAAAGGCATCTTTGAATGAAAAGTCGTTACTGTTTTCCAAGTCATCTGCATCAAAATGAATTATTGTTTAGTGTAATAGGAATTGTGCATGGAACTAGCTCCATCTTTCTGTCTTCATGGTTTCAATGCAGTTATAATCATATTATTTCCATCGTCTGCTACTGCTTTTAGTTTTGGAACTATCACAAGCTTTATACGTGTCGATTGGTTAAAGAATCATGTTTGGAGAAGGGTAGTACCTGTAAACCTTTGTAGCGCCAATTCGGAATCCACAGCACTCCTACTGGTCAGTGACAGACCCGAGATCAGCCTATCAACCTCCCCAGCCTCCTCGAACGGTTCGCGAAAAATATCCTTGTTGTAGAGCTTCGCAAGCTTCTTCATTCGCCGCAACCTGTCTTCTATTTCTTCCATACTTCTTTCTCCAGCCATCTTTATGGGCGCTCGGTTGAATATTCAGATCCCTTTTGAATGTTTACTTTAGGAGGTGACTCATGGTTAAACACTGATTCATAGTTTTATTTAGAACTGGGTAGATATGGTTGATAAGAGTAGCGTCCCTTTAAAAACCAGCCTTTTCGATTGTGTAACTCGTTTTATTCGTATTTATGGGGTTACTAAAGTCCGCATCAATCTGGAGTAAGCACATCACCGCTGTCAGAAATGCACGCGGGTGAAGATGACACAGAAAAAAACGAGCCCTGTGCAAAAGTGGTAGCGATGATAATACAAATTGAATAATGAGACAAAGACAAGTGTGCAGGGGCGTAGCTAGACCACAGAGAAGGCCTATTCAAATTAATTAAAGATTGCTTTTTTGTTTTCTGATGGAGATATTGCACGATGCAAATAATTCTCAATATTATCCAATCGTATCAGAGATATAGATAACATTTTATCTATGTCTCTAAGAATTCTCAGAATTTATTTCTGTCGTGGACTTAACGAGTTTGGTATTGGGGTCTGACCCCGCTTCTGTGGAAAAATGTGAAATTTCAGGGCAAATTTCAGTGGCCAAATTGTGGCATCTGGGGAGGGGGTCGTTGACCGAATTTGCCTGTAAAAAAATATGTTTAACATCACACATTTTACTTTGACTGGCGATTGATGGATTTAATTGCATATTTCGACTTTTTTTCAATTTTCTGGAAAATGTGTTGCCTACGTAATTGCGTTTTTTGCTAAAAGTAGCAACGTGTCTGATATGGTTAAGTCAAATAAAGCAGATATCAAGTTTGCGGCGCAACTATCTTTGATCCTCTGCTGTTTTTAAGCATTCATCAATTACAAGCCTCCATCAATTAACTCCCTGACGTGATCAAGCTTTTCTCATCCAGAAAATTTTCAGACGACAGTATAGCAGGGTGGCAAAATCAATTGTCCGAAATGTCTAGCTTGTCCGAATGTTTTTCACTGACCAGTGCTATTGAAATTTATCGTGTAACCATTATAAGCCTTCAGAAAATGCTTTGGCATTAACGGACTAGTTAATCAAAACCGGATTTCGCCAGATCTGTAGTTTTAACCCTTTACCAAACACAAAACTTTCGACTGTCCCAAATTCAAAGAGTTTTCAGACGACATTCCAAATTTCGATGAAATTGGAAAATGATCTTCTGATAGGGTCTTTTGCATCAAAGATGTTAAATGATGTTATTGTTTGGTAATGGGTTAAAGGTTATCGAAGATGACCACGACAGAAAGTTCGGCTGTGCGTTAGTAGCACTGTGTGATGAGCTAGAGCTGTAGCAGTGTTTTACACCCTAGTACCGAAGCTGGATTGGTCTTTCTCTGATGGTGCGAAAGCAGCCTGTTAAGCTTTCTTTTTGCTTTTCATTTTACTATTGGCAAGATCATCTTGTCCGCTATTCTTCTAAATTTCTTAAAACATTTCACTTTGTCTCTAATCTTTTTGTTAATTGGACCGGGTTGTAAGAGTCAAATATGACAAAACAACGTATCAACGTAGAAGTAGAAGTAGAAAGCTCACGTAGGAAGACAAAGAGGCGGGAAAACCCCAAATATTGTAGGACAGACCCACTCTTGGTGCCAACGGAAGATATTTGTGTTTAGCTACTTTTTTTCCGATCATCAACTAAGCACTATCAAACATGTTTGTCGTCTTGTCACTAGATCGTGACAGCATATTATCATATTCTAATGCATTTCACATAAAAATCGCATGGATCATTTGATCTCATACGAGGCAGAGTCCTTGCTATGATTAGAATAAATGATATTTTACGTCTTAGTATGAGGGACAGGGGTCCTTAGGACTAATACAATTAGTTAATCAATATATGTTCCTTTATTTACAGACCTAAACTGTTGAGCATCTTTAGAGCAATATGATCTAAAAGTGAAGGTTGTTTTGTATTAAAATGTTTATAGGACCAATAATCCCCCTGTCCCCGCTCAAAGAATATTTGCCATGACAAAGTAAACTTTAGGGTTTTGTGGGATGTATATATGATTGAAGAGAATGACACTATAAAGTTAAATAGTCGAGATTTTCTTTAAAGGCACATGAAAGGAGAGGAGAACAAATAAAATAGTGAAAAGATTTATGGAGTTCTTTTATTATGTTCATAAAAGTCATGAGAAATAATTTATGAATGTAATGAGACCCTATTAAATAGACTCATTTAAAATAAGTTATTTTGTGCTTGAAATATAGTTGTCTCCAATTCAATCATGTTTATCAACAACCTGTTTGTTCACATTTTCAAAATAACGAATTCTGATTGGTCGGTTCAAAAATGTGTGTATCAACTGCCAAGGTCAGGGGTGAAGAATCAGGAAATCTGAATTATAAAACTTGTTAATATTGGTTATTTCTGGTTTACTTTCACATTTAAGTTGTGATGATGGTGTTTTCTGGTGATAACCTTTTGAGTTTGTCCAGAAATTTACCAAATAATATAGTTTGATATAGCATTAATCCCCTTTAATGGGCCTTTAATTACGGACAAGTTTAATTTTTTCGACCTATAAACAGGTAGTGCCATCGACCTTTGATAAAGTGAACTAAGCCCGTTGACCACTTTGTTGCAAACGACTCTGGAAAACATTGTGGAAACAGGAGAAAATGCTTGTAACCACCATTTTTTCCTATTTCCCCAATGGGTTCTGTCCTATCAGGAGATTATTTTACAATTTCATCAATTTTTTAATGTCGCCTGCAAACCCTTTCAATTTGTTAAAGATCTTCTTACATACTACTATGTATAACTGATAAGCCCATAGTACATATATGAACAATATAGACCCATGGGGTCATGATTAAAGACAACTTGATGGAGGACCAGTAGATGATGCTACATACCGAATTTCAAAGCTCTAGGTCTGTTAGCTCCAGAGAAGAAGAGTATTGAAGAGATTTTCTCATATACTGATATGTATAACTGATAAACCCAGTGAAGGTCCAGTTGTATTGATTTGAATAAAACACTATTAAGAAGACCAGTAGATGACGCTACATACCAAATATCATAGCTCTAGGCAATATGGCTTCAGATAATTCTAAAGCTTTTCGTATATAAGGCTATGTAAAATTGATAAGCCCCTAGGGCGGAACGATTTTAAACCCAAGAATCATGATTTAAACAAATTTGCAGAGGACATTTAGGTGATGCTACATGCAAAGTATCAAAGCTCTACGCCTTGTGGCTCCAGAGAAGAAGAATTTTAAATATCTTCCTATAAAAGGCTATATTAAACTGATAAGCCTCAATTGCGGGTCATTTAAGGCCCAATGGCTATCGTCCTATCAAACTTGAAAGAGAACCAATAGATGATGTTACATACCAAATATCAAAACTCTAGGTCGAATGGACCTTAGAAAGAAGAAGATTTTTAAACCATTTTCTATATAATCAAGGCAGTAAAAAACTGATAAGCCCATAGGGCGGGGTCATTTTTGGCCAAGTGGTCATGATTTGTACAAACTTGGTAGAGGACCAGTAGATGATGTTACATAGCAAATATCAAAGCTCTAGGCCTCATGAAGAAGAGTTTTAAAAAGTTTCCTGTATAAGGTTATGTTAAACTGATGAGCCACAAGGGCGGGGCCATTTAAGGCACAAATGTCATTATCTTATTAAACGTTCAAGAGGACTTCTCGATGATGCTACATACCAATTATTAAAACTCTAGGGCAAATGGATCTTAAAAAGAATGAGATGACATGACTAATTCCTCCCTCACCACTGACAAATTAAGTCCATGTGGGAAAAAAGGTGCATGGGAAGACCGCACTATTTCTAAAATGACGTTGACAGCAGCGTTAACCGCCAAATAATCCGAGCGACAGAATAGAATATTTTGGAACTAATTGGTGCTATGTAACCATAAGATATTGTAATTAGGGATTCAGTCTTTTCATGCAGTCTATTCTGAGTCTATATGCAGACGATGCTTCTGATTTTACACTAAGTTCACCGGAATGTCGTTCCTTCAAGACCCGGTCCGTTCACTATTTCTTGACATAAATTCAAACGGCTATGATGGTTGTCTTCTCTCACCACTGATTGTTTGTGTTTATATGGGAAAGCAGTCATTGACTATGTAAGGTTATCGTTCAGTATTGGTAAAAAGTCATGAATAGGTGCACTGACGACTACACTATGCGTAGGAAAGAAGTGTAACGGCTATGTGATGATAACCAAATAAGCCGTTCTCTCTTTTCCTACAGTGTTTTATTGAGTAATTGAGTTATTCTACACATTATCTTTCTGATTGCTAACCCTTTACCAATAATCTTGGCAAGGCTGTGATTTTATATCCACATAGAGCCCAAAGCCCTCCCTCCCTCCTCTCCTCTCCACCCCCCTCCCAATCCAAACCCCGCCCGACCCCCTTCTAAAGCATAGATATGCTCCTTATGACCGAGCCATACATTAAAGAATATGCCGTGAAAGTCAGAGTAAGGGGATCAATTGCAAGTCTTTTCATGGGGGAAAGATGTGCACAGTTGTCTCCCTTTCTTCATTATTATTGTTTGAAATCATGTATAACAGCTCACATTACTCAGTACACATGTCCTTTCTCTCCACCCCTTATATCCACCTTTGACCGGTTCTAATGGAGAGATAAAGCATACATTATTGTTGAAAAGGTTAAAGGAGTTGAGCATTTCTGATGAAAACCTTTGCCTTCAAATGGGGTAGGGGGTGGGGTGGATCCGTAAGTTTGAATTGGAATGTTGGAGTCTGAAGTTTGAGACCTGGCCAGATTAAACTCTTGGTTATTTAACCCTTTACCAAACGCCGAATTCTCCAATGTCCCAAATTGAAAGAGTCTTCAAACTATATTTCAAACACTGATGAAATGGAAGCACTATCTTCTGATAGGGCAGGAAACATTGTGGGAAAAGGAAGAAATTGTTTGTGATGAGCAATTTCTCCTTTTCCCGCAATGTTTTCCAGAGTCGTCTGCAGCTAACTGGTCAAATGTCGTTATTGTTTGATAAAGGGTTAAGAGATCATTGCAACATGTTTCATGGTTAATTGCTGTACATGAAAAATGAAACAAATGAAAAAGTCAATGGAGTCGCATGTTTGCCTCAAAATGGCGGTGTCTGTGGTTTAGAATCCCAGCCCGGGCAATGTTGTTGTTGTTGTTTTTTGTTTGTTTTTTGTTTGCTTTTAAAAGGAAGTCAATGCGACATGACTAATAGACCCTTCTTAATTTAACCTCATGAATATTAATAGATTTCCCAGAACGAGGCCAGGTGAGCAAACAGGCGTTGTTTACACTACAGACATAGCTGACTATAGTTCCAGAGATGTGGATTTAATACCATCATTAACCTTTGCTTCAGTTGAATGTTTCATAAAATTCCATAAAAAGTCTTCAGGACCAAAAACAATTGACAGAGGATTTAAATATTTTAGTGAAAGCTACATCCATGAATTGTCAGGTAAGCAGTTTAGTTGTTTTTAGATATTTACCATAACATACTTTCGGTTTCAATTCAACACGTATCTTGTGTATATTTTATACTATACAACCAGTGTTTGCCCATGTGATGTAATTTATTACAACACCACCTGTAGTGAGAATACTGGTTCCACTGGGGCCATAAAGTGTTAAAGATTTTTATCTGTCCGAAATCTAAATACTTTATGTGTAAGTTCATGAGGGCTTATCTGTATCCAATACACATCCTCTGACTG
Organism: Cerastoderma edule; assembly: GCA_947846245.1. Classification (NCBI taxonomy): domain Eukaryota; kingdom Metazoa; phylum Mollusca; class Bivalvia; order Cardiida; family Cardiidae; genus Cerastoderma; species Cerastoderma edule. The sequence goes on from OX401406.1 coordinate 19,468,691, forward strand.
ACCCCACGCTGACCTTGTCGTAAATTAATTAGCAAGGAATGCAGACTCTCCCACACAAGAAGTACCGTATTTATCTTAATAAATTCTCTGAACATTTCAGTAAAAATGACTGAGGACAAGCCAACTGTAACGGGGAAATGCTACCATTCACAGAAAAAAAATGAAACACCAAACCGAATGACTGTAAGTGAATTTAATTACATTTTTTAAAAACATAAGATACTTATTACAACCATATAGATCATTTATACATTTACTTAATAAATAATTACAGTTCAACTTTCGCACAATCTTGATCCAAACAGCTTCTACATGCAGTATGCCAAAATGCGTTGTCAGCCATATATAACGCCTAAATAGAAATTCTTAACATGTACGCCTCTACAATGTCTTATTATCTTTGTTGTCATTTATGTTTTTAAATATCATTACTCTCGTTACTGTTTACTGTATTTCCAGGTTCAATTTGTGGAAAGTCCAGATGTGTTGCTTAGCTACAGAACAATTGAAACGGACAGCTAAGTCTCGTTTAAGTAAACCTCCCCCAGTCTGCACAGAAACATAAAACATTCATCTATAAGCAACAAAGATCTATTTCTTCCAACAAGAGTAACAGTATCACTTCTCTTATAATATGCACTTTGCATATTTTGAGCAGTTGGCGTGATGCAATTGAAAAATGCAATGAATGTAGAATATGAACTGAAACCTGTATAAAAACTGATTAAAGTGTTGTCTTTTGAAAATCTTATTAATCCAAATCTGTCAAAAGCAATTTGTTGCTTTAGGTCTTCACATTCCTTCTGCTTTTGTTCATAAAGTTCTTTATAATTTACTTCTTCTGTTTTGTCTGTTTCCATAGACTCTGGAGTCTGGGCTGTCATGACGCATTCTGTTTCTGGAGACTCAACATCTCTGCAAATGAAAATGATAAAAAAAATGTTTTCGGGAACTGTATATATTTTAATTTCTTTTGTAAATGAATTTCAATGTTGCATGTCTTTACCGGCTGTGTAATTGTAATATTGTCATATATGTAAATACAATGCTACATTATAAGACCGAACTCACCTATTTGCTGATTGCTGGACTAACTCCAAAGTTGGGGCTAACAGTTTCCTCTTCAGGAGTCTTCTTGGTTCTTTTTTGGGAGTCCAGTTGAAAACAGAGGGTACAGTTCCTGGCTTAAGAGTGTCCATTTATAATCTTGCTTCTCAAAGGGGTTGGAGCATACAACAGTGGAGTCTGTTATCTGAAAGAGTTAATTGGGATAAATACGGTATTATGATAACTAGCACTTGATCTGTATTTCAAGAAGTGTAATACCAGGTTTTAATCATGACTTTGATATATATATATGGTCAATAATTATTTACATTAAAAACACAGCACATATTAATTGTATCTGCTTTATAAACAAACTTTCTGCTAAATGTTTCTGTTACAAATGTGCAAGGAATACTCCTTACACCTGTAAAGCAATAAAGAGTCTTACCTTAAAAAGGGTCCTTCATCTCTTCTTATCTTTATAATCCATTGTTTTCTAAGTTATTCCTGTTTGGGAATTTTATGAAAAGTAATGTGCTGATAATATCTATCATCAGAAACACAGCCCGGTACACAACAGTGCCTAGCGCTAGACTTGAATATAGCCATTATATATACTACTGATCAGTGTGTTTGCTCACCTAGCCTCGTTCTGGTAATGGAATGTCTGGCATGCATACAATTTGAGAGGGGCCTATTCCTCCCTCACCACTGACAAATTAAGTCCATGTGGGGAAAAAGGTGCATGGGAAGACCGCACTATTTCTAAAATGACGTTGACAGCAGCGTTAACCGCCAAATAATCCGAGCGACAGAATTGAATATTTTGGAACTAATTGGTGCTATGTAACCATAAGATATTGTAATTAGGGATTCAGTCTTTTCATGCAGTCTATTCTGAGTCTATATGCAGACGATGCTTCTGATTTTACACAAGTTCACCGGAATGTCGTTCCTTCAAGACCAGGTCCGTTCACTATTTCTTGACATAAATTCAAACGGCTATGATGGTTGTCTTCTCTCACCACTTATTGTTTGTGTTTATATGGGAAAGCAGTCATTGACTATGTAAGGTTATCGTTCAGTATTGGTAAAAAGTCATGAATAGGTGCACTGACGACAACACTATGCGTAGGAAAGAAGTGTAACGGCTATGTGATGATAACCAAATAAGCCGTTCTCTCTTTTCCTACAGTGTTTTATTGAGTAATTGAGTTATTCTACACATTATCTTTCTGACTGCTAACCCTTTACCAATAATCTTGGCAAGGCTGTGATTTTATATCCACATAGAGCCCAGAGCCCTCCCTCCCTCCCCTCCTCTCCACCCCTCCCAAATCCAAACCCCGCCCGACCCCCTTCTAAAGCATAGATATGCTCCTTATGACCGAGCCATACATTAAAGAATATGCCGTGAAAGTCAGAGTAAGGGGATCAATTGCAAGTTTTTTCATGGGGGAAAGATGTGCACAGTTGTCTCCCTTTCTTCATTGTTATTGTTTGAAATCATGTATAAACAGCTCACATTACTCAGTACACATGTCCTTTCTGTCCACTCCTTATATCCATCTTTGACCAGTCCTAATGGAGAGATAAAGCATACATTATTGTTGAAAAGGTTAAAAGAGTTGAGCATTTCCGATGAAAACCATTGCCTTCAAATGGGGTAGGGGTGGGGTGGATCCGTTGGTTTGACTTGGAATGTTGGAGTCTGAAGTTTGAGACCTGGCCAGAGCAAACTCTTGAGGCCTTTTGTGTGCAGTGTACACATCTCGCGTAATGGATGAATTTGAAAGGTGGGTATTTTGTTTTACTCATTTGGACAAATTGTCAGTGTATAACGAACCTGCAGTAAGAAGAAACAATCCACGAATGCTCCTTCTTGATAAAAGGAAATTATGTAAAAAGACCTCCAAACAATGAACTTTGAATTGAGGCTTGTTAAAAATTGGTTGATTTCTTCTTTTATCCAAACCATTATTTTGGGAAATAAAATTCGAAAAAAAGAACAACATTCAGTTGCAAGCTTTGATTGACTTTGCTTTTCATCGCATTTATTTTACTTAGAATTTGGAATTACCGTATGAGGCAAGAGGTTAATATGAAACGATTCAACCATGATGTAATCTGGAAGGCCACAAAGCGCATGAGTGTCGTTCAAGGATAAGTGTTGCAACACGCTCGCCATATAATTAGCGGATTACCCGTGCTGAATGGCGTGGTTACATGAACTCACGATATTTCACGATGTTTCTGTTGGCCAAAATTGAGACTTTTGTGTGCCGTAATTATATATTATGTAATTTCACCTTTTAAAAGCCGGGTGTTTTGGAGATATACGCCAAACGACTTTAGTCACAGCCAGGAAAGGACGTATGTTTGAAAATACGTCTCTTAATTTGGATTTCTAAAACGAAAAGGTAATTCGTTATTCTGTCTGGTTTTAATTTCCCCCAATGTCATTTCGTAAGTTGTGTATACTTTTACCAAACGCCAATTTTCTACTGTCTACTGATGTAGTAGAAAACATTGTGGGGAAAGGTGAAACTGCTCATTGTGAGCAATTTCTCCTTTTCCCACAGTGTTTTTTCCAGCGTCGTCTGCAACAAAGCGGTAAATTGGTTGCTATTGTTTTGTAATGGGTTAATATATTATTTCAAGATACTTTCGTAATCCTCAGCCGTATTTACCAATACATTCTGTAAGTTGTGTATACTTTGTTTAACGTTATTTGGTTCGAGTCTTCAGCATTGCTGTTTATTACAGATCGCAAGTATGGTCGAAGTAGGTCGGAGCTAGATGAATGGTGGCATCCAATTGCATACAATGACGACCGACCCAAGGTATGTTTCGATTCTTTCCATATTTCTATATTCATATTTCTTTCCATATAGATGAGTAGCTTATTTACCAGCAAATCAAACAAAGTATATGACGTTCGCATTTCTTTATCTTTATATTTCAGCAGCGATAGGCCTACATGTGCCGTGACTTGGAGCCCACCGTAGATAAGTTAAGTATTTTTTCATTGTCGATTTGCAACGTTATGTATAGGTTTATTGTATATATTGTAATGTATTGTATTGTATATAGTTTGTAGCGTGATTGTTTAGTTGTTTACATTGTATTTCTTTATCTTCTCCTTTCTTTTCTACTCTCCACTTGTATTCTTTGTACATTTAACACTGTCTTGTTTTTTTAACTTTGTATGTTGTTCCCTGTCTAATAGTACACAAAGTAATTTATAAATATACCAAACGGCCCTTCTAAACACACTGCATCTTTTTTCTTTAAATCGCACCCTCCCTATATATACTACCCCTTTAAAAATGAACAAAACTTAAAATAACATTAAACGCATTGTCATTTTTAAAAGTACAGACACACACACTCCGTCCCTTTTTAAACTTGTGATAAGATTTGTCTGATATATAGGTGGTCCCTTTTAAAACGCTTACAACCGAATAGTACACCGCCCCTTTTAAATTTGTGATAAGAGTACTATTTGTTGGTAAGCTTAGAGTTTAAGGTATATGTTCATAGATGTTTCAGCAGCCACACGATCATGATTTAACTTCAGCCACTTTGAATTTATTTCAGAGGCTCCCTTCCTGTGTAGAGATTTCAACACTTCGGCCATTTTAAAAAATTTGTTTTGCCATCTTTAGCAGTTTTTATCATTTTCGATTTGTAACGTTATGTAAGGTTAATTGTATATATTGTAATATATTGTATTGTATATAGTTTGTAGCGTATAGTTGTTTACATTGTATTTCTTTATCTTCTCCTTTCTTTTCTACTCTCCACTTGTATTCTTTGTACATTTAACACTGTCTTGTTTTTTAACTTTTGTATGTTGTGCCCTGTCTTACAGTACACAGTCATTTTTAAATATACCAAACGGCCCTTCTAAACACACTTCATCTTTTTTTTTAATCGCACCCTCCCTATATATACTACCCCTTTAAAAATTAACAAAACTTAAAATAACATTAAACGCATTGTAATTTTTAAAAGTACACACACACACACACACTCCGTCCCTTTTTAAACTTGTGATAAGATTTGTCTGATATATAGGTAGTCCCTTTTAAGACTCTTACAACCGAATAGTACACCGCCCCTTTTAAAATTGTGATAAGAGTACTATTTGTTGGTAAGCTTAGATTTTAAGGTTTTTGTTCATAGATGTTTTACTCTTATCAATTTGATTTCTCCTTTCAGCAGCCACACGATCATGATTTAACTTCAGCCATTTTGAATTTATTTCAGAGGCTCCCTTCCTGTGTAGAGATTTCAACACTTCAGCCATTCTAAAGATATTTTCGCCATCTTGAGCAGTTTTCATCATTTATGATTGTAATATATTGTATTGTGTATAGTATGTAGCGTGAATTTAAGGTTGTTTACATTGAATTTCTTTATCTTCTTTTTTTCCTTTCTACACTCCATTTGTATTCTTTGTTTTTTTTATGTTTTGCATGTTGTGCCCTGTCTTACCCATCATTTTAAAAACATAACCCAAAACGACCCTTTTAAAATTTTTCTCACTGCATCTTTTTAAAACGCACCCACCCTGTATATACTATCCCATTAAAATTTAAACAAAATTGAAGATAATATTACACGCATTGTCCCTTTTAAAAGTTCACACACTTGTAGATATAGACAGTCCCCTCAAAAACGCTTACCACAAAATAGTACACCGCCCCTTTTAAAATTGTGATAAGACTACCATTTGTAGGTAAGCCTAGAGTTTATGGTATCTGTTCATAGATGTTTCACTCGTATCAATTTGCTTTCTCCTTTCAGCAGCCACACGATCATGATTTAACTACAGCCATTTTGAATATATTTCAGAGTAACACTTCCTGTGCAGAGATTTCAACACTTCAGCCATTTTGAATATATTTTCGCCATCTTTAGCAGTATGGTCTACCAGATATCTTTTTGTTTCAGAGCACCCTTTCTTTGCAGAGATTTCAACGCTTCATGAACAATTGCAGCCCAGTGCATCTACGGATGACCGATGGTATGTGAACATAGATTTGATACGAATTCGTATGACGTTGATGCTGTTTAACCAAGTACCCAATGCCACTTTTTCTACCCTCTACTTATATATTAGAAAACATTGTGGGAAAAGGTGAAATTACTCGTTATGAGCAATTACTCTTTTTTCAACAGTGTTTTCCAGAGTCGGTCTGTAATAAAGTGGTAAAATATTGTTATTGTTTTGTAATTTGTTAATATATCATTTCAATATACTTTCGTAATCAAAACATCTACCAATACATGGATTATTCTAAGCATCTCTTTTTGTTTCAGATAATCCTGTCTGTGCAGAGATTTCAACGCTTCATGAACAATTGCAACCAAGGACATCTACGGATGACCGATGGTATGTGAACATAGAACTTGTTGACTCATTACCAAGCGCCAAATTGTCTACTGTCTGATGATATAGTAGAAAACATTGTGGTGAAATGTGAAATTGTTCGTTATAAGTAATTTCTCCTCTTTCAACAGTGTTTTCCAGAGTCGTCTGCAACAAAGTGGTACAATGTTATTGTTTAGTAATGGGTTAATATATTACAAGATACTTTCGTAATAAACAGTTAAATCTACCAATACATGGATTCTTTTAATCCGCTTTTTATTTCAGACAGTCCTTTCCATGCACATATGCCAACGCTTCACGAACAATCGTAACCCCAGTGAACCTTAAGATGGCAAATGGTAGGTGGATATAGCTTTGTTTGATTGATTAGTACTTCTCACCTTGTAGACATTTAACATGGTTCCACGCCAGCAGCAAACGACTGCTCATGATATGCTCACCGATTAATTAATATCACATTGAAATGGTAATTGCTTAAAGGTGCTTGATCACAAAATTTGAAAGTAAAACAAAATGTCATTGAAATTATAGAGTTGTTGTATTATTGTTTGATATACACCTATTGGCATCGTATTTAATTCAGGAAGCGTCAATTAAGTATCTACAAGCCATGTTCTGCTTATTGATTTCTAGAAATCATCTTCCAATGTTCCTCAAATCTGTTAACACTCACTATATGGGTGTTTTTAAGATTGAATGTAAATTTCAGGTCATCTTTATGGTTGATCAAAGTCTGCAATGATGATCCAAGGTAAGATTTCATTATATTCATATATATCGTAACACAACCATTTATTCCAAAATTCAAAATTACTTTCATGACTGCATTACACGTCGCCATAAACAGGTGTTGATGATCAATTCTACCAAATTCTAACGATGTTGGTTCGTTTGCTGGAAAAGGGCTATATCGTTAAAAACTGAAGGTACTTTGCAATAATCATACCAAAATACATTGGTCATTCATGATTCTTCCTTGAATTATTCAAATTGAACGTATTGTGACTTTTTTTCTATATAAAAACAATGTAACAAATGATGTTTGTTTGCACATTAAAACCCTTCTGTTGTGATTGTGGAACTAAAGGGTAACTCAGTATTGCTCATTAGGGCAAAATGTCAGTGTATCGAGAGTAATTCAACAATTTTACCCTCTTACCATATGGGGTAATGGTTAATACGAAACTGTTCGACTTATAAAAGCCGGGTGTTTTGGAGAAATACGCCAAACGACTTTAGTCACAGCCAGGAAAGGACGTATGTTTGAAAGTACGTCTCTTAATTTGGATTTCTAAAACGGAAAGGTAATTCGTTATTCTGTCTGGTTTTAATTTCCCCCCAATGTCATTCCGTAAGTTGAATATACTTTTACCAAACGCCAATTTTCTACTGTCTACTGATGTAGTAGAAAATATTGTGGGGAAAGGTGAAATTGCTCGTTGTGAGCAATTTCTTCTTTTCCCACAGTGTTTTTTTCCAGCGTCGTCTGCAACAAAGCGGTAAATTTGTTGTTATTGTTTTGTAATGGGTTAATTTCTTATTTCAAGATACTTTCGTAATCCTCAGCCGTATTCACCAATACATTCTGTAAGTTGTGTATACTTTGTTTAACGTTATTTGGTTCGAGTCTTCAGCATTGCTGTTTATTACAGATCGCTCGTATGGTCGAAGTAGGTCGGCGCTAGATGAATGGTGGCATCCAATTGCATATAATGACGACCGACGCAAGGTATGTTTCAATTCTTTCCATATTTCTATATTGATATTTCTGTCCATATAGATTAGTAGCTTATTTACCAGCAAATCAAAAAACGTATATGACGTTCGCATTTCTTTATCTCTATATTTCAGCAGCGATAGGCCTACATGTGCCGTGACTTGGAGCCCACCGTAGATAAGTTAAGTATTTTTTCATTGTCGATTTGCAACGTTATGTATAGGTATATTGTATATATTATAATGTATTGTATTGTATATAGTTTGTAGCGTGATTGTATAGTTGTTTACATTGTATTTCTTTATCTTCTCCTTTCTTTTCTACTCTCCACTTGTATTCTTTGTACATTTAACATGTCTTGTTTTTTAACTTTTGTATGTTGTTCCCTGTCTAATAGTACACAAAGTCATTTTTAAATATACTAAACGGCCCTTCGAAACACACTGCATCTTTTTTCTTTAAATCGCATCCTCCCTATATATACCACCCCTTTAAAAATGAACAAAACTTAAAATAACATTAAACGCATTGTCATTTTTAAAAGTACACACACACACACTCCGTCCCTTTTTAAACTTGTGATAAGATTTGTCTGATATATAGGTAGTCCCTTTTAAAACGCTTACAACCGAATAGTACATCGCCCCTTTTAAATTTGTGATAAGAGTACTATTTGTTGGTAAGCTTAGAGTTTAAGGTATATGTTCATAGATGTTTCAGCAGCCACACGATCATGATTTAACTTTAGCCACTTTGGATTTATTTCAGAGGTTCCCTTCCTGTGAAGAGATTTCAACACTTCAGCCATTTTAAATATATTTTCGCCATCTTTAGCAGTTTTTGTCATTTTCGATTTGTAACGTTATGTAAGGTTAATTGTATATGTTGTAATGTATTGTATATAGTATGTAGCGTGAATTTATAGTTGTTTACATTGCATTTCTTTATCTTCTCTTTTCCTTTCTACACTCCATTTGTATTCTTTGTTTTTTTTTATGTTTTGCATTGTGTGCTCTGTCTTGCCCATCATTTTCAAAACATTAAACAAAACGAACCTTTTAAAATTTTCCTCACTGCATCTTTTTAAAACGCACCCACCCTGTATATACTATCCTATTAAAATTTAAACAAAATTTAAGCTAATATTACACGCATTGTCCCTTTTAAAAGTTCACACACTTATAGATATAGATAGTCCCTTCTAAAAACGCTTACCATAAAATAGTACACCGCCCCTTTTAAAATTGTGATAAGAGTACTATTTGTTGGTAGGCTTAGAGTTAAAGGTAGCCGTTTTATGTATTATACCGTTTTTTTTAATCAAACACCCTGTCCTTTTTAAAATAGAACAAACACACCCTATCCCTTTTGAAATTGAACACACACCCTGTCCTTATTAAAATTGAACACACACCCTGTCCTTTTTAAAATTAAAAACATTATTTATTTAATTTCACACATTCATTACATCTATCACTATCAATGTTTTTACACCTTTTCTATCTACTTTTATTCATCTTATACATTTTAACCTGTCAATATTTTTAATATGCATTTATCCACATCATAATGCGCGCTAAATGACCTTAGCTGTCGATGCGCCTTAAAGCACCATTCATTCATTCGTGTCCGTATATCGTGCCCGTGTCCGTATAGCATGCTTTCGTGTCCGTATATAAAGTCGGCATAACATGTTTTCGTGTCCGTATATCGTCTCCGTATAGCATACTCTCGTGGCCGTATATCGTGAATGGCAATGGCGAAGACTGAATAAAACTGAATGGCGAAGAGTGAATAAGACTGAATGGCGAAGACTGAATAAGACTGACTGGCGAAGACTGAATAAGACTGAATGGTGAAGACTGAATAAGACTGAATGGCGAAGACTGAATAAGACTGACTGGCGAAGACTGAATAAGACTGACTGGCGAAGACTGAATAAGACTGATTGGTGAAGACTGAATAAGACTGAATGGTGAAGACTGAATAAGACTGAATGGCGAAGACTGAATAAGACTGAATGGCGAAGACTGAATAAGACTGAATGGCGAAGACTGAATAAGACTGAATGGCGAAAACTGAATACGACTGAATGGCGAAAACTGAATACGACTGAATGGCGAAGACTGAATACGACTGAATGGCGAAGACTGAATGGCAATGGCGAAGACTGAATGGCGAAGACTGAATGGTAAAGACTGAATGGCGAAGACTGAATGGCGAAGACTGAATGACGAAGACTGAATGGCGAAGTCGAAACGGTGGTACCAGCAACGCACGGACTGATAAGCTAAACATACAATTGCTCTATGGTGAGTATAACTTGACTTTTCGTGAAATCATTGTTTTGCCAAACCTGTTATCTTTTACCAATATACTTTAAGTGGTCTGTGTAATACTTTAAATGTCACACCACTTTTACAGGGACTAACAGAAATGCCTTTTTTCGCTAAATAAATGTTAAATTGGATATTTATTATCCGTTTTGTTTATTTCCAGAAAAATGAATCGCCTTGGCAAAAGATCAAGCTACACCTCGGAAACCATACTCATGAACAGACATGCAGCGTTCGACTCAAATCCAGTGGTTGTGTTAGGCTGCAAACCACGATATAATAACTTTGATCGAAGTACCTTCTCCGTGATATTAGCCATCAGACATTTAATAAACACCACTGTGTGTGTGTGTGTGTGTGTGTGTGTGTGTGTGTGTGTGTATGTGGGTGTGTGTGTGTGTGTGTGTGTGTGTGTGTGTGTGTTTGTGTTAGGTGAGCTTTTGCTTTACAAGTTAGTCATACCTGATTTTACTTTAGATTGAATCGATGGAATAGAATGTAACAAGATTGAATTGATGGAATAGAAGGTAACTTTAAAATACAGATTAGTAGTTCGTTCGAATACTAAATGCGTTTCCAACGTGTTTATTTGTTGTTCATCAAACGTAATGAGGTCCGACATATCACGCGATCTGACACTGACAAACGGACAGAGGTTTCCCAGACTCTGGGTTTTTCCTCGGCGAGACAGTTCGCATACGTTTACAACAAATATCATGTTAATTAGTCAATTATTAAAGATGCTGCATATTTTTGATATAGTAATTGCTAAGGTTTTTAACAGTCTTCAATTGTTGTAGTATTAAAAGGTTTGTAAATGTTAATACTCAATCAGTGTACTACGCATTTAGACGGTCGATCTTAATGATTATTCACTTTAAATGGTATAAATAATGGGCTTTGTATAAGGTGTCCGTCATGATAAAAATCATTCTTTTTATACGTTAAACCTTATTTAAACATTGTTTTGAACAGTTCCATTTTTTAAGTCTTGTTCAGTTACTTTAACAGTTATAACGAATTTGTTGAGTACGCGTTATAAAATATTGTTTTGAACAATTCCATGTTTAAGTCTTATTCAGTTACGTTACAGTTATAACGAATTTGTTGTGTACACGTTATAAAATATTGTTTTGAACAATTCCATTTTTAAGTCTTTTTCAGTTACTTTACAGTTATAACAAATTTGTTGTTTACACGTTATGGAATAATGTTTTGAACAATTCCATTTTTAAATCTTATTCAGTTACTTTTACAGTTATAGCGAATTTGTTGTGTACACGTTATGAAATATTGTTTTGAACAATTCCATTTTTAAGTCTTATTCAGTTAATTTACAGTTATAACGAATTTGTTGTGTACACGTTATAAAATATTGTTTTGAACAATTGCATTTTTATGTCTTATTCAGTTAATTTACAGTTATAACGAATTTGTTGTGTACACGTTATAAAATATTGTTTTGAACAATTGCATTTTTTTCAGTCTTATTCAGTTACTTTCCAGTTATAACGAATTTGTTGTGTACACGTTATAAAATATTGTTTTGAACAATTCCATGTTTAAGTCTTTTCAGTTACTTTACAGTTATAATGAATTTGTTGTGAACACGTTACAAAATATTGTTTTGAACAATTCCATTTTTAAATCTTATTCAGTTACATTCTTTAGATTTTCCACGATCAGTTATAAATGTGTTCAAAACCAATACATATATCTACCATAGACATTTTTATAACATCCACAAGAGCGGACTGTCCAAAACTTAAGTCTTGATAAAGTATGCCAATTCTGCACAAACTGGGGGCTGGGAGTAAATACAGAAAAACTGAGATAGTGGTACTTAGAAAAAGGGGCTGTACATTTGAAGATGAGAAATGGTATGACAACAATGATGAAATAAAAATAACCGACAATTTTGATTATTTAGGAATAACACTCAATTATACTGGTTCATTTGTACTGAACAATCAATATTTAAAAGGTAAAGCTTTAAGAGCGATTTATGTTCTGTACAACGATATTAAACTACACTAAGTATTACCGGACACTTCTTTACAATTGTTTGATTCATTTGTCGTGTCTATTGAACTATGCAAGCCCTATATGGGATTTATATAAAGCTAAAAATCTTGAGCAAGTTCACCTTAAGTTCTGTAAATGAATCTTAGGGGTAAAAAGCAATGCTTGCATTGCAGCAGTATATGGCGAACTTTGGCGATATCCATTATACATAAATAGATATGTTCAAATTATCAAATATTGGCTTATGTTATCACAAACGGATAATATTATATTGCATATCGTATTTAGGAATGCACATGAGATATATTTAAAGGGTAATAAAGGTTAGATTTATAATGTAAAACAACTGTTCAATGAGTATGGCTTCTCCTACGTTTTTGATACAGTAATGTTGTCGACAGAATAAATGTTTTTATTGGAATTCAAACAAAGGGAACTCGATAATTTCTATTAAGAATGGTATTCTGATGTATCAAGTAACGCTGTTCTAAGCAAACTATATATTTTCACAAAAAGAGATCTCAATTTATATACTAAAAACTCGAAGAATATGCATAATTTGGGTAAATATGTATCCTTAGCATTACAAAGACATAATAAACTTATTTAGTACCACAATAGTAGTATGTTATCTGTTTAGTACTTAACATTTCTGGAAACATTTTAAGTAATAGTTTATTAAGCTGTCGTAAACACATCCATAATAATATGTTTAGCTCTAACTACAAAATTGCCCTTCTTGGACCAGAAAACGTTATAAGAATTCGACAAAAGCCCGTCAAATCCTGGACTTTTATCAATTTTCATGTGTTTCAATGTATTGGGTATATCTTCATATGTTAAGGTCCTCTCTACATATAAATTATGTTCATCTGTTAATTCATTTACTTCAATGTTAGAAAATTCTTCATCTAAATTGAAAGTTGTATTTTTATGTTTTTCATCATATAAATTTTTATAGTAGTTTTTAGTTTCATTTAAGATGTCGATTTGGTTATAAAGATATGTTCCATTGTCCTTCTCTATGAAATGCATTGATTTATTTATTGCCTTTTGTTTCTCTAAGTTACAGAAATATTGTGTAGTTTTTTCGCCATTTTGTAATTGTTATAATCTTCTACAGGATTACGTACTAGATTGAAATCTCCGCATATGATAAAACTTTCATTAGACAAAGTGTCTATGGTATTAAACATCTCAATGAAAATGTTTGGATTATCACCCGTTAGGTGAATATAAATTAACCAGAAGAAAACTAGTATCGCAGAACATATCTAAAATGATAAATCTCCCATTTGTGTCATTGACAATACTATTTACTTAAATATCAAGACCCCCTTTGCGTTAGCTTGACCATGGCTTAACTAGCATTCGCCAACCCATTCAGAGTAAATTGGGTTTTTTTCCATAATCTCGATAATGTGTTTCTTGTAAGCATACAATGTCTGCATTTGTTCTCTTAACAACGTGAACAAGTAAATTCTTTTTTATTCTTATTCAAACCTCGGCGATTGTAAGATACTATCTTTAGATTATCCACGATCAATTATAAATGAGTTCAAAACCAATACATATATCTACCATAGACATTTTTATAACATCCACAAGAGCGGATTGTCCAAAACTTAAGTCTTGATAAATTATGCCAATACTGCACAAACCGGTGGCTGGGAGTAAATACAGAAAAAACTGAGACAGTGGTACTTAGAAAAAGGGGTTGTACATTTGAAGATGAGAAATGGTATTACAACAATAATAAAATAGAAATAAGCGACAACTTTGATTATTTAGGAATAGCACTCAACTATACTGGTTTATTTGTACTGAACAATCAATATTTGAAATAATTATTTGAGATCAAAATAGATTAAGCATTATTACTATTCACGTCATAACATGAACAAATTCATAGAATTATTAAATACTGAAAACTCGAAGGATATGCATAATTTGGGTAAATATGTATCCTTAGTATTACAAAGACGTAATAAACTTATTTAGTACAACACTAGTAGTATGTTATCTGTTTAGTACTTAACATTTATGCAAACATTTTAAGTAATAGTTTATTAAGCTGTCGTAAACACATCCATAATAATATGTTTAGCTCTAACTACAAAATTGCCCTTCTTGGACCGGAAAACTTTATAAGAATTCGACAAAAGCCCGTCACATCCTGGACTTTTATCAATTTTCATGTGTTTCAATGTATTTGTTATTTCTTCATATGTTAAGGTCCTCTCTACATATCAATTATGTTCATCTGTTAATTTATTAACTTCAATGTTAGAAAATTCTTCGTCTAAATTGAAAGTTGTATTTTTATGTTTTTCATCATATAAATTTCCATAGTAGTTTTTAGTTTCATTTAAAATGTCGGTTTGGTTATAAAGATATGTTCCATTGTCCTTCTCTATGAAAGGCATTGATTTATTTATTGCGCTTGTTTCTCTATGTTACAGAAATATTGTGTAGTTCTTTTGCCATATTATGGCTTAAGCTTTTGTAATTGTTATAATCCTCTACAGGATTAAGTACTAGATTGAAATCTCCGCATATGATAAAACGTTCATTAGACAAAGTGTCTATGGTATTAAACATCTCAATGAAAATGTTTGGATTATCACCCGTTAGGTGCATATAAATTAACCAGAAGAAAATTAGTATCGCAGAACATATCTTAAATAATAAATCTCCCATTTGTGTCATTGACAATACTATTTACTTAAATATCAAGACCCCCTTTGCGTTAGCTTGATCATGGCTAAAATAGCATTTGCCAACCCATTCAGAGTAAATTGTTTTTTTTCCATAATCTCGATAATGTGTTTCTTGTAAGCATACAATGTCTGCATTTGTTCTTTTAACAATGTGAACAAGTCAATTCTTTTTTATTCTTATTCAAACCACGGCAATTGTAAGATACTATCTTTAGATTATCCACGATCAATTATGAATAAGTTCAAAACCAATACATATATCTACCATAGACATTTTTATAACATCCACAAGAGCGGATTGTCCAAAACTTAAGTCTTGATAAATTATGCCAATACTGCACAAACCGGGGGCTGGGAGTAAATACAGAAAAAACTGAGACAGTGGTACTTAGAAAAACGGGTTGTACATTTGAAGATGAGAAATGGTATTACAACAATAATAAAATTGAAATAAGCGACAACTTTGATTATTTAGGAATAGCACTCAACTATACTGGTTCATTTGTACTGAACAATCAATATTTAAAATAATTATTTGAGATCAAAATAGATTAAGCATTATTACTATTCACGTCATAACATGAACAAATTCATAGATTTATTGAATACTGAAAGCTCGAAGGATATCCATAATTTGGGTAAATATGTATCCTTAGCATTACAAAGACGTAATAAACTTATTTAGTACCACAATAGTAGTATGTTATCTGTTTAGTTCTTAACATTTATGCAAACATTTTCAGTAATAGTTTATTAAGCTGTCGTAAACACATCCATAATAATATGTTTAGCTCTAACAACAAAATGTCCTTTCTTGGACCAGAAAACTTTATAAAAATTCGACGAAAGCCCGTCACATCCTGGACTTTTATCAATTTTCATGTGTTTCAATGTATTGGGTATATCTTCATATGTTAAGGTCCTCTCTACATATAAATTATGTTCATCTGTAAATCTATTTACTTCAATGTAAGAAAATTCTTCTTCTAAATTGAAAGTTGTATTTTTATGTTTTTCATCATATAAATTTTCATAGTAGTTTTTAGTTTTATTTAAAATGTCGGTTTGGTTATAAAGTTATGTTCCATTGTCCTTCTCTATGAAAGGTATTGATTTATTGATGGCGCTTGTTTTTTGATTATTAAGGAATAACACTCAATTATACTGGTTCATTTGTACTGAACAATCAATATTTAAAAGGTAAAGCTTTAAGGGCGATTTATGTTCTGTACAACAATATTAAACTACACCAAGTATTACCGGACACTTCTTTACAATTGTTTGATTCATTTGTGGTGTCTATATTGAACTATGCGAGCCCTATATGGGGTTTCTATCTTAAAATCTTGAGCAAGTTCACCTTAAGTTCTGTAAATGAATCTTAGGGGTAAAAGCAATGCTTGCATTGCAGCAGTATATGGCGAACTTTGGCGATATCCATTATATATGAATAGATATGTTCAAATTATCAAATATTGGCTTATGTTATCACAAACGGATAATATTATATTGCATATCGTATTTAGGAATGCACATGAGATATATTTAAAGGGTAATACAGGTTAGATTTATAATGTAAAACAACTGTTCAATGAGTATGGCTTCTCCTACGTTTTTGATACAGTAATGTTGTCGACAGAATAAATGTTTTTATTGGAATTCAAACAAAGGGAACTTGATAATTTCTATTAAGAATGGTATTCTGATGTATCAAGTAACGCTGTTCTAAGCACACTATATATTTTCACAAAAAGAGATCTCAATTCATATACTAAAAACTCGAAGAATATGCATAATTTGGGTAACTATGTATCCTTAGCTTTACAAAGAAGTTATAAAATTATTTACCACGACAATAGTAGTATGTTATCTGTTAAGTACTTAACATTTTTCCAAACATTTTCAGTAATAGTTTATTAAGCTGTCGTAAACACATCCATAATATTATGTTTAGCTCTCACAACAAAAAGTCCTTTCTTGGACCAGAAAACTTTATAAAAATTAGACAAAAGCCCTTTACATCCTGGACTTTTATCAATTTTCATGTGTTTCAATGTATTGGTTATTTCTTCATAGGCTTTAGGTTTTTAGGTTTTATTTACATAATTCCATAAGGCTTATAAGCCCATTAGGTATATTGTTAACATAATTCAATGAACATAAATACGAGAATGAAATACATGAAATTAAATATTGTCAACATGACGATCTACAATGAGAAAAATAAGAATGTAAATATTACAAGAATATTCAACAGATACAACATATACAAACAAACGTCTATAGATGTTCCTACAAACACATTTATATGAAATGTAGACAGTGGAGAAAATTCCACAAATACAAA
Source organism: Cerastoderma edule (assembly GCA_947846245.1). Taxonomy (NCBI): domain Eukaryota; kingdom Metazoa; phylum Mollusca; class Bivalvia; order Cardiida; family Cardiidae; genus Cerastoderma; species Cerastoderma edule. The sequence continues at coordinate 19,486,284 of OX401406.1, forward strand.
CATTGACAAACAAACGTCTTTAGATGTCCATACAAACACATTTATATAAAAATGTACAAATAGTAGATATGGTCGGAGCAAGGTTTGATATTTTGTATATATTAATACCTGCGTCTTGATAAATAAACAAAAGCCTATAATTTCGATAAGAAAATACAACAATAAAAACCAAAAAACATTGAAACATCAACCATACATGATTCTATTTCTCTTTTCAAAAGCATGGAAAATAAATAAACCCAAATTGTTGATGACTTTAGCACTTTTTGAAGTTATTAATGTAATAAACTTGTGCATATTAGGACGATTGAAATAAAACTTATTGATATATCTTTTTCTTAATTCAGCATATGTAGCACATTCTAAAATGAAATGATACTCGTCCTCTAAAATATTACATGTAACACCTGTTTTATTTTCACGAGGAATTTTATTTGATTTGTGCCAACGACCAGCCTCAATCTGTAACCTATGAGAAGACACTCGTAATCTGGTCATAGCAGTACAGTGCTTTGCACAATTAAAAATACTAAGATATTCCTGAAATTGAAAAGAACATATCTTAGAATAAAATAGAGCTCTTGAAGAGTTATAAATACGGCCATTCCAATTCTGAATAAATTGATCGTCCAATCTTTGTCTAACGATAGATAAAAATACTCTGTTATCTCCAATAGTTTGAGAGATCCATGGTTCATAAAGCCCAAGTGAACATAAAAGATTGCTTACTAGCGATGCCCAGTTAATCTTACTTTGAGAAGTTTGAAAATCCTCTACTGATTGAATATAACAGCATTTAGGGTATTTGGATGTCGGCATTTGTAAAAGCTTTACCCAATATTTAAGAATATTATAATATCTATTAATTTGTAATGAGTTTCTGCCCAATTCCCCGTATATAAAATCATTCTGTGTTGTTTTCTTAACATTTAATAATTTCTTGGACTCTTTCAATAGAATCAGCTTTGGCAAAGCCCCAAACTTGGCTGGAGTAATTTAAAATTGGTGTAATCAGTTTATCAAACAGATCATGCCTATGTTTTATTGATGATCGTGTAAATTTATATAAATATTTGTTCATTACAAAAATGACTTTTAATGCTTGGCCGGATAATGTATGCTCGGCATTATTAAATGATCCGCCTGAGGAAAATACAATACCTAAATACACAAATCGATTCACTATTTCCAAAACGTTATCGTCATAGTTAAACCTTAAATCATTCGGCAAATTACCTCCCTTTTTGAAAACCATCACTTTAGTCTTTAACGTATTAACCTTTAATTTCCACGTATAACAATAGTCACTCAAAAGATCAAGATGATTCTGCAATTTCTCAGGTGACTCAGCTAAAAAAACAATATCGTCAGCATACATTATCATGAAAACATTTAAAAGACCTATATCGATACCTCTTACACCTTTATTAATAAATGATTGTTCGATATCATTAATGAACATAGAAAAAAGGAAGGGTGATAAACATTCCCCTTGTCTTACTCCTAACGTACATGTAAAATAATCACTTAACTGGTTAAAATATTTTACCCTTGTCTTCACTTCCGAATTTAAGGATTTAATGATATCCAAAATTCTACCCTTTAGTCCAAGTTTAAGTTTAGGTCCTCTCTACATATGAATTATGTTCATCTGTTAATTTATTTACTTCAATGTTAGAAAATACTTCATCTAAATTGAAAGTTGTATTTTTATGTTTTTCATCATTTAGATTTTCATAGTAGCTTTTAGTTTCATTTAAAATATCGGTTTGGTTATAAATATATGTTCCATTGTCCTTCTCTATGAAAGGCATTGATTTATTGATGGCGTTTGTTTCTCAAAGTTACAGAAATATTGAGTAGTTTGTACGCCATATCAAGGCTGAAGCTTTTGTACTTGTTATAATCTTCTACAGGATTAAGTACTAGATTGAAATCTCCGCATATGATAAAACGTTCATTAGACAAAGTGTCTATGGTATTAAACATCTCAATGAAAATGTTTGGATTATCACCCGTTAGGTGCATATAAATTAACCAGAAGAAAACTAGTATCGCAGAACATATCTAAAATGATAAATCTCCCATTTGTGTCATTGACAATATTTACTTAAATATCAAGACCCCCTTTGCGTTAGCTTGACCATGGCTAAAGTAACATTTGCCATCCCATCCAGAGTAAATTGTTTTTTTTCCATACTCTCGATAATGTGTTTCTTGTAAGCATACAATGTCTGCTTTTGTTCTTTTAACAATGTGAACAAGTCAATTCTTTTTTATTCTTATTCAAACCTCGGCAATTGTAAGATACTATCTTTAGATTATCCACGATCAGTTGTAAATGAGTTCAAAACCAATACATAAATCTACCATAGACATTTTTATAACATCCACAAGAGCGGATTGTGCTTTGTTTATGTGTTATATTATCAATTTTCATGTTTCAATGTATTGGTTATTTCTCATATGTTAAGGTCCTCTATACATATAAATTGTGTTCTTCTGTTAATTATTCAGATTAGGGAAAATGCAGACTCTTTTCCTATTAGAAATGCTTTATATTCATTTTTACTTCTTTTTCTTTTTGGCTTTAAATAATACTTTAAAAGAAGCGTTCATATTCGAAGGAATATTCTTATACTATCAATTCATTTATGCTTTTCGAAAGACAGGTACTAATATTGATTTTATTCATTTAATTCGAGCTATGATCATAACAAGATAAGGTATCATGCAGACTGGAGGCTTTCACTATGCTGTTAAATGATCGAATAAATAAACCTGTACAATCGCCACCTTATCATGAAATCTATCATTACTTGTTACACCATCTCCTTTTTTTTTTTTAATCTTTTGTAATGTATCTTTTAGTAAATGCACCATAAATTGTAAATGTGTTTCCTCCTTATTTCAAGATATGTTTTGTCCAATTAAACTGTCGTAAACACATCCATAATATTATGTTTTTGCGATTTGTTGCTTGTCAAATGATTACCCAAAACAATTAAATACATTCATCATTACGTACTCTGAGTTTGTTTGTTTATTAATCCACACTTGAATCGTATTCTGATCCTGATATTCAGGTGCCACAATCTGAGGACCAAAGTCTTTTTCGACAGTTGACCACTTTGTTCCAGACGACTTTAGAAAACATTGTGGGAAAAGGAGAAATTGCTCGTAATGAGCAATTTCTCCTTTTCCCACAATGTTTTCTGCCCTATCAGAAGATTATTTTCCAATTTCATAACATTTTTAAATGTCGTCTGCAAACAGTCGAAAAGTGGGAAAGGGTTAAACCCTTACTCGATGAACACATACTTTTACGCTTCTGCTTCGAACGACCAAGAACCCACCATGACAAAGGGGCGAATTGTTACAAATAAGCAATTTATTTGTATGTAACATATATATATATAACACATAACGACACATTTTTGCGTGTTGCAGCAGACGACTTTCTAAAAGCAGTGTGGCAAAAGGATAAATGGGTTGTCTCAAGCGACTTCTCCTTTTACCTCACTACTATTTCAATCAATTCACATACCACAACAGCAGAACAGAAAGCTTTTTCACATGTCTACAAATCTTTTCTAAAGTCGTCTGCTTCAATTAAAAACCTGCTTCTGAATGTGGTAAAGTGTTATCAAACAGTATCTTAGCATTTACTATGACGCAACACGACGCCCACCTACTCACATGCAATTTTGACAGACGATATTGGACCAGCTCACAAAAATTACTATAGACACTTCAAGTGATTAGAAAACTTAAATGTCTATGTAAAAACACACAAGTCGATTATTCATATGTTACAAGAAAGCTTTAATGATTTGAAAGATGCCTTGGAGACGTTTCTCACTATTTTTAGCAAATTGCCTTTCGGCATCATTCGAGTCATTTCGCCTATGTTAATATAGTAAATCTTGTTTAAAGCGACTATACTAAAAGTAGACAGAATCATGGTATATAAAACAATTAACGTCTTCAAACGGGCGCCAGTCATTCAGAAAGCTCAGGTAGGAGCGACCTATATTAAAGTAATATTATTTCAAAGCCCTGTTGTCATAGGCAATTTGTTAATAATTGCTCAAGATAACAAACCCTACTTTGTACAACAATTAGGGGTTTACATGGCCTAGCTACGAAACCAGAATCACCAGTACATATCCTCGCTGTTTCCTTCGTGTTATCGGCTTCATTAACCATGGATTCCTTGCCAAACAAATATCTCTGTTGTATCTCGTTAAAAAGAACGGAATCGTTCGCTAATAATCGGAATTCTCCGGTCTTCAGTTCAATGGTATCGCAGAAGTATAGCTTGCTGACATCGATCGTTTGGCTGTTGGTTCTGTAGTCAGAGTAGAGAGCTGTCCAGCATGTTTGCACGGGTCGCATGGCTTCAGCTGCTGTATTGAAGAAAAGAACAACATTCAGTTGCAAGCTTTGATTGACTTTACTTTTAATCGCATTTAATTTAATTAGAATTTGGGATTACCGTATGAGGCAAGAGGTTAATACGAAACGATTCAACGATGAAGTAATCTAATTTGGAAGGCCACAAAGCGCATGAGTGTCGTTCAAGGATAAGTGTTGCAACACGCTCGCCATATAATTAGCGGATTACCCGTGCTGAATGGCGTGGTTGCATGAACTTACGATATTTCTGTTAGCCAAAATTGAGACTTTTGTGTGCCAAACGACTCTAGCCACAACCAGGAAAGGACGTACATTTGCAAAGCCGTTTCATAATTTGGATTTCTAAAACGAAAAGTTTATTCGTTATTCTATATCTGGTTTTAATTTCCCCCAAATGTCATTCTGTTAGTGGTGTATACTTTGTTTAACCTTAATTGGTTCGAGTCAGGAGTATTGCTGTTTCGGATCGCTCGTATGGTCGAAGTAGGTCAGAACTAGATGGACGAGGGCATCCAATTGCATACAAAGACGAACGACCGATGGAATGTTTCAATTATTTTCATACTTCCACATGAATTAGTAGCTTCTATTTACCACCAAACCAAACATAAGATATAACGTTCACATTTTTTTATTTTCATTTTTCAGCAGCGATGCCTTCCCGTGACTTGGAGCGTGATTTGAAGCCCACCAGAGATAAGTAGTAGTCCTGTAAATATTTTTTCCGTGGAGATAAGTTAAGTGTTTTTTTTTGTTTTTTTGAATTGTAACGTTATGTATGGGTTTATTGTATATATTTTAATATATTGTATTATATATAGCATGGAGCGTGAATTTTTAGTTGTTTACATTGTATTTTTTTCTCTTTTCCTTTCCTTTCTACACTCCATTTGTATTTTTTTTATATTTTGCATGTTGTGCCCTGTCTTATCATTCCCCTTCAAAACATTACACATGACGACCCTTTTAAAAAATTTCTCACTGTGTATTTCTTTTTTTAAAATCGCACCCACCCTGAATATGCTACCCCTTTAAAAATTAAACAAAATTTAAGATAATATTACACGCACTGTCCCTTTTAAAAGTTCACACACGTATAGATATAGATAGTCCCTTTTTAAAACGCTTACCATAAAATAGTACACCACCCGTTCTAAAATTGTGATAAGAGTACTATTTGTTGGTAAGCTTAGAGTTATATGTTCATAGATGTTTTACTCAAATAAACTTGCTTTCTCCTTTCAGCAGCCACCTGACCACAATTCAACTACAGCCATTTTGAATATATTTCAGAGGATGCCTTCCTGTGTAGAGATTTCAACATTTCAGCCATTTTGAATATATTTTCGCCATTTTTAGCAGTATGATCTACCCAATATCTGTTTATTTCAGAGAACCCTTCTGTGCAGAGATTTCAACGCTTCATGAACAATTGCAACCCAGTGCATCTACGGATGACCGATGGTTTGATATGAAATTGTAGGACTTTGATCTTGTTTAACCCATTTTCAAACGCCAAATTTTCTACTCTCTACTTATATAATAGAAAACATTGTGGGGAAAGGTGAAATTGCTCATTTCTCCTTTTCCTACAGTATTTTCCAGAGTCGTCTTCAGCAGGGTTCTTTCTTTTTTTTTTCAGCAACGTGACTTGGAGCGTGATTTGAATCCCACGAGAGATAAGTAGTAGTCCTGTAAATAGTTTTGCCGTGGAGAGCCCTCCGTAGATAAGTTAGCTGTTTTTTTTTTTATTTTCAATTTGTAACGTTATGTATAGGTTTATTGTATATATTGTAATATATTGTATTGTATATAGTATGTATCGTAAATTTATAGTTGTTTACATTGCATTTCTTTTTTTTTTCTCCTTTCCTTTCTACTCTCCATTTGTATTCTTTGTTTTTTTTATGTTTTGTATGTTGTGCCCTGTCTTATCATTCCCCTTCAAAACATTACACAAGACGACTCTTTTAAAATTTTACTCACTGCATCTATTTTTTTTTTTAAATCGCACCCTCCCTGAATATACTACTCCTTTAAAAATTAAACAAAACTTAAAATAATATTACACGCATTGTCCTTTCTGAAAGTAAACACACTCAAAAATATAGATAGTCCCTTTTAAAATTGTGATAAGAGTACTTTTCGTTGGTAAATACACTCCAGTCAAGAAAAGGTTAGCTTGTAAATATTTCAGCTCTTTTCCTTCTTAGGAAGCATTTAACAAGGATGTTTGATAACGTACGGAGATAATTAAGCTAATGTGTCTATATAATGACCAATACTGACGATTATCCGGTGTTGTGCAACAATGTTAAATACGGGAAAACCCTTGTTGTAGTGAGGATAGTTTAACAACTATCGTCCTTGCCTTATATTGAACAGGACAAATTGAAAAGAGGAGCATTTAATCATTTGATGTAATGTTTTATTTGTCACGAATCTAAAGCATATAACAATACGGTTGGTGAATCTCTCTGTAGGACCAGTTTTAACCTTTCGTTGGCTGTAATAGAATGAGTTATACATCATTATATACATAAACGCCGATTAAGAATGTGTTTTAACTTCAAAGAGCAATTACATTTACAAGTGTTTGTTTATATAATTAGTACGTCATTTCCAAGAGAAGGGTAGAACGCCTGTAATAAATGGTGTGGGGGACTATTCTCCGTCAGATGAGAACATATCTATGTCTTTTAAGATCGAGTACTTTACCCAATCACCAATAACAACATTTGTGACTGATGAAAGCACAATGAGCGGCACGCCAGGTCACCTATGGCCTCGGGAAATTTTCCTCAAAAGTGGAATTAGCAGCCTGAAGCTGGGTCACCTATGGCCTCGGGAAATTTTCCTCAAAGGTGGACTTATTAGCCCTACGACCGGTCACTTATGGCCTCGGGAAATTTTCCTCAACGATGGACTTATCAGCCTGACGCCAGATCACCTATGGCCTCGGGAAATTTTCCTCAAAGTTGGTCTTATCAGCCAGGCGCCGGGTCACCTATGGCCTCGGAAAATTTTCCTCAAAGTTGGTCTTATCAGCCTGGTGCCGGGTCACCTATGGCCTCGGGAAATTTTCCTCAAAGTTGGTCTTATCAGCCAGGCGCCGTGTCACCTATGGCCTCGGGAAATTTTCCTCATAGTTGGTCTTATCAGCCTGGCGCCGGGTCACCTATGGCCTCGGAAAATTTTCCTCAAAGTTGGACTTATCAGCCAGGCGCCGGGTCACCTGTGGTCTCGGGAAATTTTTCTCAAAGACGGACTTATCAGCCAGGCGCCAGGTCACCTATGGCCTCGGATAATTTTCCTCAAAGTTGGACTTAACAGCCAGGCGCCGGGTCACCTATGGCCTCGGGAAATTTTCCTCAAAATTGGTCTTATCAGCCTGAGGCGGGTCACCTATGGCCTCGGGAAATTTTCCTCAAAGTTGGACTTATCAGCCGGGCGCCGGGTCAACTATGGCCTTGGAAAATTTTCCTCAAAGTTGGACTTATTAGCCCTACGACCGGTCACCTATGGCCTCTGGAAATTTTCCTCAAAGTTGGACTGATCAGCCTGACGCCAGGTCACCTATGGCCTCAGGAAACTTTCCTCAAAGTTGGTCTTATCAGCCAGGCGCCGGGTCACCTATGGCCTCGGGAAATTTTCCTCAAAGTTGGTCTTATCAGCCTGGCGCCAGGTCACCTATGGCCTCGGGAAATTTTCCTCAAAGTGGTCTTATCAGCCAGGCGTCGGGTCACCTATGGCCTCGGGAAATTTTCCTCAAAGTTGGTCTTATCAGCCTGGCGCCGGGTCACCTATGGCCTCGGGAAATTTTCCTCAAAGTTGATCTTATCAGCCCGGGGCCGGGTCACCTATGGCCTCGGGAAATTATCCTCGAAGTTGGTCTTATCAGCCAGTCGCCGGGTCACCTATGGCCTCGGGAAATTTTCCTCAAAGTTGGTCTTATCAGCCTGGCGCCGGGTCACCTATGGCCTCGGGAAATTTTCCTCAAAGATGGTCTTATCAGCCTGGCGCCAGGTCACCTATGGCCTCGGGAAATTTTCCTCAAAGTTGGTCTTATCAGCCTGGCGCCGGGTCACCTATGGCCTCGGGAAATTTTCCTCAAAGTTGGTCTTATCAGCCAGGCGCCGGGTCAACTATGGCCTCGGGAAATTTTCCTCAAAATTGGTCTTTTCAGCCTGAGGCCGGGTCACCTATGGCCTCGGGAAATTTTCCTCAAAGTTGGACTTATCAGCCAGGCGCCGGGTCACCTATGGCCTTGGGAAATTTCCTCAAAGTTGGACTTATCGGCCAGGCGCTTGGTCACCTATGGCCTCGGGAAATCTTCCTCAAAGTTGGTCTTATCAGCCTGGCGCTGGGTCACCTATGGCCTCGGAAATCTTCCTCGAAGTTAAACCACTTATCCAGCCAGGCGCCGGGTCACCCCTATGGCCTCGGGAAATTTTTCCTCAAAAGTTGGTCTTATCAGCCAGGCGCCGGGTCAACTATGGCCTCGGGGAAATTTTCCTCAAAATTGGTCTTTTTTCAGCCTGAGGCCGGGTCACCTATGGCCTCGAGGAAATTTTCCTCAAAAGTTGGACTTATCAGCCAGGCGCCGGGTCACCTATGGTTGAGGAAATTTTCCTCAAAGTTGGACTTATTAGCCCTACGACCAGTACCCTATGGCCTCGGGAAATTTACCACAAAGTTGGACTTATCAGCTTGAGGCCGGGCCACCTATGGTCTCGGGAAATTTTCCTCAAAGTTGGTCTGATCAGCCAGGCGCTGGGTTACCTATGGCCTCGTGAAATTTTCCACAAAGTTGGACTTATCAGCTTGAGGCCGGGTCACCTATGGCCTCGGGAAATTTTCCTCAAATTTGGTCTTATTAACCTGACGCCGGGTCACCTATGGCCTCGGGAAATTTTCCTCAAAGTTGGACTTATCAGCCAGGCGCTGGGTCACCTATGGCCTCGGGAAATTTTCCTCAAAGTTGGTCTTATCAGCCCGGCGCCGGGTCACCTATGGCCTCGGGAAATTTTCCTCAAAGTTGGTCTTATCAGCCTGGCGCCGGGTCACCTATGGCCTCGGGAAATTTTCCTCAAAGTTGGTCTTATCAGCCAGGCGCAGGGTCACCTATGGCCTCGGGAAATTTTCCTCAAAGTTGGTCTTATCAGCCTGGCGCAGGGTCACCTATGGCCTCAGGAAATTTTCCTCAAAGTTGGACTTATCAGCCAGGCGCCGGGTCACCTATGGCCTTGGGAAATTTTCCTCAAAGTTGGACTTATTAGCCCTACGACCGGTCACCTATGGCCCCGGGAAATTTTCCTCAACGATGGACTTATCAGCCTGACGCCAGGTCACCTATGGCCTCGGGAAATTTTCCTCGAAGTTGGTCTTATCAGCCAGGCGCCGGGTCACCTATGGCCTCGGGAAATTCTCCTCAAAGTTGGTCTTATCAGCCAGGCGCCGGGTCACCTATGGCCTTGGGAAATTTTCCTCAAAGTTGGACTTATTAGCCCTACGACCGGTCACCTATGGCCTCGGGAAATTTTCCTCAACGATGGACTTATCAGCCTGACGCCAGGTCACCTATGGCCTCGGGAAATTTTCCTCGAAGTTAATCTTATCAGCCAGGCGCCGGGTCACCTATGGCCTCGGGAAATCTTCCTCAAAGTTGGTCTTATCAGCCTGGCGCCGGGTCAACTATAGCCTCGGGAAATTTTCCTCAAAATTGGTCTTTTCAGCCTGAGGCCGGGTCACCTATGGCCTCGGGAAATTTTCCTCAAAGTTGGACTTATCAGCCAGGCGCCGGGTCACCTATGGATTCGGGAAATTTTCCTCAAAGTTGGACTTATTAGCCCTACGACCGGTCAACTATGGCCTTGGGAAATTTTTTCTCAAAGTTGGACTTATCAGCCTGACGTCAGGTCACCTATAGCCTCGGGAAATTTTCCTCAAAAGTGGTCTTATCAGCCAGGCGCTGGGTCACTTATGGCCTCGGGAAATTTTCCTCAAAGTTGGTCTTATCAGCCTGGCGCCGGGTCACCTATGGCCTCAGGAAATTTTCCTCAATGTTGGTCTTATCAGCCTGAGGCCGGGTCACCTATGGCCTCGGGAAATTGTCCTCATAGTTGGTCTTATCAGCCTGGCGCCGGGTCACCTATGGCCTCGGGAATTTTCCTCAAAGTTGGTCTTATCAGCCTGAGGCCGGGTCACCTATGGCCTCGGGAAATTTACCTGGGTGGTCTTATCAGCCTGAGGCCGGGTCACCTATGGCCTCGGAAATTTACCTCCAAGTTGGACTTATCAGCCAGGCCGGGTCACCTATGGCCTTGGGAAATTTTCCTCAAAGTTGAACTTATATTTTGACCGGTCACCCTATGGCCGGAAAATTTCCTCCAAAGTTGAACCTTATCAGCTGACGCCAAGGTCACCTATGGCCTCGGGAAATTTTCCTCAAAAGTGGTCTTGTATCAGCCAGGCGCCGGGTCACCTATGGCCTCCGGGAAAATTTGCTCAATGTTGGTCTTATCAGCCTGGCGCCGGGTCTGCCTACGGCCCCAAATTTTTCTCAATGTTGGTCTTATCGGCCTGGGCGGGTCACCTATGGCCTCAGAGTGCCTCAAGTTGGTCTTATCAGCCAGGCGCCGGGTCACCTATGGCATCGGAAAATTTTTTTCCTCAAAGAAGTTGGTCTTATCAGCCTGGCGCCGGGGTCACTTGCTATAGCTTACTCGGGAAATTTTTCTCAAAGTTGGTCTTATCCAGCCAGGCGCCGGGTCACCTATGGCCTCGGGAAATTTTCCTCAAAGTTGGTCTTTATCAGCCTGGCGCCGGGTCAATATGGCCTCAGGAATTTTTTTTCCTCAATGTTGGTCTTATCAGCCTGGCGCCGGGTCACCCATGGCTAGGAAATTTTCCTCAATGTTAATGCTTATCAGCCTGAGGCCAGGTCACCTATGGCCTCGGGAAATTTTCCTCGAAGTTAATCTTATCAGCCAGGCGCCGGGTCACCTATGGCCTCGGGAAATCTTCCTCAAAGTTGGTCTTATCAGCCTGGCGCCGGGTCAACTATAGCCTCGGGAAATTTTCCTCAAAATTGGTCTTTTCAGCCTGAGGCCGGGTCACCTATGGCCTCGGGAAATTTTCCTCAAAGTTGGACTTATCAGCCAGGCGCCGGGTCACCTATGGATTCGGGAAATTTTCCTCAAAGTTGGACTTATTAGCCCTACGACCGGTCAACTATGGCCTTGGGAAATTTTTTCTCAAAGTTGGACTTATCAGCCTGACGTCAGGTCACCTATAGCCTCGGGAAATTTTCCTCAAAAGTGGTCTTATCAGCCAGGCGCTGGGTCACTTATGGCCTCGGGAAATTTTCCTCAAAGTTGGTCTTATCAGCCTGGCGCCGGGTCACCTATGGCCTCAGGAAATTTTCCTCAATGTTGGTCTTATCAGCCTGAGGCCGGGTCACCTATGGCCTCGGGAAATTTTCCTCAAAGTTGGTCTTATCAGCCAGGCGCCGGGTCACCTATGGCCTCGGGAAATTGTCCTCATAGTTGGTCTTATCAGCCTGGCGCCGGGTCACCTATGGCCTCGGGAAATTTTCCTCAAGTTGGTCTTATCAGCCTGAGGCCGGGTCACCTATGGCCTCGGGAAATTTACCTCAAAGTTGGACTTATCAGCCAGGCGCCGGGTCACCTATGGCCTTGGGAAATTTTCCTCAAAGTTGGACTTATAAGCCCTACGACCGGTCACCTATGGCCCGGGAAAATTTCCTCAAAGTTGGACTTATCAGCCTGACGCCAGGTCACCTATGGCCTCGGGAAATTTTCCTCAAAAGTGGTCTTATCAGCCAGGCGCCGGGTCACCTATGGCCTCGGGAAAATTTGCTCAATGTTGGTCTTATCAGCCTGGCGCCGGGTCACCTACGGCCCCAGGAAATTTTCCTCAATGTTGGTCTTATCAGCCTGAGGCCGGGTCACCTATGGCCTCAGGAAATTTTCCTCAAAGTTGGTCTTATCAGCCAGGCGCCGGGTCACCTATGGCATCGGAAAATTTTTCCTCAAAGTTGGTCTTATCAGCCTGGCGCCGGGTCACCTATGGCCTCGGGAAATTTTTCTCAAAGTTGGTCTTATCAGCCAGGCGCCGGGTCACCTATGGCCTCGGGAAATTTTCCTCAAATTTGGTCTTATCAGCCTGGCGCCGGGTCAGCTATGGCCTCAGGAAATTTTCCTCAATGTTGGTCTTATCAGCCTGGCGCCGGGTCACCTATGGCCCCAGGAAATTTTCCTCAATGTTGGTCTTATCAGCCTGAGGCCGGGTCACCTATGGCCTCAGGAAATTTTCCTCAAAGTTGGTCTTATCAGCCAGGCGCCGGGTCACCTATGGCCTCGGAAAATTTTTCCTCAAAGTTGGTCTTATCAGCCTGGCGCCGGGTCACCTATGGCCTCGGGAAATTTTTCTCAAAGTTGGTCTTATCAGCCAGGCGCCGGGTCACCTATGGCCTCGGGAAATTTTCCTTAAAGTTGGTCTCATCAGCCTGGCGCCGGGTCAGCTATGGCCTCAGGAAATTTTCCTCAAAGTTGGTCTTATCAGCCTGAGGCCGGGTCACCTAATGCCTCGGGAAATTTTCCTCAAAGTTGGACTTATCAGCCAGGCGCCGGGTCACCTATGGCCTTGGGAAATTTTCCTCAAAGTTGGACTTATTTGCCCTACGACCAGTCACCTATGGCCTCGGGAAATTTTTAAAAATTCGCTTTCCCTGTTCAAAAGTAAGATTAGGAACATGTTTTCCTCAGCAGTAGTACCAAAACACTTTTTCATTGGTGCACGTAAGCTAGCAGTACTACAAACTAGAATTCGAAATAAATGTAGTGATCTTCGATCAGACTTATTTGCTAATCATTTAGCGCAAGACACTTTATGTTTATGTGGTCATTTACTCGAGGATGCCGAACACTATTTCTTCCAATGCGAGCAATTTTCAGCTCAAAGGCTTAAATTATTTTCTGAACTTCGCATGTATCATCCATTGAATACAAGTAAATTGTTGTTTGGCTCTGTAGACTTTAATTATGAAGACAACTGTAAAATCTTCCTTACAGTGCATACCTTCATTAAGAAAAGCAAAAGGTTCTTGTAGTATTTCACTAAAAACAATCATTCCTTCGGTCGTAGAACCTGGGCCCCAGTAGCACACGATTCACATCACTTATTTCACTTTTTCAATTTTTTCTCTTTCCAAATCATATTTTTTTCAATTGTTATCTCCTTATTGTCATATAGTAGAGATGTTTTTTCAAAATTACCGAAACATTAATTAATTAATAATTTAAGAAATACAGTGTAAATATGAAAAAATTCTTGATAATTACAATATGTAAATACCTGCCAAGGGAATGGCCGAATCTAAGTTGGTAGAACTTGTGGCCAAACCCTTTTGTCTTATTACTCGTTTATTTTATTGAATGTACATGTATATTTTGTAAAATGTTATGGCAATAAAATATGTTTAAAGTATTTGACTATACATGTAATTTTTAAATTGTTGTTTTCTTTAGTGTTTGAAACTGCCTATTAAACGGTATGTAGTTTTAAATATATATATGATATATGGGTGAATATCATTTAAAATAAATGTAAAATCCCAGTGGAAATTATTTGAAATTACCGATTTTCTTGTTCTATCGTACTTCCAAGTCTTCCTGAGACATACGGACGGACAAATATGTATAGACTTTCTTTGTCTAAAAAACTCCCTTACCCCACCCTGATTAATAATCATTCCTCTGGACATGGGGATTTAGTTAAGAGTATAGGAAATGTAATGCTATATCAAACGAGCTAAGTTAATTATGTCCTTGCTTTTTTTTTGAGACACAAATTATGTTAAAACCAGGGATCGGACATTCGTCTCACAATGCGTAAGGTAATTAGGTCGGAACAAATTAACTATCTTGTAATGCAAATTCTGGCAATATGCTGTCAGAATCCGAATCCAAAAGACATTTTTGTTTCAATTTTATTTTTGTAACAAACCGAATTGGGTGAAGTGCCCTCTATAAACTATCAATATGTTTTTGTGCTTTCTCGGACGGATGAACACACAGACATGTGACGGTTGTAACATTTGGATATATTTATTCGGATAAAACGAATGCCGTGTATATAGCTGAACGGCTAAAGAAACGGGATTAAACGTTCTAGAATTAAGTTTTATGAGAGCAGTCTTCCGACTGACCATTCACGGCGTGTCGATGGTTCTACCCGGCTTAACCAGCTCTTTTGGGAAGTTGAGTGTGGGGTCTTCCTCCATCATTTAAATGTACTATTGTTGACGCGATGTAAAACCCCCATACACATAATCAAATAAACCTTTTATTAAATGCAAAATTTTCGACTGTCCCAAAATGAAAGAGTTTGCAGACCACATGTCAAAATGTGATGTCAAAATGTGATTGAATTGGAAAATAATCTTCTGATAGGGTAGAAAATATTGTTTGGAAAAGGAGAAATCCCTTCCTCTCCAACAATGTTTTTCAGAGTCGTCTGCAACAATCTAGTGATATGTAATTATTTTTTTTGGAAAATGTTAAGGTACGTTGGTTGAAAAACGTCGCTTAAAACGTAGAAACTTAAACATATCCAATTTGATATTTCGATAAAAAAAAATCGGAATGACAAAAGAAATTGTTGGATGATAATCGTCTGCTGCAACTGCGTTTAAACGAGTTTTCATGGAAATTATTCTTAAGGAAAAACATTCACATCAATAAATTTATTTCATTGTACATTGTATTTAGAGAAAGAGAGACCGCAATATTGTTATCGTTTTTTTTCTAATTTTTTCTAATCGAATGTTTGTTGGGGCAGAAAAACTACCACGAGGTGAATGAAAAAGAAAACACTTAAAAACTAAAAAAATAGAAAATAAAAAATAAATAACAAACAAAATCCGCTGCCAAAGATTTCAACATACCGATTGTATACAAAAGTAGATGTACTTAAATTGTATGATAGCGTCTTGAAAAGAAATTAATAATTATGTTTTTCGGCTTTGGTTGTTACCGTTAGTTATGAAAACCTCTTATGATACAAGAGCGTTGATTGGTTGTTGAGAAATAGAGGGTGATCTATAGATAGATAAGGGTCTACCCTCATTTCGGGATTATATAACAAATCCAGGTAAAATCAGCTAAAAATAGACTACGGCTAACCGCTATTTTATCGGCTTACCCTTATTTTTAACGGTTGACCGCTAAATTTGAGGGTATACCGTTAAAATTAGCGGTATACCGCCATTTTAAATGGGGGTATACCGCCTTTTACAATTTCGGTCTATTTCGTACACCATATAAACCTTCTATAAAATTAAGACAATGTAAAACTGATACGCCCCTAGGGCGGGGCCATTTAAGTTACAAAGGTCACCATCTTATCCAATTTTGAACAGGACATTTAGATGATGCTACATACCAAATATCAAAGCTGCAGGTCTTATGAATGAAGAGGAGTAGATTTTTTAAAGATTTTCTCATAAAGGTTATATATTTCTGATAAGCCCATTTTCAAAGTCCCTTAACTCATTAAAGCTCCAGCAGAACTGTGCAACATTTCGTCTGCTATGCCCTACAGCTTGAGGGTCAAGAAAAACATAACATTCAAAATTCCCCAATCGGGGTGGAAGGAGCAAAAGTGTTTATGGCTCGTTGCCTATATATTTTATTTTTAACCATCTCGCCTAAGGAAGTCAGTTAAATATGATATATAATGATATTTATCTGTAACCGTCTTGTCTAATATAAAAAAATATAAAGAAGTCGGTCATGTAGACAAACGTCGATGGCGTGTGTGTTTGCACATCGCTATATTCACATTTAACTCTTTACCAAACGCCACATTTTCAACTGTCCCAAATTGAAAGAGTTTGCAGACGACATTTCAAAATGTGATAAATTTGGAAAATAATCTTAAGCTAGGACAGAAAACATTGTGGGAAAAAGAGAAATTGCTCTTCAAGAGCAATTTCTCCTTTTCCAACACTGTTTTCCGGAGTCGTCTGAAACAAACTGGTGAAATGTCGTTATTGTTTGGTAATGGGTTAAGTGATTTCTCGCGCTTTGGGATGAATTCGTGGGCGCTATTGCGTGTGAGATTAAATAGAAAGTTCTGCTCTGATACCCCTTTTCGAGCAGATTTCTCAATTGATAAACTTTTAATGCAGCATGTGGGCGTGCAATACTTTTTTAGATTGATTTCCTACCCATATTTCCAAATATATGGCATCTTTTGAATGACAAGAATCCAAAGCAACGACAGACAACATTAAAATGTGTTAGTTCTTTGAATGTTTGCTTTGCAGGACATAAAGTGGTTAGAACGTTGAAGTTGTTGAAAGAAGTTGACGTACCCTCAGATAAACATGGGAAAACAACCAAATTGGTAATTATCTGTGTGTCTGTCTGTGTGTCTGTGCGTCTGTGTGTCTTTGCGTCTGTGTGTCTTTGCGTCTGTGTGTATGTGCGTCTGTGTGTCCGTCTGTGTGTCCGTCTGTCTGTATGTCTGTCTGTTCGTCCGCACGCCCGTCCGCCTGCACTCCGTTTTTAACGAGCAATTTCTCCTTTTCCGAAAATGTATTCAGAGTCGTCTGCATCAAACTGGTCAAATTACGTTATTGTTTGGTAATGAGTTAATATAAGTCCTTAAACCATTGTTTTTTATTCTAGTTTTAGATGGATGGCCTTCGCCGCATCATCATTTGTTACACTGTTTGGATTTGCTTTCTTGATTGCATTTGCATCACTATTTCAAGACCTGCTGGACACTTTTGGAAAAAGTCGACCAGAGACAGTGACTGTACAGGCATTATTAATTGGCGTCACGCTAAGATTTCTTATATATCCGTAAACGTCTTCTTTATTAACAAATGATAAGTGTATGTATTAACTTATTAATTACATGTATATCTTTAGGTGTATTAAACGGATAATTCCACAATGACATATATGTTATGTAATAAACAAATTTAAAATGGTGAACTAGGCAATCCTTGTCACCTAGTAAATGACCATTTTCTACTTTTTTTTTGTTTCATAGATGCTGACTCTCTACGTTTTTCCTTAAAAAGTGAAAAACGAGTTCAAGTAGTTTTCAGTGCTTTGGTGGAAAAACTCGATTTATAAATACTCATGGGTTTTCTCTCTGTCGCACATTACAAGAGTCACGTGATCATAGTGTGACGACTTAGTTTGTATCCTTGTTCTTGGATACGGTTTTCAATGAAATGAATCGTTTTGAGCGATTATTATATCTGCAAGGCAAATGTGCTCGGTTATTAGTGGGATTGAGAAAATATAGTGTCATACAACTTTAAAGATCTGTACGGCCATTTTATCCAAAGATAAAATTTTATTCTAAAAAGATTAAAATCGAAATCTTTAAGATGGGACAATCGCACAGATTTTACCCTCTTCTTCTTAAAATATTAAAATCGAAATGTGTAAGAAAAGAAAAACTCAAAGATTTTCCTCTGTGATTGAAACGTTAACATTTTCTTCTATAAAAATCAAAATCTGTAAGATAGGACAACCTCACAGATGCTCTTCTGTGATTGAAACGTGAACATTCTATCATAAAAAGATGAAAGATCTGCAGGCTGAATTGGCTATATCTTAGTCAAACGCCTATGAAGGTAAATGCGAAGCGTATCAGTATGCTAGTTGTATGAAAGCATAAAGATTTCAACGTATGATATATTTTACTTTAAAATATCTTAATCTGTGAGATACTTTTAAGCAGTGTTCTTTCGAACCGAACTGATTCTTACTAGCAATTCAATTCAATTTAATTCTTAATTTTGCTAAAGCCAGCATATAAATGCCTTTGACAAATACAACATTTACAAATACAAAATTGTATAGGTGTTTTATGCAGTGTACTTGCAAGCCATCCAAAGTTTTCTAGGATTGTCAACACCTAAAGCTCTTTTTTATTTTACAGATTATCATATGGTGTTCTTACAAACTGACCTATGGTTTGAAGAGTTGGACATATTGATACAACGTTTCTCATTTATAGGTATATTAAGCGGTATACTAACCAACCGGTACGGAGTTTGGAAGGTTGCAGCCGTCGACGCCACATTATGTCCGCTCGAACTGATATTGGCGTTCTTTGCCACGTCAATAGTCCACCTGTAGATCTGTTTTGGTCGTATAATAGGTAGCTTGATGCTGCCATTACCAGAGACATAACCTTATCTATGTCTCTGCCATAACATTTGAATGTCTTAATTATACATAAGTAAACCCCTTAAACTACAATATCAAATGATGATATTGTTTCGTAATGGGTTTATATAAATATTATGTACGTTTTGTATGTTTCAGACACAACTCATGAACATGTATTTTAACATAATGCATTGTATTATGGGTCAGAAGCTTTTGTTAACAAAATAAAATCATATTGTATTGTATTGTAAGTTTGTAACGCTAATCCAGCAATGCCAAAGCTGAGAGTATAGCTGTTGCCGTCGATCATGATTGTTAATGTTCTATTGCCGACATTACGGCATACCATCAATATTATGGATAAATCACATGTAATAAATTGTATAAATGGGACATTCTTGCAAAGGGGCAATGACATGACCATTTCGCAAAATGACAAACCGAAATAAGACTTGATAAAGATTATCGTTGACCGAAGTTGTCCGTTCCTTAGTAAAGTTTTGAAGATGATAGTCCATTAAAGAAGAATGTTATATAAAAAGGCACATCCAATGGCATGAATTTATCGACAAAACAGTGGCTGGTATTTAGAAATTAAAAAAATAACCCAAAAGGATTCTTTGTATGTGTAAGAAATGGTTTTTGACACTTCAAAGATGTTTTCTTTGCTACATTTCATGATACATCAGATGTTTTTGACAACGACAGGCATATTCCGTCATTCGACGAAATGAAAAGCATCGTGAAGACGGTTTCCTTGATCCCGATATATGTGTAGACCGATATAAAGAAATACAACTTTCGCTGCTTGTGACATCTTGTAAATATGTTTGCCGGTCTTGCAGATTAGCATTGGTGCAACTTTTGTTTTGGTACAGTTTTATTTCCACGTTGGATACTTGTGATACGTTCTAAATCAAGTTAAACCACACATAATTGAAGCACGATTAACATTTACTCATTTCATTAAACTAACGTAAGGTATTTGCGAAGGCTGGCCTTTCAAAGCTGCATTGCTGTATTTCAAATTACGCTTACTGATATATTGGTGTTTTGCTTCGATATATGGACCGAATTCATATATACAGTTAAAAGTGTATATAGCGTCAATACTAACGATGACAGAAATGTGATATAGGATGCCAGTCAGATTGCAAGCTCCAGGGTACCGTTTTACTAAACAGTTTACGCTTAGGATTTGCGTAAGTCTAAAACAACACGTCCTTTTATTTCAATATTTGGCAAAGCAATATTGCAAAGTAACACATCATTGGAATCGTCTCTCCGAGACGCTTCCAATGACGTGTCACATTGCAATATTGTACTTTCATTGAAGATATTATCCATGTTAATCAATTATGACTTACGCAAACATTTTCCGTAAGTTGTTTAGTAAAACGGGCTCCAGAAGAAGCTTTTTGTGTGTCCATTTCCTAGATGAATATAAAGATTAAATGAGAGTTAACATAGGACTCCTGTTAGGTAGCAAGGCTTCGGTAAGCTTTCTGCATAAATTATTTCCTTGATTAAGGTAAAGACCAAATAAGAGTTTACATGACTTCATGTTTGACTGTAGGATGGTTGGTAAATTTGCAATTCGCTATATGAACAGAATTACATTATCTTATATGACAAAAACGCTCTTTACTTGTGTCCTATTTCAGGTTTGGGTATTTCACTGCTATATATAAGTAGCACCACGGCCCTGAGTTCGTTGTTCGAGGGTTAACAGAGACTACTTGTCATTGCCTTAAACCAGTCGTGTATCAGTGTAGCATTAATTGTGCTGCCATATCTTTTCAACTTTCTCGTGAATATGTACGGAATAAAAGGCACATTTCTCATATATGGTGGATTGCTTTTGAATGAGTTTGTTGTTATTGGAATACTTGCCGTTTCTGAAAGAGAGAACAAACCCGGGACTATTAAACATCCTGTGGACGTTAATGACATCACTCGTAAAGACAATGCTATTTCAAACACGGACATAAACTGTTTTGGCCTTTTAAAACAGAAATTAATGAAACTTAAGGGTAATGTCTTGAACGTCTGGTCAACGCCTTATCTACTCCATCTCTCTGGTGTTGGACTTATCGTATCGTCTTCAAATGCTTACTTTTCACTTGTTTTGGACATTCTTCAATGGAAAGGATTTTCACAATCAACTGCGTTGTTAGTTTTTCCCGTGGCCTATGGAGATGGGTTTGTAGCTCGCATACTGCCAGGCTTGGTAAAGCAATGTAATGGTGTCACCTCACTTGTTCTCCCGATTGTGTTTGGTCTATGTGGCTGCGTTGGTCCGATAATATTGTACGCATCCTCAAACACTCTCGTTGTTTTGGTTGGTTGCGGTTTTAGTGGTATAGCCGTATCAGGTGTTATATCAGCAGCTGCAATTGTTGTCGTTCAGATAGCGGGACAAGCCAACATGGCCATCGGGTTTGGTCTCATACAAACTGCAATAGGTGTCCTGTCTGCTGCATTCGGACCTGCATACGGTGAGTGATTTTCTGTATCTAACATTGTAATAAAAGATACCTTGACAGGTCAATTGTCGTAAGCGTCATTCCTGAATTAAAGAATAGATTGATAAGCAAATCTCCATTCGTTTTGTCAGTAAAGTCATTGCTTCTTTTTGAATCATGGATTGAAAAGCAGAACCGTACTAGGTTGAATGATTTGATTGATTGTAATTGAATACCGTTTCAACACTCTTTAGTGAAATTGCTGGGGATAGCGCTTTTATCAATCCTCCTGTTTTTTAATCAACAATGATACACGTTATTGTTTCTAAGCTACTGTCTGCTTTTCACAATGCCTTGTTGAGCAGTTTAAGAATATGATGAGATAACGCCGCAATGTTCTTTTCACCATATAATAATTTTGACCAAATCGGGTCTCGAACTCAAAACCTTTTGTAGTTCTTCCCGAGTACAGTACAGGCTCAGTAAATGTAGGTCGTAGTAGTCAAATGAATAGAGGTGGTACCTGCGATCGCTTCATGGTGACACAGTGTCTAGGTACACTTTAATAGTACAGTGCATATTACCCTAATGCCAGCTTATAGATAATTGGTAATTCGTATGATACCGATGCTGAAACAGTTTGTCAAGTGTTGACACCATAGTTGTGACTTTAAAAGCCATTAAAGAGAATAATCGGACAATTTGTACTTGATAGCATGCGTATTTGGAGAATTACACCAATCAATCTGGCCATGTATTGAGTATAATCGTCTTCAACCGTTAACTCAAAGTGATTTTAAGTTTTATATCAGCTTGTTTTAAATGAATTAAATCGAAATAAAAGGATGACATACGTAGAAAACCTGTTAACATTACGCATGCGTTTAATTGATCTTGAAATTTTAAAAGAAAAGCTTAAAATGTCGTCACCAATATTTGTAACAAAACTCGCCTACAGATTTTTATCATGTATCTTGTTTACTTCAAAAATAATGCGTGTATTACATATTTCGTCACAAGAATACTGTTATTTGAAGGTTCATATTTGTGATAAACTTATGTGTTCCTGATTTTTGATAAGAGATTGATTCGTTGATCTGACCCCACCGTCATTGTCCCGCCAATTTCAACCCCCACAAGCACCACCCCCCACCACCCCCCCCACCCCCCACCCCCCCGAAAAATGGCATGTGATAAGAAATCCTCGTGATCCTCATTGAAATATACAAATGGATCAGAACCGTCAATATGAGCAGAGTTTTATTCTATTCATGACTGTATTTGCAGGCGCTATCAGGGATTCGACAGGCTCCTACGACGTGGTTCTGTTACTTACCGCGGGAATACAGCTTGTTGGGACCGTGTTGTTGATTGCAACTGCCGTTACAAGAAAGTACATGGAGGACAGCAAAAGTTCTTCTACGGGGAACGTTGTGAGTTTACCTCGGGGAGAAAGCCAGATTGAGTTAGTACACAGTGCTTCTCAACAATCGCTTAACTCCGCAAACAACGGGGAATTCTGAATTTTTGTCTGGTCCACAGAACTACCACAAGACGTCGATTTATATTTTTCAGTTTTGTATTGGAGTAGGCACGATCAAAACGAGGCGGAACGAGACACTTTAATAGAACGGGAAGCGTATGTGCTGTATTTCTCTTGCAGTCGAAGACGAATAACATGTCATTTTGGAATGTTTGGTTTATAGTGATATCAGAAATGAATATTTAACCTATACCTGTCTTTCACGAAACCGATTTTCTTCTCTGTCTGATCTTGGTAAGATGCGATTAGAATAAGCCACATAAACTTTCTTCAAGTTTCACGTAAAATCAGATTTACTATACAAGTTGCCTATTTGTAGATGATGTATAAACTGGTTGAATGCGACTTCATCTCAACAGATAGCAACATTATACCCCACCCCCCCTTTTTTATCAAGCTGTTGAATGTTTTTCTGTTACAGCTATAATATATTCTTGTGATCCATGATTGTTTCTTTCTTATGATCATTGTTTCAAATAGACGTAATACTTACTTTCAATGACAAAGTATTATTTATTGTTTGTTTCTTTTTACCATTTACGGGATCCATTTCTCTTTTAGCTTGTATGTGGTGCTTCATTGAACTTTGAATTATTTACATGAATCGTTTATAACTACATCATGGAGTGTAATTGGGCATATATGAAGTTAGTTTTTACGTAGGTATGTATGTAAATGTGTTTTGATTATACAATAATGCTATCATTATAATGATAGCCATTTCTACTACTTCTACTATGCGTATCATTTTTGCAGTCGTTATTCGAGCAAACCATACCTGCAATGAATCATTCACGCATGGAAAGCTCTCTAAACACTAATCTACTGTGTTCAAGTTGGAAGGTAGATAACCCTTATGGTGCTGGAACTGACCTCATGCTTATGCAAACAGGTTAGATCCAGGCCAGCCGCCATCTAAATTGGCGGCTGGCCTGTGATCTAACCTGTTTGCTACTCCGAGTATCTTTCCTCATCAAAATTTAGCAGAAATTTAAGGTTTTGGAAAGTAGACGACAGACAAATCTGTTTTTTGGAAATTATCCAGCATTATAAGGGTTAATAACTTGGAACGGGTATTATGTCATACTTACCGTGAAATGTTAGCCTTGTTAGGTATGTTAGCCTGAATATCGCCATGCATGCATATCAAATAATACCGCAAAATTCAAACTTAAAAAGACATATGCATAGCTGAGATTATTTGAATATTACGCATTTGAACAAGGGGTCCGGGGCATGCTGCCTGGAATTATATTCTACGTTTGTGAATTTGTCTGCTATTTTGTGACTTTTTCATGAAATAAAAAGCTATGCGATACATGTATATTCCGTATACATGATACAATTTCAAGGATCATATTACTTTGTATTCGTTTCATTTAGACCCGATCTCACGAAAGGAAAATGTCACACAAGTTATGAGACAAAATCTACTGACATTCTTATCGAAGCCTCCAAAGTAAACAAATGCAAAAATGATTTTGCGCACGTGCGTAAACGGGTAAACGGATTGCGTTTTCCTCCTCGTGTGGTATACCACTGAATAGTGGCTATTTCGCCGCCTTAGAAAACACCTTTCAAGTTCATTAAATTTTTTGATAAGGTGAACAGTACATCAATAAGATACTGATGCACGGCATATTATGTCTCAATGATACCCCAAGCATAAAGTTCTTTGGATAAAGATTAAGCCAAGTGGGTATCAACACCACTACCTCTCTATTCGATCACCGGTTCGCCGCCTCTCACAAACGATACGTATAACGCAAGTCATACCTTGCTACCACTAAATTATATCAAAGCGCTGATAGCACTGAAGGACTAAGGTGCGTTTAAAGCAAGATGATTGAGGATACATTTGAAAATTTCTTTGGGCAACATCTCGAGGAAAACAGACCCTCCTTTTACCACCATTACTATGATTATTATATCTGTGAACAGAGACTGAACGATAGTCTATTTTTCGAACATCTGGACATTTTACGATTTCCCATGAGACAACAGTTATAATGATATAGAGCAAAACAAAGCAGGTAAATCCGGACTACATTCCTAGTTCAAAGAAGGTATTAGTCCGCACGATGAAGGCGGATGTTAAATGAGTAATTAGGGTCAGACCGCCGTTTGTGTATCGATAATCTGCCGGCCCTCAAAAAGTGGTATGTAAATTCAATGGACTATTTTTACAAAACTACTTCTTAGTTTCGTCAAAGGTTGCACAGTGGCCATATATGACGAATTTCATGATCTCGAGGAGCTATATATTTTATTGGCATTAATTCATTTAACTTATTTGAGTAATCTGTGTTGTAACAGGTTCGTCTACGCCTCTTATTAAATAAACATAGGTAGAATTTGTAAAAGATGTATATGTTACGATATAACAAGTAGTGATGATGAACATAGACAAATAAGACAGATGGTGCCGATTGTAGAAATAAACAGAGTTTGTTTTTTATCTGTAGAAATTTTCATAACGAAACCTTTTTATCCCAATGCGAAATTTGAAGGATTTTCCACCGGCCGTATGACTTGTAAATATACGTACTCTCTCAATTGGATATATGGCAAAACATCACATTTTGTGAATCCAAACTGCGAAAATCGAATTCGAGCGGGCGAAAAAGATAAAATTTGGCATCCATCTTGTATGTTGACAACTCGATATTTGATCACGCGATTAAAAGTTATTTCAGGAACTACTTTTTTGATCTCCCCGATACAACCGAGGTCTGTGGTCTGCCAACATCACCGAGGGGGTCCTATTGATACCCTTTTGTCCTTTTTTTAAAACAAAGCACTTGGTTTTGATTGTCCACGGAAATCTGTTTTGGATATGCATAATTAAACTATAAGGCCTTTTCGCGCTATTCATAGACGGCACATGGTTCAATAAAACTTGATTATACATGTTGTCTTTTATTCTAGTACACTCTATTTCTTTGCAGTGTGTTATTTACAGTGCCAATGGCAGCTGCAATTTGCTTTATTAATCTTCTTTTGTTAATAAGAGACAACAGCGATATAATTTTATTAATAATAATCAACTACCGTGAAAATGATTCAACCCGATCATGACTATGTAATTCAAAACATGAAAATACAATTAGAGACCAATAAAACGTGAAATGAAACATGTATACTGAAATGAAATTTAGGTGTAGTGAATTAATGCAAAATTTTTCATCTCTTACTCCGTAATATTCAACTTTGTCGAACCCACCTTAAAATGCGATAAAAACAATTGTGATAAAAGAATAAATTGACATCTACAAGAAATTTATCATTTTTGTGAACGAGCAATTTCTCCTTTTCCCAAATTGTTTTCTACTCTATCAGAAGATTTCTTTTGTACTTTAATCACATTTTGAAGTGGCGTCTACAAGCACATATTAATTTGGGAGATTCGAAAATTCGGCCTTTTTATAGGGTTAAACTTATTTTTTTACATCGATTGTGAAACAAGTTCTTGCAATGTAGATGTATGGTAATTCAGCAATTTCAATCATCCGGGTACCTTTTTATTAAACATCCTATTCTAAAAATGTGCATAAGTTCAAAACAACACTCCCTCGTGTTTCAATATTGGGCTTAGGAATGTTGCAAAGTAACACATCACTGGAATTGTCTCTCCGAGACATTTCCATTGATGTGTCACATTGCAATATTGTTCTTTCATTCAAGATACTTTCCATGTTTATGAGTTTTGGCCTACGCAAATATTTTAGTAAAACGGTAACCTGGTGCCTTCCAAGTTTTTAACAAAGTTGATTTTGTGGATCTTTTATTTTTAAGGCCTCGAGGAACAATGTATCAAAGCCAACTCACTCTTCTGTTGAATGTATCCTGCATCTTTGGATGAGTGTATGTATTGAACAAGCCATATAAGGCCTACAAAGTAGTGCCAGTAAACACCTTGGTTTTCTCGGATGTCTTTTGGGGGTAAACCAATCATCAACGGTTGTCGCAGCTGTTTGATTTGCGGTTTGCGGGCCACGGAGGAATGTTATTGAAATCTGGATTATGTGCTTATCAAAGGTTGTTGCATACTATACTTCCAATAATATCAATTTGACGGAGCGATTTAAATGATTTGTCGTAACAATTTAGGGTTCAGAGAGAAAATAAAGAAATGGGTAAGTGGAAGTCTCTCATTATCCAAACTTATTAGGAAGATCAAGGTATTGGGAATACGAATAACAAAATAGAACTAATCAAACCTTATATTGTTGTTCTGGTTTGAGGTTAAATGTGTTAAAAAATAAATTGTACTCCAAATGGCTAACATCTTAAGTTTTGATTCGTGAACTTAAGGTATCCCACCCCGTGATGGAGAAAAATCAGAAAAGTTAGAATAACTTAGACAGAGATTTATCAGAACAAAAGTGCAGGTATAAAATCAAGTTTCAATCACTAGAATTTTCTATTGTTTGAAATCATTTTTTGCCACCTTTCTTTCGTGTAATCTTAATTTCAATGTAAAAACTGTTAATCAAGGGTATGACATTATCATGGATTTAATAACAGATTAATTGTTATTAATTTTGTAAATATGAATTCAAAATCAGACATTTTCGGTAAATTGGCTCAGTGAATGCCTTTGAAATGGTAAACGTTTTCATAGTTACATTTCAATTGATTCTTTAACCAAAGCAAATACAAGTTTTCCATCAGGGGTGAACTGATTGTCTCCACATTGATTTTGTCTGCGATAACAAATGAAACACGCTATCGCACCATAACAAACCGATCTTAATTGTTTCTCGTTAAAATAAGATAGAGTTTTTGCTTTTAATCAAAATATGCACAATTTGCCATATTCCAATATCTATCATTCTTGCAATGCACATCACCTGGTACCGAATAAAACATTGACAATCAACTTTTTATTACCTTCATTTTCATTTGAATTTTAAGAGATGAAATATGCATTATATATTAAAATCATTAACACCATCTGCGCTTATTTGTTGTCTGTTTCTCGAATACCGTCTGCAAAAATAAAAGTAATAAGCATTCGCTCAAATAAACGTGTTAACAAAATACGTAGCAGACGACTTAAACATTTATATAAACAAAACCAGAAATCGTTCGATATGAGATTTTTCTACTTTTATCACAATTGCTTTTTACCAATTTAATAAGGTTTTACCAATTCTATATGGTGTTATCTGCGTCTGTCGTCGCTTTCAATTTGGACTAGTCAGAACATCTAATATCAGGGAAAGGTAGACAGAAGGTTTTGTATATGTTTATAAGCGTGTGCATCCCTGTGCATTTCCATTCTTGCTTTGGTGACGGACTCAGACGGACTCAACCATGCAGTTAGCAATAAATTGATCGCACTTGGGCTCTGCTCGTACCTGGGGCTCGTAGAACCATCTTGTTATGAGCGTTCAAAGGCGGAGGGACCAAGTAAGTTATTTTGATTATAATTTCGAAGACGCCTTGGAGAATCGGTGTAACACTGGTGAAAGACATTTACTAATTAGTGAATAATTTAGTGTCGTGTTACATGCATCCATCAGGGTTAGCGTTTCGAATAGTGCTTCCTTTGAAAACCTCGAAGACACTTTTTCGTGAAATTCGATTTGGATACTTAAGACTTTGTCACATTGTGTTTAAGTAACACACCTTTTTCCCATTTAGTTAACAATTTCTCTCAATGCAGTCTGCCCTCAAAACGTTAGATATGTAAAATAAATCTATATGGTTTTTGGTTTCTTCTAAGTATTCGGTTTGCTCATTTAATGTATGGATCTAGGAGAATATAACGACGCTACCCTTTATATGTTAACTGTTACCCAATCTACATTGTCTAATTTGAGCGAGCTATTTCGCCCTTCAAACGCCGATATTTTCGAACTTGTTGTTTGGTTCCCGGAAATTAAATAGACGAATCTGGAACAAAAAGTACAACAATACCATTTATCCCTACGATCAAAACTGACAAAGCTGACACATTTACAAGTATCTAGAAAACCATTATGACATACGGATAAATTGGTCATAATGATCAAAATATTCACTTAGTCACAATGCTTTTTTCTATTGCCGTAAATTCGATATTTACTTATCCTGCTTTTTCGACGTCCAATGTGATTTCCAATTTGAACCAATCAAAATTTTCCATAAGAGGTAATGGATCAAATATGTGAATTTTACAATTATTTGATGTTCCAACAATTGAACATACAGTCTAACTTGTGTTAAGCAGCCACCCTTTTAAGCAACCAACCTGCCTTAAACAACCACTGTAGAAAGTCCCATTGTTAGATTTATAGTGTACATCAACTTGCGTTAAGCAGCCAACCTGTCTTTAACAGCCAATTTACTCTGTCCCGTAGGCTGACCTCTTAACACAAAATTGACTGTATAATTTTACGACTTATAATTGATTAACACAGATCTTACACATGTTTATTTGAAAGTCTTTGGAATAAATGAGGGGAAACTGAATAAAGCATCTCGTTGATTGGTCTCTACAACCCATGTCAAATGAGTAGATTTCTATCGGCGATTGTTCTCCTCTTGCAGTCGGCAATCTGAACCTATCACCGTATTTCCTTTATACCACAACAACCGGCATTTTTTAAGAATACTAGTGGGTGTGAAGGCGAATGGTCGTTAGAGCGTCGGGTACAACACGACTGCTATGTGTTCAAACCCAGGCTCGTAGATACATGTACGTAGAGGTACTCACCTATGTATACTAGTAAATGAAAATCTACAGTTTACATTGAGCACCGCGTAGAATTTCTTCACTTCCTCCTGAAGGTTTATACCTATTTATTGCCTGAAACACCATTAGATTGCACCAGATGGAACATAGGCAATACGATTTTCACGGCGCATTCCCTTTTTGATTAATCAATATCCGGTGCTAGTAAGCTTTTTAGTTACCTATCCAGAAAGCAGTATCCTGTTTCCTGTGTGGTTTCTAGAGTAATCTGAAGTTGACGATTTAAGGAGTGGTCAAAATGATCAAATCATTCATTGCGATCATTGTCATTTTTACCCATTGTCGTCCGGTTGTTACTAACTTTCATGTTATTTCTGTTGTCCATATTCAATTGTGTTAAACCATTACCAAACAATAACGACATTTGCCTAGTTTATTGCAGACGGCTCTGGAAAACATTGTTGGAAAAGGAGAAATAACTCTTAACGAACAATTTCTCCTATCTCACACTGTTTATGCCCTATCAGAAAATTGTTTTTTAATTACATCACATTTTGAAATGTCACCTGCAAACATTTTCAATTTGAGACAGTGGAAAATTTGGCGTTTGGTAAAGGGTTAAACAGTGAGTAAATGTGTCTTGTTATAATTCGACAGATGTTATGTGCTTCCTGGATGCCGGTATAACGATCCTTTTGGGCGATACATACAATCTGGGCTTTCCATCATGTGAGTCGTACACCTGTCTTACAACGTCACTACGCTGTTGTCGGTAAGATTTCTTTACAAAATTACCTGTATAAATGTGTCAACAAGTAAGAGTTCTGTGAGGTTCATTGGCACAATGGTTACACCCGAACTCAATGATGGCCTATTTGAGTGGGCGACATTTGTGCATTTGAAGAACCTCGGCCACTTGAACCGAGAGTCCCGAATTCGATCCTGATCAGGCAGTGATTATTAACTTAACTAGCCCCCATATCGGCGTGAGCACGGGTTTGGTTTCCAGGAAGCAGTCATCGCGAGCTTTAAGCTTCCATCACAATCGACGTGAAATAGTTCATACTGGTACTGGCCTGTTTGGCCCATCAACTGAAGCACTTTTGAAAACAACTGTTACAAAAGTGTGCGTAGCCTTCTAACGAGAGATAGAAGTTCCAACTACCAACTCATAAAAAACAAGAAATATATTCAGTGGTATGCTTTATCATGAGTACACAACAGTGTAAAAGTGCGTTCGTTCAATAGAAAAGCTGGTTATACGGAAATGAAACAAGAGTGTGTTATGTAATTACTTTTCAAACACTAATAACTATGTCAAATACTATTTTCATCACACAACCCAAGACATTTGTCCAATATGAGCTCTGATCAAGAATCCAAAGAGAACAGTACCTTAAATAATTTCTTATCACATAACCCAAAAACTGTGTTCAATTTGATTTATTTTCGCATAACCTAAGAAGTTTGATCAATGTAATAATCCACCACTTAGCCAAAAGGAAATGTTTCTTATATTTTGTTTTAATAATTCAACGATGTTCTTCCATTGGCAGGAGTGAACCGGGTTACCATACGATGTGAAGGACGAGAACGACACAACAAAGCCATGTAAAAGCCAAGCTTAGTAAACACTGACTATGTCGTACTTTATTCAATTTGATTTATTTTCGAATAACCTAAGAAGTTTGTCCAATGTAATAATTCACCACCTAATCCAAAGGAAATGTTTCTTATGTTTTGTTTTCATTTCTCAATGATATTCTTCCATTGGCAGGAGTGAACTGGATATAACATTTGTTCCTGGTTGTAATGCCGTGCGAACTCCTGAAACATGTGAATGGGTATGGAAGGACGTGAACGACCCAACAAAGCCGTGTAAAGGACCTGCTTAGTAAATACTGACAATATCGTACCGAATACTAAAACTTGACAGTTTCTCGTAATTATGTGTGCAACATATCATACACGACTAATCACGTCTTAAAAGAACATTTAATTTGATATTGATTTAATAACTCATGCATTGTTTTTGTAACAATTTGAGTAATAAACTGAATAAATGAATGAATGAAATGAATAAACAGATACCTAAGTAAAACATGTTTATTATGTGTTTGGAAAGATAAGGGCAAACTGAATTAAGTATATTGTTGATTGATCTTTATTAATAACCCATGTAAAATGAGCAGATTTTAATTCACCAATACTCTCTTTCAGTTGGCACTGTTGACATATCAACGTTTATTTCTTGGCGACAATCTGCATTTCTATAACACTAAATATGGTTGTTAAGGAAATGTTTTAGTCACAAGTACTAGTAACAAAAAACAAGGTGTTAAGATTCTCAAATATGCATGACCGATTAGCCGTTACCTTTCTACAACGATGGAGTAATGTATGAATCTTTTCTGGCATCGGACACTCTTTCAATGCCACCCGAAATTCACGTATCTTTTTTTCTTAATTGTATCTGAAATAGTTACCCACGTCGGCCTTAGAAAGTGTTCAACTTATATTTTTAGAAATGGGACACTATTCACAATTACCAAAAATTCACGAGTATATTCTTGTCTCAATTGTGTTTGTAATAGCTATCAAAGTCGGCCTAAGAAAATGTACAGACTTCTTCACAAATTGTTTAAGGCCGCTTTCAACAAAATCATCCTGTCTCTAAGTGGATACCACCCTTTTTAGACTTCAAGCTGGTTTTATCAGTCGGTAGTCTGTCCCTCCGGTATTACCAAAACACTGTACAATGGATGGAAGCATTGGGTCCTGGCCCTTGCGTATACCTCGCACTGACCTTGTACGGGGTATAAGCTAGTACCGAGACCCTAGGTGAAAGGGTGGGCCTAGATATTCAACCATCGACCTACTAGACCTATAGACAGGTAACAAAGGGAACAATACTAGTACCTCTATGACAACCACAGTGTTTACATTCTGAGGCGAAATTCATTTCAGACGATGGTAAAATCAATTATAAAATTGGCAAAAGTATCGGTGGAAACAATGCATTACATGCTTTGATATCTCAACATTGAATAAATCGTGGTTAAACAACATTTCGTTCATGATGATCTTTAAATTTGCAAAGCCATTGCTACATGTATGGCAGCAAACGTATTAAAAAGGGAGAAACGTTGGACTACTCACTTAATTCGTTTTTTTCCAGCGGGAATTTTATTCTAGTCAAAATTGAAGGTAAAAGAACACGGCGAATGATAGCATGAAAAACATTTCCAAAATAGACAGAAATCATTGGGAAAAAGAGATAACTCGCTCATAAGGAGCAATTTGATCCTTTTGTTCGATGGGTTTCTTGATTTATCTTTAGATGTTTCAAAAAGAGGCATTCTTTAGTTCAATTGAAGTTTGAATTCCACTTTTTACTCTAAATGATATTGACAACAGTCATTACAGCTACCTGCATTGACCGTAATTTTTAAAAAAGAAAAAAAAGTAATTTAGTGCTTTATCTGGTCCAAGCTAGAAGCAACAGTGGCCAGGGGCCCCAGCATTTGCGTATGATATACACATGGCCCCTGACCCCTAGCTAAAAGTGTCAGCAGCCTATAATTACTACATGTATATGTGTTCAAAAACAAACATTTTCTTTCAGTTATTAGAAAAAAAGGTATTATGTCGTTGTGGAATAACTTAATGTGGTCCATGCTTCTATCTATAGTAGTGAAACATTCAATACATAGAAGTGAAACTTACAATCTTCATAATTCGTATAAGGGACAATTCAGTTCTTTATAATTATAATCTTATATGGTTGGTTCACAAAGAAATAACAAGAGCCAGTTTAAAAGTTTATACAAATGTATTTTCCGTAAATCATGTAATTTTCCTTGCAATGTAATGAGCCTTGTGGATACAATATATAAAAATAAAACTCAATAATATTTACACAATGCCATCTCAAAATCAATGAAAGGTTGCACAGTTGTACAAGAAAATACTAATAACAAGAACGAGTCAACTTTACGATGTAATGAAACATAAAAACAAAAGGAAACAAAGATTTAAATGTGAAACACAGTTCGGGAAAGTTTCTCCCAAACCGTCAGCGTAATGTATGATCTCCTAATCAGACAATTAATAACTCACTGGCTAATAATGTTTGGCCATACTACCCTCTGTTTTGTTACGAGAAACATGACATACAAGACAAAAACATCAAACATCAACGCGTATGTGTTACTCTAAATCAGTAAGAATGGTCTAGAAACCTGTTTAGGTTGCAAGGAATGGCCTAACTCCGATCAGAGACACAGATGAACATTGATCTATGTCTGCTCGGATGATCCACGCTGTAACTGTGTGTTATAGACGTAGAATGAAATATCTACGTCTGGATCATTCGGAATAGGACTGGCCCTGAGCCATCAGTGGCATGTGCTTGTAACATATCATCTAATCTATCACCAAACAATAACGACATCTGACCAATATAGTACAGACAACCCTGGAAAACAGTGTGGGAAATGGAGAAATTGCAATTTCTCCTTTTCCCAAAATGTTTTCTACCCTATCAGACGGTTATTTTTCAATTTCATGACATTTTGAAGTGTGGTCTGCAAACTCTTTCAATTTGGAACGGATGAAAATTTGGCAATTGGTTAAGGGTTAAAGTGGGACTGTTAGGATCTAAGGGGTTGAATCATTATTTATAGACGGTAATGTTAACTCATGCTTGCTTGTTCCATACAAGAACTGCATCCACCTGAATGTGTACAATTTTTCAAAATGAGGTACTAAACTTTTTGTCTGGAATGTCACATAACCACTAAGTCCTTTGTTATATCTTACACCAAAAATGCACATAAATTGACGAATAAATCAACTGTTTTCCTTTAATGATTTTGATTAAGTGAAGCAAACAACATGAAACCATTACATGACATGCACAAGCATATTTGCAAAATACTACATATTTAATTGCTATTCAATGATATTAATGGGAGGATTTGCTACATTTGTATTTGTAGGAAACTAGATTCACATAATCCTTTACCAAATGCCAAATTTTAGTCTGTCCCAAATTGAAAG
Organism: Cerastoderma edule; assembly: GCA_947846245.1. Lineage (NCBI taxonomy): Eukaryota > Metazoa > Mollusca > Bivalvia > Cardiida > Cardiidae > Cerastoderma > Cerastoderma edule. The sequence continues at coordinate 19,520,676 of OX401406.1, forward strand.
GGTTTGAAGACGACATTTCAAAATGCTATAAGATTGGAAAATAATCTTCTGAAGGGTCAGAAAACATTGTGGGAAAATTAAAAATTGCTATGTTTTTCTGAGTCATATGCATCAATCTGGTTAAATGTCGTTATTGTTTAGTAATGGATTAAACAAAAATGAAATGGCTCTCATCCATTTACCGGATACCAAAGAGTAACGAGCAATCTTTCCTTTTCTGACAATGTTTTCTGCCCCTTCAGAACTTTATTTTCCAATTCCATCACATTTTGAAATGCTATCTGCAAACTCTTTCAATTTGGGACAGTCAAAGTTTTGGCATTTGGTAAAGGGTTTGTAAATGGTAGTATACATTTGATGAATATATTGACATCGTATTTAACTCTTTCTTGCATAATCACAAATGTAATCAGACCAAAACAACTCTAGAGACAAAACAGAGTGTGAAAAAAGTAGAAAATAGTTTCTCCCCATTGTCACAAAAGACCCTGTATAATTGTCTTCTGCTGATGTTTCCAAATTGAAACAGCCACACAATTCAATATGAGGAAAACTACTCCAGTACTCCTTCAAAACGTAAATGAAAATGGAAGATGATTTTTGGAAAAGATAATCAATCTACATTTTCTGATTTTGTTACACCATTTCAGTCCCCATAACATAACAGATAATTATCTGTTTTTGTTTGTAATTATTGTTCAGTTAATCTTTTTTTTTTTATCTCAACTACTTAATACATTCTGCATGGGAGATACCTAGGCTAAAACAAACTGACTAGATTCTCTAGGTATACCGGTACAGCTAGCTTCTATAATGACAAATTTGATTTTGTTAATTGCATAAGATGACAGTATTTATCTAAACAATTTTTCAAAAGCTACATCACAGTGCAAAGAACATGAAAAGACATGAAACATAATGAAAGCAGACATAATATTCAATCAATCTTAAATTCATAATTTCAAACATACACCAAACAAGGTAATGTCTATGAAATGGTTCTATACATGTTTACCTAAGTATTCCAGATGTACACATACATTCAACCTAGAATTCCAGATGTATTCATATGTTCTACCTAAAATTCCAGATGTACACATACATTCGACCTAGAATTCCAGATGTACACATACATTCTACCTAGAATTTCAGATGTACACATACATTCTACCTAGAATTCCAGATGTACACATACATTCTACCTAGAATTCCAGATGTACACATACATTCTACCTAGAATTCCAGATGTACACATACATTCTACCTAGAATCCAGATGTACACATATGTTCTACAAAGAATTCCAGAGGTACACATAAGTTCTATCAAGAATTCCAGATGTACAAAGACGTTTTACCTACAATTCCAGAGATACACATAAGTTGTACCAAGAGTTCCAGAGGTACAAAGAAGTTCTACCAAGAATTCCAGATGTACACACATGTTCTACCAAGAATTCCAGAGGTACATATCAGTTCTACCCAGAATTCTAGATGTACACATAAGTTCTACCAAGAATTTCAGAGGTACAAAGAAGTTCTACCAAAAATTCTAGATGTACAGAAATTCAACCCAGAATTCCAGATGCTCACAAAGTTCTACCTAGAATTCCAGAGGTACAAAGAAGTTCTACCCAGAATTCCAGATGCACACATAAGTTCTTCCCAGAATATCAGTTGCACACAGACATTCTATATTGAGATGTAAACAGAAGTTCTCCTGACATTTCCAGATATAGACAGAAGTTACACCCAGAATTCCCAATGAACATAGAAGTTCTACCCAGAATTCCAGATGGACAATTCCCAGAATTTCAGATGAAGACAGAAGTTCTAGCTAGAATTCTAGGTGTACATAGAAGCTATACTCAGTTTGAAACAATATTATGATAATGGTATCTGATGCAAAAACATCTTAAATTGTTAGTACAAGAAAAGATTAAATCCTTATCTTCATGACAAAACTCAATGCAAGATCATAGTAAGCTCCTCAAGTTTATAAAAGACTTACTAAAATCTTATATTGACCCCTTGATGTATGCACATTTCAACACTCTTGAAGCAAAAAGAATGCTGAAGAAATGATTGCAACATGTTAAGAAAATGCTCAGCAAAAGCAATTTTTCATTGACCCAAAGATTTTCTCTAATCAACCCTTTCCCAAACACCAAATATTTGACTGTTCCAAATTGAAAGAGTTTGCAAATGACATTTCAAAATGTGATGAAATTCGAAAATTATCTTCTGTAGAAAACCTTGTGAGAAAAGGATAAATTGCTCTTGATGAGCAATTTCTCCTTTTCCCACAATGTTTTCCAGAGTCGTCTGCAACAAAGTGGTTGAACGTTGTTGTTGTTTGGTAATGGGTTAAGCAATCCATCCTTTTATTACACTGGTTTTTTAACACAAACCCATACTAAACAGTTGCCGTCTGCTTTGTTTTGAGGTTGGACAATTCACAGAATTCCCAAATGATGGAATGGTTTAACAAGTTGTAGAACATGGATACCGCTAGGTTGTCCCTCTAACATCAATACTGAGTAACAATTCTTGCAGCTTTCATGACCTATACTTCCTGAAATAAACAAAAGAAAGGTAAGTACAGTTCCTGTTCAAGAATGTAATATATCTAGAACTCATTTGTTACAAATACAAACTACAAACAAAAGGTGATACTTGTTAAAAACCCATTCTGACAAAGGAAGAAATTGCTTGTCAAAAACAATCTCTGCTTTTGTCAAAAGTCATCTGCTTTGGGCCCATCAAGTTCAATCTATATCTGTGGTATTAGGTGAAGCTCAGTTTTTAAAGCTATAAAATAAAACAATTTTCCCAAGGCCATGCTTGATCCATAAAGATATCAAAGTCACAGGTCAAGGTCAAGACATGAGATGAATACATGAATTGATCATCAAAACTGTGCATAGAAATGTTTCCCCAATGTCAAGGTCATTAAACAAGTATATCAAGGACATAACTGTTAAGCGATCACAGATAGCACAATGATTGCCCAAGAGAAAGGACATTACAAATTATGTCATGGTCACAAAAATGGAGGAATGAAACCAGGTCTGAATGTTCTTTCTCCAAGATCAATGTAATATCATAATATATGTCAAGGTCACAAACCTGAAGTGATTATCACAGATATGTATTACAATGTGTTTCCAAAATCAAGGTCATTAAATAAATATGTCAAGGTCACAAACCTGAAGTGATTATCACAGATATGTATAACAATGTTCTCCAAGATCAAAAATCTACGTCCCAGCCAGACAGTTCATCAGGAGGAACTTCAAGGGATTTCGGGTAGTGGTCAAAATTACTATAATCAGCAGGTCCCTTTACCTATAAAAAGAGAAAAAACAATTAAAATAAAAAGCCTACAATCTTATGTAAAACAATATTTTCAAAGAAACATCATTGGTTAGATAGCCATAATTAGGAGGATAAAAAAGCTTCATAAAGAAATCTTTGATGTTTTATGGGTTTCTTTTTATTCCCGGAAGAAAAGGTGATGCATATTTCAAATTTGTTTAAAGTTTTCTTCATTTATTGATCGTATAAATACATGTATTTAAGTCAATAATTAACAATATTAACCCACACAATGTTCTAAATGTTCTTTTTATCGAGACTCATCAATGTCAAATAACCTTTATGCCAAAATACATACATTAATATGTAAACTAGCATTCTTGTAAGTCAAAGAAATTCAGTGTACCAAAAATATCATTCTTTGACAGTAACTAAATGCCAGGTTTGAAACAAAAACATATATACATTTAAAAAGTATCAAAAAAACATTTTTATTGCTGGTTAGAAATGGAATTTCCTCTTTCCTTTTCATTGAGATTCAAGAACAATCATACAGAAATGTTATCATACTTGGCTTACATTTCATGAATTCAAAATACTGACGGCATGATGTGTTCAAGAAACAATGTCCATCCTTTGTAAATGGTCATCAAATGACAAACAAAGTAGGACAATGAGTCTCAATAATACATGATGCAAAACTGTTTTTGTCAATTTGATGATTGCCTTGCTTCTGAAATTATATTTTGATTGCTATGTCTGACATCCATAATTTCATTTCTTGCAATACTTTTGTCTTATATTGTCATGTTTGTTTTTTTCATGAAATTATTTGGTGACAAACTGTTTGGTTTGTATGTTGTCAGAGATCTTTGAACTTGATCTTTTGTGAATGTTTCTTGTGCAATAAGTGCATTTAAACCAATACATGAAGTATAATTATCTATAAAAAGAGATTTTAGGACTTTGCAGCAGCTGCTGGAGATGAGTGAATTTGATCAATGTCCAATCAATGAACACAAATTGAAATCATAGGCAAAGAGTGGCAAATAACATTAACAAAAAATCGTTATTAAATTTTCTTTTTAATAAACTATGTCATAAAAATGCAAAAGTTAGATGATCTATTAATAAGTCTTTACTTTAACATTTGGAACACATAAGCAAATCTAGCCATCTAACCCAATCGTTACAAGTAAATTACGAAGGAAAACTACACAAATTCTGTAAACATCGGGAATATTTGTCGTCATATCACCAAAAGCCTATTGCGCAAGCAGTTGGAGCATCTACATGGAAATAAGGACACCAAATATATTCTGATTGGTTGAAAAATTAGGACCATGAAGATGATAGCCAATGGGAAGTCCTCTTACATAAGCCAAAGGAAGTGCTTACAGATGTATGAAGGAATTGCAACAATCTTTATGGACTGTTTTTGTATGAATGGAAATATACTGATTTGTGTGTGAAAAGTCTTTGGAAGTGTATCATTTAAACTTCTTCCTATTCATTCCAAAAGATTAAACATGGAGTTGTCAGAATTTCAAACTGATTCAGCATTGGCAAATACATTAACACACATAGTGATACACTTAGCATTTATGTATAATTAGATATATGGGCCGCGTCACGCGAAAAGGGGCACTCGGACATAAATAAAAACCACTGACTCAGCTCTTTCTTAGTGCTATTATTCCAGCATCTAGTCACGACAGTTATCATTTGTATTTATTTAAAGGTAGAACTTGATGTCCTCTAAGATCGCAAACAGTGTAACCCCAGACCAGCCGCCACGTCACTGACGTCTGGGGCTACACTGTTTGCTTTGTCTGAGTGACCCTTTTCCCGTGATGTGGCCCATATTATTATGCTTATACAAAGAAAAAGGAGAAAACAGCTTTCAGTCCATAAGGTCATACTTTCTAATGTAAAACTGCATTTGTTTAAACCTTTTCACTATTTCCAGAGTATTTTGACCCAGATGACATTAACCACTGAATGAAGTAATACTTAAAAAGTATTGAAAACTGTGTAGCTTTCTAACCTTTTAGTGACAGAAGAATTTGCTTCTGGGAACTGTTGTACTAAACCACTTATGAAAGATTGTGTTTAGGTCAAAATTGATCAACATGGATAATATCATATATAAAATTACAATATTGTAATGCGACACATCATTGAAAGCCTCTCAGGGAGACAATCCCAATGATGTACTAAATTGCAATATTACTTAACCCAATATTAAAATAAAAGGGAATGTTGTTTTGAACTTACGCAAATTTCTAGCATAAAATGTTCAGTGAACGCTACCCTGGTGAGGATATTAGCATATCTTACCTGTAATTTGTTTATTTCAGTATGTTGCACAATTGTTTGATTCAATCATCAGTTATTGGGGTAAGGTTATTAGTCAAAAATTATTTCCAAAAATAAACATAGGGGGATAATGAGCAAAAGCATTGGTGTGTTATATCTCACCGTTTTCCAGTCTCTGAATTTGGGCTCCTTTTCCAAAATAATTTAAAATTAATATTTACCAGAATAGAGTTTGTTTTGTCAACAAAAGCAATGATGCTTGCAGTTAACACATTTCGACTTTTCTAGTTCATCTTTAGAAAAATTGTTTGAATTAGATCTGACATTGCATGCAGGCTTTTAAAAATTTAAAAAGTCACATATTAAATTCTCTGCTTTTTCAATAAAGGTCTATTTTGCAAATTTGCAAGTAACCTAAAACAACTTACACAATAAGCATGCAAAAAAAGCATAAAGAATATTTATGCGATTCCTTACAATGTATTTCATGACTAGACCAAACTAAGAGTAACATTAATTATCATTAGGGCTTTACATTGAGTCTAAAATTTTCAGACGTGCTGCTTTCTTCTGCTACAAGTGCTTTTAGCTTGAGTCAATATGAAAAAATGGGTTGAAGTGAGTTATTAACGCATAACCCATTCCTCGATATGGGAGCTGTGACTCGTCGAAGTTCAAAGCAGCAGCAAAGGACAAAAAAAGCATTAAAAAAACATTCTCTTTCATGATTGGGTGAAAGCTATTGTATTAAATGGATAAATTGCTTGTTAAGGGAATTTGTCCTTTAGTCGAGATTTAGGTAAATGAGTTATCATTGAATAGGGGGGATGACGCATTCATGATTCAGTTGTCTTAAACCTGCTTTTTGAATAGAGCTGGGACGGGTAGCAATTTACTACCCGGGTACCCGAGGGGATATTACCCACAGGTACCCGATTAGATATTGTTCTCCCTTAGATCTATTACTTTTCCTCTCTTACATTACCGTTTAAATGTAGAATGGCCATGAGTAATGGTTCCAGGCGTTTGTGACTTACTGCGATGATCAAAACATAAAAATGTTGATTGTTTCAATAGCTGATGAGCAGCCTACAAGTTTGAGAGTATAGTGTGTGTGACATATTTGTGAACATGTTGAGAAATAAGTTGGGATTTATGATTGCTTGTTTGGGATATAGAATCTTCTAATTCACTATAGACGAGTGCTTATTCACACATCAACATTTACCCAGGTAAAAATAATGTCAGGTAATGGGTAGTGATTTGCTACCCAGGTACTCAAGTATCTGTCCCAGCCCTATATTTGAAGGTTTAATATCTATTTGAACAATGCCATTAAAGTGTCCTATCAAACTTAATAAAATAGAAACCATCATAAAGGGAGACAACCACATTTGACAACAAAAATAGAGTAATGACAAAGTAACCTACCTTTGGTACTAGGGGAGGTACCATGGTTCGTTTCACAAGTCCATCCCAGTCAAAACCTTGGAACCATCTGTTTATGAAAGAAAACAAAAATAACACATGTCATTTATTCCACGTATTTCCCTATGCTGAATAATTATGAAAAGGAAATCATAAAATAAGGTTATCAATACAATTGCAATTTCCTATAGAAAGTAGAACCATTGATGAACAAAATGAGGGTTCAACGCAAGATTATAGTAAGTGCTTCACAAACGTGAACCCTTGAACATCATGATTATTCTGATGCATTTTTACTTTTTCCACAATAACTTCCAAAAGGAGAATTATTTGCTTAAAGGCAAAACAAAAATTATGGGACTAGGTCAGTAACCTGGTATAATGAGTGTGTGCATGAGAATAAGTACAGTGATTTCTCGTTAATCCGAACACGTCCGTTCCCAACGAAATGTCCGGATTACCGATTTATCCGGACTAATGAAGTAGCGCATGTTCTTATACACATTAAGACATAAACGGTCTGTATGCACGTGTATACTTATAACACTCTAGCAAACGCCAAATTGTCGACCGTCCCAAAAATAATCTTCTGATATGACAGAAAACATTGTGGGAAAAGGAGAAATCGCTCATCATGAGCAATTTCTCCTTTTCCCACACTGTTTTCAAAAGTTGTCTGCAACAAACTGGTCAAATAATTCCGTTCCCTTACAATTTAGTTCGGATTGCGAGACATTTGGATAATCGGGGTTCGGATAAACAAGGCTTCACTGTACATGTATGCAGTTTTTACTCATTTCCTTCAGTAATGTAAAGAACTTGCGAGTAAAGCAAAGCATTGCATTATTACTTTATCCTTACAACAACTTAGTTCTTTACTCTACTTACTTGTTTTTCTTAATATCAACAATGCCATTTTTGCCATAGCCAAGCCGTTCTGTGGGGTTGTATCGGCATAGTTTCTTTATCAAGACATGAGAATTTCGTGGAATTTTCTTTGGGAATTCTATAACGTCTATACCCTTCAATATGATGTTGTATGTTCTCATGGGGTCTGACCCTGAGAATGGTGGGCTGAAAGAGAAACAAACAGGAATTAATATGGGGAATACAATTGAATGGTGTTTTAGGATGCTTGAAAGCTAAAGTCACTCAGCGTGCATTATGAATTTATGATGATGTGGATAAGCATATATAATACATGTATATTGATTTATTTACAGGCTAAAATCAATTTGATTTAAAATATATAAGAATTTGTATTGAATGAATGATAGCTAATAGGTAATTTGTAATAAATGTATGATATCAAATAAAGAATTTGTAATGAGTTAATGATATATGAATACTTTAAATGAATAAGGAATCACAATTTATTGTTAATTCAATAAATTGATAAAATCATCAAAATTTATAAATAATTCAAGTCAGGTGGCATAACCAATCACAATTAAAGACATAATTTCCTTGTAAAATGTTCACATAATTTATTTTACCTCTTTTTTCTTCCTTTTTTTCTTCAGTTTATATAATTTTATTCCAAGTATCAAGTAACATAATTTGACATTCATTTACATGTTTTCATATTTCTATACAAGAACCGGTATCTGGCAACAGATGTGATAAAGACAGATAACAATAGAGTTAAGGGGTAAAGAAAAAAAATCTATTCCTACCTCCCAGTGAGTAATTCAAACATGAGTATTCCTAATGACCAGTAATCAGCGGCAAAGTCATGGCCCTTGTTCAGTATAATCTCAGGCGCGACATATTCCGGGGTACCGCAGAACGTCCATGTCTTTCGACCAAATCCTATCTTCTTGGCAAATCCAAAATCAACCTACAAGTGGAAAGAGAAATTGTTTAGAAAACATTAACCCTTTACCAAACGCCAAATTTTAAGACTGTTTGCAGACAAATTTCAAAATGTAATATAATTGAAAAATAATCATCTGATAGGGCAGAAAAGGTAAAATTGCTCATTACGAGTAATTTCTCATTTTTCTTCAATGTTTTCCAGAGTCGTCTGCAACAAAGTGGTTAAATGTTGTTATAGTTTGGTAATTGGTTAAGAAAACTATGCTTTTGGGGGTTGCTTTTGTTTTAATAAGAGCATCTTTATACATAGCATATGGATTATGGAGGGAGATTAGTCAAATGAGTCAAAATTATGTTTTTTTGCAGACAAGAACTTTATCTAAACCATTGCAATGTAGATGTATCTCATACCGAGTATTTTTTCTTTTGTTGCAATTGTTAAAACTAAATTACACATCTGGCTTGCGTTTCACTAAAGATCTAATGCTAAGAATGTGTGCAAGTTTAAAACAACCTTTCCCAACATTTTATTATTGAGATAAGCAATATTGCAAAGTATTTTTTTTTTTTTTTAAAATGGGTTTTACATCACATCAACATTATTTCAGTAATGTAGCGATGCCCAACTCTTAATGATGGAGGAAGACCCCATACTCATCTGCCCATAGGGGCTGGTCAAGGTGGGTAGAACCATCGGCATTCCGTAAGTCAGTCGGGAGACTGCCTCTCATGAAAATCCATATCCCTCTCAGGATTTGAACCCACGCAGAAAGGGGCCAGGTGATTTCAAGTTCTGTAATCTAACCACTAGGCCACGTGCAAAGTAATAAATCATTACAATCGTCTCTCTGCTTTCAATGATGTGTTTCATTTCAATATTGTAATTTTATTCATTATGCTATGATTACTATCTATGTTTATCAGCTCTGACTTGCGCAAATATTTTTCATTAGTCGCCTAGTAAAACAGTACTGGTGCTATTAAATCTATTGTCCATCAAAAATGTTTTGCCTCAAAATTCAAGTCAACCTTTCAGAAAAGACAGCAGAGATTTATTTAAAATATCTTTGCGAAAATGGCCCTAAATATTTTTCAAACCTTGTTTCTTTATTAAAATCAAGCATACAAGGAAAGTTAACAGGTCGCTAAAAATCAGGGTTAGTGTATGGCAAAGGAAATCACACTTTCCTTTGAAGATTGAACAGAAAGCTGTGCAATACAAAGAGTGAACTTATGTAGCAATCATATATTTTAACTAATTTTTAGCAAATAAACCAAAGAAGTTTCATCAGTACCAGTTAAAGAAAAAATGAACAATGGTAACCATAGACATCAACAATGTCATAAGTTTTAAAAACAACTTAAAATAACTTTTTCTTTGAAAAATAAATAGGAAGAGTCGTCATGTTGATTTCAAAAAAAAAAATGCTGTTCTTTTTTTAAACAGGTTTCTTAACCCTTATTTGCTGGAACCAACTTCATGCTTATGTAAACAGACTAAATCCAGGCCAGCCACCAAGTAAATTGGCAGCTGGTCTGTGACCTAACTTGTTTGCTTCTCTGAGTATCTTTCCTCAACAAAATTAAGCAGATATTGGAAAGCAGACACCACAAAATTCCTTTTTTTTTTAAATTACTCAGCATTCTAAGGATTAAATTTTTTGCTACAATAGGTTCAAAGCAATTCACAAGAAACTTTCGGCAAAATATTGATAACTCACAAGTTTGATATAGCCCCTATTGTCTAATAACAAGTTCTCTGGTTTTAAATCTCGGTAGATGATCCCCTTCGAATGGAGAAACTGGAATGCTTCTAGAACACAAGCAACCACAAAGCGTGACGTAATCTCATCAAAACTCCCATGATCCCTCAGTATGGTCCACACTTCTCCCCCGAGGGCGACCTCTAGCATCATGTAGACAAACTTCTTGTCTTTAAACGTCTTGTATAATCTGAAATACATGAAAACAAGAGGAATAAAACCTTCATCTTTTTTGAATTACTTTGTTAGTTTGTTTATAACAGAATACCTTATGCTTAAATCTTTTCAGTTAAGTTATGGCTTTCCTTGATTCACCAAAACTAAGCTAGGCTCTTTAACTGTCTTGCCGATGGGAATATCTACAAAACCAGCGATACCAGAGAGACTTGAACCTGAGACCCTAGTTCTAACACCGCCACCTTTATCGCTGGGCATGCAAAATACAATTTAGGGACATATTACTTACTGCATTGAACCCTCGTTAATTAAAGAAAAAAGAATATGATACAGTATAAATTATGATTTTTCATTGCATCTTTCACATATGATAAGATCCATGCCATTTAAATAAAGATATGGGACTGACCCAAAATTGCAAGCAATTACTGATGACAAATAAAGGCTCAAAGTATCATTGGCTTTTTATGAAGATACTGTTAAGAGATACATACTTCTGCCACCTGATCAACAATTGCGTTCAATTAGAAAAGCAGGTATAGGCTTGGAATGATGATCATGCATTATTCAAAAGGAAAAACATGAAGTACGGATGGGTGCATGTTTATGTGTAAGCACCACCACAACAAGACTGATATTCTGTAACACAGCATTAAAATTCAATGGATATTCATTATACATACTTCTATATTTATCTATCTAAGTCCTTCACAAATGTGAAATCCAACCTATATAATTGCACTGAAGTAGCAAATTGATCTACAGTTCTGATGGCCAATCTTCAAAGGCGAATACACCAGTAAAAAATCTGCATGAGCAATGATGCAAGGCAATACAAGACGATTATTGACCAGATAATAAAATTTGCATTTTGTTCCACAATTTATCATTTACAATCACGGTTCCAGGAATGTCTGTCTCCAGAAATACATTGACTTTTTTTCCTTGCTTCACATGTCAGTCTGAGGGCTGTCTGAATTCATACTCGAAAGCACTTGTGATAAATTGCTTTTATAACCAAAGGCGTTTCTGCAAGGCTCTGTTAACTCTTCCACAAGATTCAAGGAGTTATTACAATCGTACATATAGCCGTCGTAATGTCACTTTGGTATCCTAGGGACCAGAATTCTGACAAAAATATATCTTTTATGAAGACATTCTGAACCAACATTTTCTGTACCATTTTACGTGTTTTGGATAGCTATATTTAGTATAAAAGAACAGCAACATACAATCAGGAGAGTATTTGAGAAAATTGATAGATTACAAGAAAACAAGAGTTATCTATTTATTTTCTCAATTGTTTCACACATAGCGAAACTTCTGTAGGTAATATTATCGGGTATGCATCAAACTGATTGGCTTGTTTGTTAGGGATTAACATCATATCAACAGTATTTCAGATATATTGTGATGCCTTGCTGTTAAAAGATGGGAGTAGACCCCTAGCTCAACTGCCCTCAAAGACTTGACAAGCTAGGCAGAACTGTCCACATTTTGTTAGGTAGTCAGGCAACGTAACCTCTTATGAAAATCCAAATTTTGTACACAATCTGCTGTGCAACATAGAGAGGCTCTTTGTTTATTTCAGAGAAATGCAGGAAACAGCAGGAAACTAAAGTAGCAGGATGACAATTTTTGGTTTGAAATTGCACACTACATTAAAAACAAGGTAGGAAAATTGAGACAAAAGGCATGACTTATACCTTTAAAAGAAGAAGGAAAAAAAAGAACCAAAATGCTGCCTCCTGCAAAAGGAAGACATCGTGACTTGTTTTAGGGACATGATAAAAAATTCTTTCTTCTCTCCATATGCACAATTATTCAAATGCTCTTTTTGCAGAAAATCAATGTATCAGGTATGACAAAAGAAAAATAATTTATCTTTCCTTACGTTACAAAACAAATGCTATTATCAAACCTAAGAATTGTTGTCTATTTTTACCCTCAATTTGGCCCATTTGCAAATACCATGATAGAGATTAGGTGAAAAAGAGGAATTCAACTAAAATATTCACAGCAGGATATCATGAAAGACATCATGGCCAATGGTCAAAACACAAACCAAACAAGATGGGCTTTTTGTCTGTTTGATAGGAATAAACCTCAAGAGATTCGGATTATATGATGTATCATACAAAAGTTGCCAACTGTATAGCTGACAAACACGTATATAGATCACTGTGATCCAAATGTTGGACAGAATAATCCTTGGAACCCTTTCCCAAACAACAAATTTTCGACTGTCCCAAATTGAATGAGTTTACAGACGACATTTCAAAATGTGATGAAATTGAACAATATTCTTCAGAAAGAGCAGAAAACCTTGCGGGAAAAAGAAAAATTCCTCGTTACGAGCAATTTCCCCTTTTCCCACAAGGTTTTTTCTAAAGTCGTCTGTAACAAAGTCATCAAATGTCGTGATTGTTTTCCATCACAAAACTTTGTAGCATACAGGTAGAGGAGGACATTGGTCAAAGCGTAGAGCATCAGAAGCGGAATCTACCTTGTGACCTTTAGTTGATCCACATTTGAGCACTGTTCATGTATCCAGGTGGCAGAATCAGTAGTAATTTGGGTGAAAGAAGTTGTTTCCAAATCAAAGTTAAATAAATAAGTTCAATCTAGCAATGTCTCTTTATGAGCTAAAAACTGTGGAATCATGGTAGAAAGTAACTTTTTGATTCTGTATCATTAACTAGGAAATGCAATTCGAGGGTTTAGTGTAATACTATAGCAAGTGTTTCATGTTTATGAAGCACTTTCTTCCTGTTAATGTACTGCACTCATTTTTGAGTATTAAAGTACATGTTCCCTGGTTTCCCACCAGTACTAGGCTAGGAAACGTGTCTTGCCCAAGGACACTCTACGGTGAAATAGTTGGGCGCCATCGAGGATGGAACCAGGGGTGACCGGTCTCTGGTCCCCGACGATAACCACTACACCACCGCAGAACCACTTGCTAATGTCTTGCATTGAACCCTCCAATTGTCATATTTTGCTTTCGATGCTGACCACTCACAAAACTTCATAGCAAGGAAAAAGGTGATGGAAAAGTGTGAATTGCCTAGTGAGGTAATGTCACCAGAACTGTTTCACAGAGAGTGTAAAAAAAGGCCGAAAATCTAATTATTTCAAGCCGTCTTTCATCATACAGGCTGGCGTGACAAGCTGTACTAATTCTATCACATAGCCAGGAAAATATAGAACCCTCCGCCTGAGAAAACCAATCTTAATGAAGACTTATCTTGACTTGTCCTTACTTATTGCATTTACACATTCCCCCCACATACCAAAATTTGGGATTGGTCAAAACCCTCAGAATGCTGGGTAAATTTAAAAAATACATAGATTTTTGTTTCGTCCACTTTCCAAAACCTTAAATATCTGCTTGATTTTGATTGGGAAAGACACTCACAGTAGCAAACAGGTTAGATCGTAGGCCAGCCGCCAATTTACTTGGCAGATGTCCTGGATCCAACCTGTTTGCATAAGCATAAAGTCAGTTCCAGCACTATAAGGGTTATTGTAACGAGCAATTTCTCCTTTTCCCACAATGTTTTTGGCCCTATCAGAAGATGACTTTCCAATTATCACATTTTGAAATGTCATCTGCAAACTCTTTCAATATGGGACAGTTAAAAATTTAGTAAATGGTTAAACTTAATTTAACTACATATCAATTGGCTGTGTGTAGGCTCTGAAAACTTTAATACAAACTTATTTTGATTCTAATGGCTATATTCAAGTGTGTATCAAACAAAAGTACAACTATTGAACAGTTAAAAGGAAATAAATTCTTAACTTCCGTTTGCAATATCAGGTAGAAAAAACTTTGATAAAAAAAAAATGGTATTGCATGTCAGGAATGCATGTCAAGAGCAAGGCAATTTCTTTTTTAATCATAATAATTTCTCATACTGATTGAGTGCTCAAATTAGTATAATGTGAATGAATGGTTTAACAATCCCCTGCATAATCGTTTCTTGCCAAAAGACACTTCAAGGGTTCAGCGCAATACTATAGTAGGTGCTTCACGTTTGTCAAACACTTGCTATAGTCTTGCATTGAACCCTCAACTTGGCAGTAAAATAATTAGCATAAATCAGGAGTCTTACTCTGGTTGTCCAATAGTGGAAGCTTATAATGATGTTAACCAAGGAACCATCGCGGGTTCTTATGTGGGAAACAGACAATATTATATTCTGAGGCAAATCTCTTGCTAATCTTAGATCAGTCTGGCTAGCTCTTAAAGCTTAAAGCTTAACCCTTTCGCGGCCAAATTTTTAGCAAAAAGTTCATCACAGCCCCATTATATATTTAGCGCTTTCTAGGTAAGTATTGCCCTGTACAGTCAAACTTGTGTTAAGAGGTCAGCATATGGAAATGAGAAATTGGCTGTTAAAGACAGGCTGGCTGCTTAACACAAACTGATGTACACTATAAATCTAACAATGGGACTTTCTGAAGTGGTTGTCTAAGACAGGTTGCCTGCTTATAAGGGTGGTCGCTTAACGCAAGTAGGAAGTATACCACAGTATGTCAACTAAAGTCGCCTACGGCGGTCAACTGCGCTGTTGACTTAAGTCGACTACGGCGGTGAAAGGGTTAAGTCACGAAAAAAAGTTTCTGCAGTATCATTTTTCTTCAACCAATTCCTTTATATGGTATTTTGAGTTTGGTTCAAACTGAACGACACATCAAAGGATAATGCTTATCTAAAACAGGTAAAAAAAATTCAATATGGCTTACTCATTTCAATTCTGGAAACAAAATCTAAGTATCGTAAGAAATACTCTTTTCTGCCAAAGTACAAAATATTTGCTTGGTTGTTCATTAAAAGGATCATCCCATAGAATATTTTGTGTAAGTAAAATTGTTAAAAAGATGTTTTAAACAATCTTCATCAATAAACAAATGAAAATTTTCAATATTCAAGATGCTGAAAACCTGTATTTTTATTAAATAAATATGAAACAAGCATCAGGGCTATCAGGATTATAAAAGATTTTTTTAGGTTTATAAATAGTAATGGGTTACTCTCTTGCTTGTGTCACATGATCAGAGTGTCGACCAATGTCATAAACTAGCTAAAAATTCTCTTAACCAATTTCAACTGTTTTCCAGAATGAAAATAAAGGATCATTGTCTACAAAAATCAACTGTTTGAGGGGTTTACTACATCTGCAACATAAATGGTCTAATTTATCTGTACGCGGATATGACAGGAGATGGAAAATGTATCAATAATCTAGTTTTTGGTAACTTACAAAATCTGTCCTGTCATTTTAATTGTAGAAGATATATAACATAAAAAAGATTAACCCTTTACGAAGCGTCAAATTTTCGACTGTCCGAAATTAATTGAGTTTGCTGATGACATTTCAAACTTAGATGAAATTGAAAAATAATCATCTGATAGTGCAGAGAACATTGTGGGAAAAGGAGAAATTGCTCATTAAGAGCAATACCTCCTTTTCCCACAATGTTTCAAGAGTGGTCTGCATCAAACTACTCAAATGTCAATATTGTTTGGAAACAGGTTAAAATCTCAATTATTCCTTTGATAAAGCGGAGATCCAGGCACAAGGGGCCATGTACATGTAGGTTTCCAAAACCTTTGAGACAAAGCCTATTTTATGGCTATCCATTCAAAACATCTCAAGAAGACAATTCTAACGAATACCAACAATATAATTGTAATGCTCGTTGAACGTTTATTCAAATAAGGGAACCTAATGCATTGTTGAAGAGAACCTGCTGGTATATATATATATAGACAATACAACTGCTCAGTGTATGACAGTGTTTTTCACTGATCGAATGTGTTTGTGTCTTTTAGAGGTTCATTTGCTCGGTTTGTTACATTGGTGGCAGTAGTGGAATGAAGACTTCTCCTTCTATCGGAGTTGCCTTTCCCACTTATTTCCAAAAGCCAAGACTCAGGACGAGTCTTCTCGGAGGTGAGTTATGTAACATTCACTTTTTCACTGATCGGATGTGTTTGTGTCTTTGAGAGGTTCATTTGCTCGGTTTGTTACATAAGTTTTAGAGGTGAAATGTAAGCATTATAACTACACCTAAGGATCTATGGTAAAAGGTTAACCCTTTCCCAAACAACAAATTTTCGACTGTCCCAAATAGAAAGAGTTTGCAGACGACATTTCAAAATGTGATGAAATTGGAAAATAATCTTCTGATAGGGCAGAAAACATTGTGGGAAAAGGAAAAATTGCTCATTACGAGCAATTTCTCCTTTTCCCACAATGTTTTTTAAAGTTGCCTGCAACAAAGTGGTCAAATGTCGTTATTGTTTGGGAAAGGGTTAAATATGATGAGGTCTTTGCTCATCGCTATCAGCACTAATACTGCAGTAATCCCACGGTAGTACATTTTGCATATAACATCCTGTCAACTGACATACCATTCATGCCTGAATGTTAAATGGTCATTCATGAACACAAAACTGTTTTTAACTTGTTCAAGGATTTCAAGTTCATTTTCATAAACATCGAGAATCAATTCATGAATGTTTTCATGGACCTGCACTTGATGTTCATGAACCTTTTCTTGAATTTCATGAACAAATTCTTTGTTCCTGAAAAACCATTTAATGTTCATGAATGTTTATTAAGTTCATGAATGTTCATTAAGTTCTTAAAAAAATTTGTAGGGGCAATGAGTATAATCCTTAAGCCTTACCGTGTTATAAACGGTGATCGACATTCCATCATAATCTTTTTCTCCGAGTAGATATGTTCCTGTTGACGTGTTTCAACAATATGCTTCTTCTTAAGGCACTTCAGTGCAAAGGTCTTACTGCGGTCATTAGCCAATTGTACCTGAAAATAGACACCAGGAAACATTATGAAGCAATAACATGTGTTGTTGGGGTTTTGGATGGCATAAGGAGTCCAACTCGAGGGTTCAATGCAAAACCAGGGATGGCAATATCTGACTATGATTTACTTGTCAGTAAATGCCTTATCTCTTCTAGCATGAGCATTGTAATGGTAATATGGTAAATTTCATAAAAAAAGAATCACTTGTCTGTTTGGGCTTGAACTCCTTAACAAACACCAATCTTTTTACTGTCCCAAATTGAAAGAGTTTGCAGGCGACATTTCAAGATGTGATGGAATTGAAAAACAATCTTCTGAAAGTGTAGAAAACACTGTTGGAAAAATAGAAATCACTTGTCATGAAAGTTTTCCAGAGTCTTCTGCAATCAAGTTGTAAAATGTTGTTATTGTTTGGTAATGAGTTAATATAGGTTTGAATTGATCCCTTGATGTAATGCTTAGTTAGACAGTTTACTACAAGACTGTAGCAAATGCTTATAATGTTTGTGAAGAACTTACTGGTCTTGTATCAAACTATTGATGTAAGGCTTAATTTGAGGGTTCAGTGCAACACTGCAGTAAGTGATTCACAATATAAAAGACTATGTTAAATTTTTTATATACATGCTTAGTGAAGATTCTGTGCAATACTATAGTTAGTGCTTCATGTTTGTGAAGCAATTACTATAGTCTTGCAATGAACCCTCTACCTTAAGTCTCTGTTTAAGGGAAAATGTTATCAAAACTTATCCAGTTCAAAGGAATCTTGAAAGGCCTTTGTACAATTTTTCAGCACAATCTTTAACATTTGGCGAGCCATAAGAGGACCAATAGAAACAAATCCCATAGACACGAATCAAACGCATTTAAATAATTGTTCATCACAAATAAATATCTCGTTTGACAAAAGAGCACTTTTATTACCTCTTTCATTAACGAGGTCCAATTCCCCCAGGGAGCCAGGGCAGAACTCTATTAATACAATAATGGAAGTCAATAAGCTTGACTGACCATTGATGGACACAGAAAAAACGTGGAGTTTGATATAAAATCTCTTGAGAAGACACTTCTTGGCCATCATACTGTGAGGTTGATGGTCTAATTAAAGCAAGATGCTTGATTTATGATTTATCAGCATGTATTTCTTATGGGTTTCTTCATCGCATGATTCTGTTGGTTTTGTACTGTCTTATAGAATACTTTATATTACATCGCATAAACAATTTCTTTTCTTAATATGGTTATTCCTGGCTGATTAGGGATGGAAAGAGTGCCAATAAAGGTTTGATCAAGAATCTATATAGATCAAAAAACTTTCATTTAGTCTGGACAGAGACTTTCCTTCATGAAAAGCTAAAATGATCGTGATTTGACTACATCTCACACATAGACCATGGAGTCCTCTGAATTACTAACACCGGATGAACTGATGTTGATGCTTAATCAGAATTTTTTTTTTAAAAAGGTGCTCCAACTGTACTTGGTTGACAGTGAAGATGAAGATATTAATGAAGGTTTCCTATATATTGTGATAAATTCTTTACTTTGGTGGCACTTGACTTGCTTGCTTTAAGGATTTTTTAAACCAATTTCTAACCATAATGACAAACCAATTCAATTGAAAAAATACAAACCTCTGTGAATAACATTGATACCATTGTGTAAAAAGGAAATTTGCTCATCAAAAGCAGATTTTCTTTAAGTTGCAATGTTTCCTAATGTAATTTGCTATAAAACATATTTAACCTCTTACTTTAAAACACCCAAATTGATGCAGCAGCTGCAGAAGTCTTCAGAAACCACTGTGACAAAAGGATAAAATGCTCTTAAAGAGCAATTTGTTCTTTTTTCAAAATGGTTTCTATCGTAATTCCATATACATGTAGATAATTCTTCACACTTTCTTTTGACAGATGCTGTTTCCTTCAAGCAAGGGGGAGCACTCACAGAATAAATCATGGAGGTAGAGGCTTTTTTTCTTTCTAAGAAAATAAAGCTAGGATCAATTGACAAAGTGAACATGACAAGGAAGTAGAAAGGGACTTGGTATAATCTCATTGGTGCTCTTAAAGAGCAATTCATTCTTTTGTCACTATGGTTTCTATCGTAATTCCATCTACATGTAGATAATTCTTCACACTTTCTTTTGACAGATGCTGTTTCCTTCAAGCAAGGGGGAGCACTCACAAAATAAATCATGGAGGTAGAGGCTTTATGTTTTATTTCTAAGAAAATAAAGCTAGGATCAATTGACAAAGTGAACATGACAAGGAAGTAGAAAGACACTCGGTATAATCTCATTTAGATCCATTACGTTTTTGCAGGGAAGCACTTTTGAGGCTTAGACGTGACGGTATCATACCCCAATGTTGGGGTTCAGTCTTTTAGACCCATTACCAAACACTTACAGCATTTTACCAGTTTGTTGCAGTTGACTCTGGAAAACATTGTGGGGAAAATGAGAAATTGCTCTCAACAAGCAATTTCTCCTTTTCCCAACAATGTTTTCTGTCCCATCAGAAGTTTGCCTTTCAATTTCATCACATTTTGAAATGTCGTCTGCAAACTCTTTCAATTTCATACAGTCGAAAATTTGGCGTTTGATAAAGGGTTAAACACCTTCCGCAGCAGCCACATAGACCTTGATAAGAGTTTGATATTTAAGAGTTAGCAAGTTAAAAATAAAAAAAAAAAATTGTGATATTTTCTAATGTATAGGTATATACTTATTGGAGACAAGTTTATGAGGGGATTCTCATGAGAACTCCCTTGAAATGTATGGTTTCGGTAGAAACAAAAAAGTTTGCAAGGGAAATATTATTAAGGCCTCTTATCTAATGCCTAATGGTCGATGGATAAATAATTTATACATACATAAAGCATCATAAGCCTTATTCTAAGATCCCTCTCTCTGAAAAACCATTGAGTCGAAATGACTGATTGCTCCTTATAGAGCAATGAATTCTTTTGTAACAATGTTTTTATTCCATTATCTTAAAAAGGATTTCAAGGTTTTTATCTGCTGCTGCTTTCATTTCAGACCTGTCACATATTATCATATGGGGGAAATGACTTAACAAAACAATCTTGGAAATCTTTTTCCAAAATAAAGTTTGGAGCATTTTTTTGTGGCTATCCCTCTTAAGGTTGATTACCAAATATCCTCCATTTTGAAACTCATTTTTTTTTTAATTGCTTTGTTCATTCTTGGTATACATCTGAAACTAGTCGGTGTAAAGTTGTAATTGTTCTCTGCATAAATTGGTCTGGGTTGGAACTATTCAGTGTAAAGCCAATAGTTCTGACAAAGACCAATATATATAGAGAACAACCAAAGTAGTATGACGAGGGAAAGAAATTCTAAGTGGTGGATTATGGGTATTCTACCTTAACAAATTGAGATCAATGGAGATGAATGGGACTGTCTGCCATTTGGGTGCTATTTGAGACAAGGTGTGTGGGGGGGTTGAATTTTTGCTCAAAGCCAAAATTTCATTCTAGGGTGCCCTTGAGAAGGCATTTTCTTTCCAAAAGTGGCAATGGTAGTCTACGAATTAAGCAGGAAAACTTAAGATGTCCAAAAATAATTAATTTTGTCTAAATTTGATCCATCTGCAGTAGAATACTTTTGGAAGGCAATGGAGCACAACAGTCCAGAGGTAGAACATCTTCCTCGGAACCAAAATGGTCATGGGTTCTAATTCAGTTCATTTTTAATGGCACCCCCCCCCAGATTATTTACATGTTGAATATCCATGGGTAAGAAATTTATAGGTGATGATATTGAGAGGTGATTTGTTATCTCCTTCAACCCTATACCAAAAGCAAAATATTTTATTGTCCCAAATTGAAAGAGCTTGCAGAAGACAATGCAAAATGTGATGAAATTGGAAAATAATCTTCTGATAGGACAGAAAACATTGTGGGAAAAGGAGAAGTTGCTCGTCAAGAGCAATTTCTCCTTTTCCCACAATGTTTTCCTGAGTCATCTCCAACAAACTGGTCAAATGTCGTTATTGTTTGGTAATGGGTAAAAAATATAAACATTTAAACCCAAGACTTACCAGTTCTACTCGCCCGAAACCACCCATACCCAAGGTCGCAACAATCTCCATGTCTTCCAACCGTATAAATGCATATTCTGGGTCAACCCTGTCTGTAACAGGGGAAGAAACTCCGTCTGAACTACCACCCGTACTGGTTCTGAAAGTACCAAATACAACTAAATCTAAAAACTATCTACAATAAAGATACAATCTAAAATTTTGAAATCGATCTACAAAAATCCTGAAATCATAAATTACAATACAATCATGACAAAATGGAAGGTAACATCTTTCATAATGACAAAGTTTCAAAGTACATGTAAACTAAATAGTGATGAATTGAAAATAACTCTAAAGAAATGCTAATTAATATCTGAAAATACCGTACAATGATGGTTAAGTATTCACTATTTATTTCGTATGAACATGATTTTAACCCATTACAAAACAAAAACTACATTTGACCAGTTTGTTGCATACACCTCTGGAAAACATTATGGGAAAAAAAAGAAATTGTTCTTAACAAGCTATTTCTCCTTTTCCCACAATGGTTTCTGTCCTATCAGACGATCATCTTTCATTTTCATCACATTTTGAAATGTCTTCTGCAAACTCTTTCAATTTGGGACAGTTGAAAATTTGGCTTTTGATAAAGGGTTGAGAAAACATTGTGATGAGGTAATAGTTATGAGGAAGAAAGTTTTTTGTTGCAATGATTTCTATATCTGTGTGATGCGAATTCATCAAAAAAAAATTGATCATGATTTTATTTGGTAATTTGCTAATTGCAAAAAAATTGAGGTATTGGGAATTTGCTCATCAAACGTGAATTTTCCTTTTGTCAGATTGATTAATTATAGTTTGTTAGCTACAATTCACCCTGCACATGAAAGGGATTATCAGAAACTGGTAATATACTATTAATAATGTTATACTGCTGATGAAATGTCTGAACTCTTTCAATAGTTTGCTGTATTAACAGACATAAAGACGCCTTTAAGTTTCCTCATTTATGAAACAAAAATTCAGAACCAGTTAACCTCCATCCCAATAGAGACGTAATTTGAATACATTTGCAGGAGACCACACAGGGCAGTAAAGAATTATGGGTAATGGAAAATGGATTGATTATGAGCGAATTAAATTGAGCAGTATCTCATGAATATGGTTAGTCCTGTTCCCGATAAAGCATCATTGTAGACAACATTTACAACAAATACTAAGAAGCACCATTGAATTTGATACCTTTATTTTTTGTCACAATGGCTCATCTCCAATATCATATAGAATATATTGAATCTAAACATTTCTATTTTGTCTGCCTATGCATTCAAAGATGCTATGTTCTTTTGTAGCTATGTTCTTTTGTAGCTATGTTCTATATGTTCTTTTGTAGCTATGCTCTTTTGTAACTATGTTCTTTTGTAGCTATGTCTTTTGTAGCTATGTTCTTTTGTAGCTATGTTCTTTTGTAGCTATGTTCGTTTGTAGCTATGTTCTTTTGTAGCTATGTAGCTATGTTCTTTTGTAGCTATGTTCTTTTGTAGCTATGTTCTTTTGTAGCTATGTTCTTTTGTAGCTATGCTCTTTTGTAGCTATGTTCTTTTGTAGCTATGTCTTTTGTAGCTATGTTCTTTTGTAGCTATGTTCTTTTGTAGCTATGTTCTTTTGTAGCTACTATGTTCTTTTGTAGCTATGTTCTTTTGTAGCTATGTTCTTTTGTAGCTACTATGTTCTTTTGTAGCTATGTTCTTTTGTAGCTATGTTCTTTTGTAGCTATGTTCTTTTGTAGCTATGTTCTTTTGTAGCTACTATGTTCTTTTGTAGCTATGTTTTTTTGTAGCTATGTTCTTTTGTAGCTATGTTCTTTTGTAGCTATGTTCTTTTGTAGCTATGTTAGCTATGTTCTTTTGTAGCTATGTTCTTTTGTAGCTATATTAGCTATGGTCTTTTGTAGCTATGTTCTTTTGTAGCTATGTTCTTTTGTAGCTATGTTCTTTTGTAGCTATGTTAGCTATGGTCTTTTGTAGCTATGCTCTTTTGTAGCTATGTTCTTTTGTAGCTATGTCTTTTGTAGCTATGGTCTTTTGTAGCTATGTTCTTTTGTAGCTATGTTCTTTTGTAGCCGTCTCAAAATGTCATTAACCCTTTGTATGCTAAGCAATTTTCTAAAATTAGATTTTTGTGTCGTGTGCTTCTCAAAACCTTAAATATCTGCATAATTTTGATCAAGAAAGATACCAGGAATAGCAAACAGGTTGGATCACAGGCCGCCCGCAAATTTGCTTGGCTGCTGGCCTGGATCTTACCTGTTTGCATAAGCATGAAGTCGTTTCCAGCACTATAAGGGTTAAAGTCGTATGCAGCAGTAACCATTTCAGTAAAGAATTGGGGGAAATTTGCGATTCCCAGAAGGAAACATACTAAGCTGCTTTCCATAATTTCGGCCTTAAGAGACAATACAGGCCATTTGAAGGCTTTCTGCAACACTGCAGCAAGTTATTCACAAATATACGGGACCTACTGCAGTTTTGGACATAGATCAGATCGTGAAGGAAGGAAATATGGAATTATGCATTAACCTTTTCCTTTAAATAAACACATTTAAACACATCAATAGAATACATTCCAAACTATTGTGACAAAAGAGGATTTCAACATTTCGTAAAGATATTTTCTAGCCAGTATAAAAAGAATATATTTTTCTCTCCATACTGTTTATTTGCCTTTTTGTGTGTTTATAGTTGCTTTAATCCATTACCAAACAATAATGACATTTTACCAATTTGTTGCAGAAGATTCTAGAAAACATTGTGGGAAAAGAAGAAATTGCTCATGACAAGCGATGTCTCCTTTTCCCACAATTTTTTCTACCCTCTCAAAAGATTATTTTCCAATTTTGTCACATTTTGAAGTTACATTTTGAAGTGTCGCCTGCCAACTTTTTCACGTTGGGACAGTCATTGGTAAATGGCGTTTGTTATGGATAAAATAGAAACCAGGCATTAAATATCTTATCAGGCAATGGTCTAAACCTTTTTCAGTATGATGATTTGTGACTGCTTCAAATTTCAAAGTAAAAGCAGAAAACAAGAGAAAAAAAGCGTAATTAAAATCTTGATGATATTGCATAGAAACCATTGTAACATAACTGATAAATTACTCATGAGGAGCAATTTATCATTTTGTCACAAAGGTTTAAAATGTCTTCTTCAGCATATGTTTCAAGGTGAGGCATAACAGAGAAAGGGGTAAGGTATCTAAGTTACGACTAAAGCCATAGATTCATCGCGACTAAAGCCATAGATTCATTGAGACTAAAGCCATAGATTCATCGATAGCAAAGAGCCAATTGCCACAGACAAATTCTCTAAAGAGCAATAAGATATAGCCCTCCCGTATGTATAGCATGCATAAGCAGGCTTAAAGTTTGAGAGAACTAGATACCATTTTTCCAAACATTTATTTATTCTTAAAATTTGCACATGTTCCAAACAACATTCTCTCTTATTTCAATATTGGGCATAGCAGTATTGCAAAGTAAGATATGATTGGAAGAGTCTGCCTGACTAACTGACTGACTGTGACTGACTGGCTGTCTGAATGAATGGTGTTTAAACGCACATCAGCAGCTAAGGTCATTTAGCACCATTATGATGATGTAGATAAACCTATATTGAATAATTTACAGGTTAAAATGCACTGCTACACTGCTCTGTTTCACTTTGGTTATATTTACAAACAGACCCACCTTATTCATAACATACAACACATCTGTTACAATTGAGACTTTACCTTCTCCTACTTTGAAGACGAGGACTGCGAGATAGATAGTCCTTTTAACCTTTATAGTGCTGGAACTGACTTCATGCTTATGCAAACAGGTTAGATGAGGACTGCGAGATAGATAGTCCTTTTAACCTTTATAGTGCTGGAACTGACTTCATGCTTATGCAAACAGGTTAGATCCAGACCAGCCGCCAAGTAAATTGGCGGCTGGCCTGTGAACTAACCTGTTTTCTACTCTGTGTATCTTTCCTCAACAACATTAAGCAGATATTTAAGGTTTTGGAAAGTAGACAACACAAAATGCTATTTTAGAAAATTAACCAGCATTCAAAGGGTTAAAGGTCAAAGAGAATATTGACAAAGCCAGGAAAAAGCTGTTGATTGATACCAAGGCTCTGTCCTCATTCAGGGAGAGGTTTCAATGGGCAAATATATATACCATAATGGCTATAAAAGCTTTCATTGAGATGAATGGTCAAGACAAAAATATACCTTTGTACGCCTCTAGCCTCATCGCCGTAATCTTTCTCCCGTAGTTCACTAAGTGTGCAAATCAACTGTGTAAATGAACTGAAAATAGAACAAAATGAACTTGGATGTAATAAAAAAACATCTGTGAGATCTCTAAATCTTTGGCAAATGAAAAAAAAAACTCTAAAAGAATGACTTTGTCAACGTCAACTTTAAATTATGCTAAACTCTTGGAGTGCTGGAACCAACTTCATACCTAGGCAAACAGGTTGGATCCAGACCAGTCGCCATAAAAATTGGCTGCTGGTCAGTGTTCTAACTTGTTTGATACTCTGAGTATCTTTCCTCAACAAACATTAAGCAAATATTCAAGGTTTTGGAAAGCAGACGACACAAAAATCTAAGAAACTGACATTCTAAGGGTTAAGAGGTAAGGTTTACCCCTGATAGGCGGGAAAATGTTTGTAAACTTGATAATATGAGGTTGAACGACATGTCAACTTTTTTTCAGTTATGTTAAAGCTTTCCTAGATTCAACAGTATTTAAAACAAATCTGAACCCTAGCTTGAAAAGGAGTTTGAAGCATCAAATAAGCCCTCTCTCTGTGAAGTTTTAGAAAATGACAAAGAAAGAGTAATCAGACGAGAAAAGAAATTCTGAATTAGATGGAAGATAAAACTCTTGTAGGGAATCCATGTTTTGTAAATGGGCTTGATAACAACAAAGCTAAAAAATTAGCATAGCAGAAAATATGGCATTACAGTTTTACACCTTTCGCTCTTATTGCGATTTCACTTAATCGATTTAAAGACAATATTAGACATGAATATTCCATAGTCTTTCAAAGTGCAAACCATCGAAACAAGAGACAAACTTGCGCATTAGGAGCATTTTTTACTTCCATCACAATTGCCTCTAGAGCTGATATATCTATCTTGCAAATATGCAAATGGGGCATCCACAGATCCATTTCAAATATGCAAATGAGGCACCCACCAAACCAATTCAACATGTGAGAGAGGCTTGGAAACGTATTTTCGGGATATCAATACTTTCCTTTCCAATTATTTCTTTGGAAAGTTCTATCCTTCTCAGCCAGCTGAATCACAGTACAACTTGAGACAAGCATTGAACAGACATTAATCATTTGGGGATTCTCTCGATTTAAATCAGAATCTGTTCAATTATCTAAAGCTTTCCAAATCAATGCATTTGAAACGGATCAATTAGAAAACTTACATTGTTAACCATAAGAATGCTTGGTAATTTTCTAGAAAAAAAAAATTGTTTGTAAATGTTTAAATGCAATAATTTCATGTTTGAAATAGATTCTCACCATGGTAATCTGAGTAATTGGCAACTTCCACAACTTCAAAGCCAGTTCAAAGTCACATATGGGAAGTATTTGTCTCATGGACAACCATGATACAACTAAAAAGTTGTTGATAACATTAAACCACATTAGTTCACAAAGAATAGGACATCAGAATTTTTTTCTCAATGGCTAAAAGATTTAAAAAAAAAACTGTTTAGTCGAAATTCATCTATTTTACATTGATTCTGCTTCCTGGATACATAACCAGTACTTGCGCCGAATGTGGATTAATTAAAGGCACATAAAAGGAGATTAATGCTATATCAAACTATTTAATTTAGAAAACTTTTGATCAGATTAGGTTAGTTATCACCAAAAAAAAAACATCAGCAAAACTTGAACGTGAAAGTCTACCAGAAATAACCTAGATTAGCATGCAAGTTTGATAGGTCAGATTACCTCATTCTTCACCTCTGACCTTGACAGTTGATACACAAATGTTTGAATCGACCAATCAGAATTCTTTATTTTGAATATGTAAACAAACAGGTTGTTGATAAACATGATTGAATTGGAGACAACTATATTTCAAGCACAAAATAACTTATTTTAAAGGAATCTTTTTAATAGGGCCTCACTGCATTCGTAAATGAATTCTTATGACTTTTATGAACATAATAAAAGAACTCCATATATTCTTTCAGTAATATATTTGTACTTATCTCCTTTGGTGTGCCTTTAAAGGTCTCAAGGCACATCCCCCTACACACGGGATTTGAACCCACAACCCTTGTGTCTGGATGCCATGCAATCGGAACTACTCGGATATTTCCGTGAGCTGTGCCATACACCTCGGATATAAGTGTAGGGTTACAATTATTCGGGTGAATCAGCATCCGGCAAATAACACATTTTCTAAGTGTGTAGGTTAAGTAGTTCAATGTGTATGGAAGGCTTGGACATCCTTTTTAATTATTTTTTATTAGTAACTCTTACCAAATGGCGAAATTATTATTGTGACATGTATAGTTGTTGCCTCAATCAAATTTAACGACTTTTAAGATTTCACATTTAAGATCTATTTTTAAAATTGAAAGTAAAGTGACGTCATTCTCGCGGGAAACAATATGGCGTCATCCCCATTATTTCAGAGGTGTTTTCATTGGATAAACCGGATGTGTTCAGATTGGAGGCCGTGCTCTACCCCTAGACCACTGTCCTCCACTTTTATTTCTGTGTGAAAAGGACACAGTTTCATACACATTAAAGAGCTGTCAAGGAAGGACCGTATCTTATAAGACGATATTCTCTGTAAATAAATCAGTTCTTTGTGATGGTTCCTTCATTATAACGGATCCATGAGGAATGTCAATAGTGTATTGAGATAGCTCTGAAAGACGCAATCCAGTAAATCTCCACAATATTCTATGGCTTGATATTCTATAACTAGCTGTCATAAAAAAGACAACATTTGGCAATGATAATTCGAGACTGGCTGAGATTTTACCCATCCTTTGTATACACTTTCCTTTTATTGTCTGCACCAGAAAAATTAGGATGCCACTCTTTATAAATAAGCTACAATTGTCACTAACAAATATCATGATGTTTTGCTTATATTGTTGTTTATTTGGTTTTATGAAACAACATACATATAAGGTATTCACAGATCAAAATTAAAAACAACATCATTCTGTAAAATGATGTTACAAAAAATATGTATTTTTAGTGATCTTTGGCAGAAACATTTCCAACAAAAGAAGAAGTTGTTCATAATCAGTAACTTCTCTTTGCACTGAGTGGTTTCTTCACACTTCTGTTAAAGATGATTTAAATGGGTATAGATTAAGTAGGAGGTTAACACAATAACTTAATAAATATCAGAGTTAATTGACATTAAAATTAACTGTTTTTTAGTTAAATGATGAAGTTAGTAATTCTTTAACGACAGAATATTGTTGTGTTAATATAGGATTTACATAGCATCAACATAACATTAGTTACATTGCAATGCCCAACTCTGACTCCAAAATTGAGTCAGACCCTATATTCAACTACTCATAAAAGCTATTAGAGTCAGGTAGAACCATTGGCACTCTATTTAAGTCAGTATGAAGACTGTCGTGTGATTCCAAGAAAAGTTGTAAAGCAATGGTCAACACTTACTCTCTATCCACCGTCAAACATTCAACACCTGGGGCCAGAGCTATCACATTGGCTGTTCTTCTGTCTTCACTGGAAAAGAAATGTTAAAGAAAAATTAAACCAAACCAAACCAGTTGAAAGAAAATTCACACAAACTCCCTTATTAGAGATTTGTGGGTGGACCACATTTAAAGTAATAGAAGAAGTTAATCACAAACAATCAAAATCTGCATTTACCTTGTAACAACAAGTAAAAATTATTGGTACAAAAGGAAAAAATACTTTCACAAGCAATTTTTCCTCATGTCTCAATGGGTTTTATTCAATGTCTTTGACTGTTGGTGTGTCAAAGAAGGCCACAAAGTTAATGGTCAGGAAAATGTCATTTGTCATGTTAATGTCAATTATCATGAAAATACATTCACAAGTAGGAATGAATGAATAAATGAATGGGGTTATAAGGGCGTGCATAATGATGATGTAGTTAAACATATAAGATATTAACAGGTTAAAATGTGTTTAATACGTGAAAAATAGTGATAAAGCTTTTTAATGATTGAAAGATGATAGATATAAATGAATTGTTTCCAAAGAAAATATTGATAAAATTATTTATGATGAAAAGTTTGACAACAGGGCTTCATTAATGCAAAACCAATGCATAGCTGGAGAACGATTATAAAGGACAACTCCACAATATCAATTAAAGCAACTGCTTAATTCATATCAAGAACATTTACTTAGTTAAATTCTTTTACAATGGTTAACATTGTGATTAACAAAATAACTTCAACAAGCAAAATAATTCTTATGTGACATTATGCTTTCAAGATTGATGTATAAATTAAAATGGTTCTTGTTGTAATTATTGTTCTTTTGTGAGTAATTTCTCTCAAGGTTTTAACAGAAACATAAAATCCATTAGGGCATGTAAATGCTCAATCAATATACCCCTATTTTTCTTTGTTAAAAAATTTATAATTGATTAACACATTACCAAATAATAACGACCAGTTAGACCAGTTTGATGCAGAACACTCTGGAAAACATTGCCGGAAAGGAAAATTTGCTCTTAACAAGCAATTTCTCCTCATCCCATAATGTTTTCTGCCCCTTAAGAAGATTGTTTTCCTTTTCATCACATTTTGTAATGTCGTCTGCAAACTCTTTCAATTAGGGATAGTCAAAAATTTGGCGTTTGGTAAAGGGTTGAGGAAATATTAGAAGCATAAGTAAAGTTTATAAAGCAAGGTCAGCATACATGTAAATAATAAGGACTTTTCAGTGATAATGCACATTTGCAAGGCTTGTTCTATGTACTTTATTACAAAAGAGTGCAATGAAATAATACTGTATATGACCTTTACCTTTGATTTATAAAATATTACAGGAACTTTAGAAGCTGATAAATCAAGGACAACAAACAAGTCAAAAGTATATACTTTGCTGCATTTTTCCAGTGATACTACTAAGTCTTGATCAGTGTATTTTATCACAAAGGAGTGATTACAAGCATCGATAATCGATTTCTGCAGTGGTTCCCTGGCTATTTTTGCTCCATGGTTGCTCAACAGTGTATTATAAGCCCTACATCAACGACAATAAACCTTGATGTACTATCTTAGGTTAACTTATCCTCCTATTTTTAATGCCTTTCTCTCTTTTTTTTCACACTTACAAATCTGCAACATAAGGCTTTAGAAATATTTGTTACAAAAGGATAAGCTCTTTATATTTTTGTCACTATTGTTTCAACCAAGGAGGCTAGGACCATAAGAAAAATGTAGTATATTTCCTTTGTTACGTTTTGTTCATTTTAATTCAGTTACATTTTCGACCAGTCACAAAATTCCAAGAAATAGTAAAGCCCTTATGAACAGGGGAAAAGCTCTAATGAGCAATTAATCCGTTCAATAAAATGGTTTCAAACCAATATCAAAAACAAAATGTTTCATTTACTTTCTTTATGTCAACTGCTATTGCTTTGAATTCGGGGGTTCTAGGGAAAAGAGAGCTGTTCTGGGGTTTGAGCCCCACAGTTACCACTTTTGTTGTGTGAGTGTCCTTTTGCAAGACTCATCAGGGTACCGTTTTACTAAACAGTTTACGCTTTAGATTTGCGTAAGTCTAAAACAACCATTCCTCTTATTTCAATATTGGGCAAAGCAATATTGCAAAGTGACACATCATTGGAATCGTCTTTTCGAGACGCTTCCAATGACGTGTCACATTGCAATATTGTACTTTCACTGAAGATGCTATCCATGTTAACCAGTTATGACTTGCGAACATATTTTGCTCAAGTTGTTTAGTAAAACGGTACCCAGGGCCCTAGCCTTTTACTGATGAATTCCAGGAAAGCAGTTATATACCTGAAAACTTGAGCCCCATACGTATGATTTGGACCATCTTTAAATTCGAATATTGGAGAACAAGGCATTTTGGAACAAACCTGAGATCTTCATGGTCAGTCATTGGATATAAAACTACATATAGACCATTTGTCATTATGAAAGAAGCATTGTTTATTTGGAAGGGAGCGATAAAATCAAGCACACTTAAAGCTATATACAAAGAAAGCATGTGCATTGGAAGTTATGTTAGGAAGTGCTTTGTACAATTGGGTTGGACTGATGAGAAGGTGGTTAGACCATTAAACCTTCTCAACATATCAACTATACAGTGTGATCATAAGGTCAAGAAATAGCTAGGATACAGAGCAGGATGACATGAAGCAAAAAATGTGTTTGCATGCTCCCCTATAAAAGCATACCAAGGTGATCTCTGTTGCATTAAGTTCAGAATTTCTCAGTTAAAGACCTCTAGTTGGTCTATAATCATTCTGAGGTTTAACAAAGTCAATGCTATATGATTAATTAATCTCTAAACCCATTACCAAACAATAAAGACATGTGACCATTTTGTTAAAGACACCTCTGGAAAACATTATGGGAAAAGGAGATATATTGCTCTTATCAAGCATTTTCCCCTTTTCCCACAATCGTTTCTGTTCCATAAGAAGATTGCATCACGCTTTGAAATGTCGTCTGCAAACTATTTCAAATTGGGAGTCGAAAATTTGGCGTTTGGTAAAGGGTTAGCCTTGGTACAATATCATTAATGTTGGAAAGCAGTCAGTGTCTATAAGAAAATGTTGCAGAGTACTGGATGGTGTAGGAAAATTGTAAGAAGCTTAAAAATATGATGAAATGACCAACGCAATATAACTTTAATTCTGTTGAAATACTGTAAAGCAAGCTTCCGGATCGGTTGTGCAATGATGCAGGGGAAACTGTCTGGGCAAAGAGCCTATGAAACATGGTGATTTAGCACAGTCATGGAGCCTGGCATAAGTCACAAATAAAATGACAATCAAAGAGTCTAGGGAAAACATCTACCCCCTTATCAAGGATGGAAAACCCCTTGCTCAAATAATACGTCTGTATGCCGCATTTGGTGCAGGAAATTTAAACAAAAATGTGAAAAAAGGATAAATTGCTAAAAATGGGCAATTTTCCAATTTATCCAATTTATCCTTTTGTCACATTGGTTTCTACCGACATTCATCGCAAAAATATACCTTTTTCATACTCTTTTTCATTTCTTATTGTTGCCTGTTGTTGCTTTCAATTTCGACTTGGTCACATATTCACATAGTGGGGAATTGACAAAAATTCTAGAAAAGAAATTTTCCATTAAATCTTTCTGTAAACCCCCATCATTTGACTGGTGCTTGGTGGCGCCATCTACATGTGATAGATTTCCTCTATCATTGGCACTTACCAATATTTTGTAACCTATTCAACCATTCATTTCGTATCTAATCCTTCTTGCAATTCAGTGTCTGGTTGGAATACAAAGCAGTAGCAGACTATAATCTATTCCATAGATAAACATAGATTTGTTAACCACAATGCATCGAA
This sequence comes from Cerastoderma edule, assembly GCA_947846245.1. Classification (NCBI taxonomy): domain Eukaryota; kingdom Metazoa; phylum Mollusca; class Bivalvia; order Cardiida; family Cardiidae; genus Cerastoderma; species Cerastoderma edule. The sequence continues at coordinate 19,554,029 of OX401406.1, forward strand.
AGATTTTGTTGAGCTCAAAGAAACTAGGCTTTAACCCTTTACGAAATGCCAAGTTTTTCGACTGTCCCATATGGAAAATAGTTTGCAGACGACATTTTAAAACGTGATGCAATTTGGAAAATTATCTTTTAATAGGGCAGAAAACATAATGAGAAAAGTAAAAGTTGCTTGTTACGAGTAATTTCTCCTTTTCCCACAATCCTTTTTAGAGTCATCTGTGACAAAGTGGTTAAATGTCATTATTATTTGGTAATGGGTTACGAGAAACAATACTTTGTCAGTATGTGGGTTGGTCCTTTGATCGGCAACCATTCTTTCCTGAAATCTATTTTCCCATGGTATTTTCTCTTTTGACAGATAGGGCAAACACTTTATTCTATATATATATGTATGTGAATTCACTCCAACACACCAGAAGACTCCCCTACAAAGGATTCAAGAACTTATTCATAAACTTCATGAATGTATATGAATGTTAAATGGCTGTTCATGAACACAACACTTTTTAATAAAACTCAAGAACAGGTTCATGATCATCAATAACAGGTTCATGAATATCAAGTACAGGTTTAATAATGAATTCATGAACCTGTTCAAGATGTTCATGAACATGTATTGAAAAGTCAAGAACAAGTCTAGAACAGCTTTGTGTTCATTTAACGGCCATTTAACATTCTTAAATGTTCTTGCAGTTCATAATAAGTTCTTCAATCCTTTGCAGGGGAAAGAACTAAGGCTTTAACTTTTTACCAAACACCAAATTTTCGACTACTCCAAATTAAAAGGGTTTGCAGACGACATTGCAAAATGTGATAGGCTAGAAAACATTGTGGAAAAAGGAGAAATTGCTCATAATGAGCAATTTCTTCCTTTTCCCACAATGTTTTCTAAAGTCGTCTGCAACAAAGTGGTAAAATGTCATTATTGTTTGGTAATGGGTTAAGTTGAACATATAACAAGAAGGAGTTTAAGGAATTTTTCTCTATCTAGTTTGAAGAGTAGAATGAGGAGGAGATGGGAATCATACTACCTAATCTTTCGATCTTGGTCCATGGATCTGCAGCCAAAAGTTAACATGTTGAAAAGACCTTTCAGGTTTGAGAATAATTTTCATAAAGTTTGTAGAGAGAATAACGGTGTTTCAAGTTAACATGTTAAAAGAGTGCTCGCGCCAATTTGTGGGTTAGTCCCAGCAATTTTCACTTCACCTAAGGGGGATCAAACCCTAGACCCTCAGTACAAGAGGCCCATGCTCAACCACTGCACCAAAGTTGCCCACATCTTTGACCTTACATTAATGAATAAAAGCTACTGTGTCAAAAGGAAAACAAAATAACTCTTTTATCACAGATGCTTCTTTAGTCATCTGCTGATAGTTTTGTTTGAACCTATTTGTTTTATACCAATTGTGACACAAGTTCTTACAACTTAGATTAAACACTCTTGATGCTGCTAACTGGATACATAACCAATACTTGCCATGAATTGTGGGTTAGTCCAGGCACCTTCACCTCCCCACTTAAAAGGATCAAACCCTAGACCCTTAATATCAGAGGTTGAGGCTCTATTACTGCGTCACTGTCACAGACAGAGGCTCTCGTTAACTTTAGTGATGAACTTTCTTGACATACAATGTCATTTGGCAACAGTGACCATGAAATTTGCAGGGCTTTTTCGTGATATATGACATGCACCTTCCCTTCCCAATTCCCAACAGACAGACAGACAGACAGACAGACAGACAGACAGACAGACAGACAGACAGACAGACAGACAGACAGACAGACAGACAGACAGACAGACAGACAGACAGACAGACAGACAGACAGACAGACAGACAGACAGACAGACAGACAGACAGACAGACAGACAGACAGACAGACAAGATGAGGGATCTTTCAACTTCAGCCTTCTTGTATACTGGATTGTTTGAATGGTCAAAATTTAAATCACAAGAAATTGGTCATCATATGACATCTGTGTAAGGTTGTTACAAAGATTTTGATTAAAAACCATTGTGTCAAAAGAACGAATTACTAGTGTCACGAAATGTCTTCATTTATCAACTCATCACTTGGTTTGTCAGGTAAATGAGAATTATAGTGCACATATATATATGAGGGAAAAGTCTAAGACTAAACTGTAATGGGAAGACTTAGGAGAGTAGGTGAAGTATGAAAGCATTTTCTATTATCTCATTATAATGGGAAATACAGATGGAATATATGTAAGCTGTTTTCTGGGGAGTATTTGCTGCAGGATTTCTCTGTTCAATAAACAATATATATTGTATCATAGCTGGATGAAATATTGCAGGTGGTTTTGTTATCTAGATATTTCCTGTTTCCATAGAAACACTTTCTAGATGTTAAGTCCTTTCTGCAACCAGAACAAAATTATCAAACAAATATTTGGTATTTTATTGCGCAACGACAAAAATCATCAAAAAAGGAAAAAAAAGTGTCTGTATAGTTGTGCATGGTGAAGGGAAATATGAAAAAAGACATGGCACCTCCTGTAGGAACAAGCTACCCCTGTGAAAGATCCAAGAACTTATTCATGAACATCAAATCACAATTTCTGAATACAAAGCTATTCTTAACTAGTTATTGAACTACAAGTTGTACCCATGTTCATGAACATCAAGAACAGGTCTATGAATGTATTCATGAACATGTACTTGATGTTCATGAACCTGTTCTCGAATCTGAATACATCAACAGCCATTTAACATTTATAAAGTTCATATGTAAGTTCTTTAGTTTTTCACAGGGGTAGGTAACAATATCTGTTACAATGAATTTTGTGAGTGGAAAGTCAGAGAGTACAAGTGAGATAAGTGGTTCAGAAATGAGGGCTTATCAGTCTAACGCATGCTGTATTCAATTCAATTCAATTCAATTAATTTTATTCAGTATAAAGCACAAAGTATCTTTTACAAAAACAATAAATAAATCAATGGAAGAACATGATGAAAGTGTTGGCGAGAAGCTATGCAAGTGAATACATACATAAATATGAGTATAGACCTTAATTAACGATTATGAGACCATCTAAATGTGCCTGCATGAAAAATGAACTTAGTTAAAAATAGTATTTCTCTTTTATTTTGTGTCATCATAAGCTTAGAAAACTTGAATAGTTGGCCAGGTATTCTAACCTAAATGCAATCAATCCTTCTTGTAAATGGACTTGTAAGAACCACCTTGACAATAACATCAAAATGAGTACCCATACTAGAGGAGTGTGCAAGTTCCCAAATTGCATAGATTTTCTCCACTTTCTGTGCTGCAGAATTATCTCACGTTGTACAGATAAAATGCGACTTAATGGAACACTGATCACTAGGTAAATATTCCTCTAAATATAACTCATAATCTTCCGATATTGACTTGGATTAACCCTTTACCAAATGCCAAATTTGTGTCTGTCTCAAATTGAAAGAGTTTGCAGATGACATTTCAAAATGTAATGAAATTGGAAAAAAAATCTTTTGGTAGGGCAGAAAACATTGTAAAAGGAGAAAATGCTCATTAAGAGCAATTTCTTCTTTTCCCACAATGTTTTCCAAAGTCATCTGAAATGAACTGGTTAAATGTCCTTATTGTTTGGTAAAGGGTTAATGGAACAATGATCACAAGGTAAATATCCCTCTAAATATAACCCATTATCATCCGTTGACTTAATTTTGTCCTTCATATAATTAAGCTTCAATGCATGACTATAGTAAGTGCATCATGTTCGTCCTTTGCTAATACCATCAACTGAAACAAATGGAAATGTTCTAAATTTGGAAATCAGTTTCTCATTAAGAACAGGCCACAGGCCAAAATGACCCCTTAAAATTATGCTTTTTACCAGTTCAAATTCGCAGAGATGTTAAAGAAAAACATGGTCTCCCCCTCTAAGTGGCATGTTCAGATTTTTTTTTGGTCCGTTCAATTGAGGATACTGGGAAATGGAATCTATATCTACCTTAGCAGCGATTTTTCCCCAAAGTAGTCTCCCCTCTTTAATCTTCGTACTTCTTGAGGTTCATCGTGACCAGCGATCGTCTGTGTAACCTTGACCTTTAAAATTAACATTGAATGAATATAAGGTTGGGAAAATTGTTACGTTTTATTATATATATGATAACGGTTCTATAATAATGCAATGCCAGACATATTGTAGAAAAAGAACAACACCCCTGATAAAAATTAAAGAATTTCATGTACAATGAACTTCACGCACATTCATGAATATTAATTAAATGGCCATTCACAATTACAAAGCTGTTTTTAACTTGTTCATGAAGATCAAGTTCATGTTCATGAACATCAATAACAGTTCAATGAATGTATTCATGAACATGAACTTGATGTCCATGAACCTGTTCACAATATTCACGAAAAAGTTGTGTGCTCATGAACAGCCATTTAAGTTCATGAAGTCCATGAATAATATTTTACTCCTTATGAAGGAGGATTTAGATCCCTTACTCAACTGTCCATAAGGGGTGGTCAAGCCAGGTAAAACCATAAGCATTCCATAGGTCAGTTGGTAGAGGGATGAAAGGATAAGTTTCCTGTAGTGAGTCAATTCTTACATTGTGTCAATGGATCCTTTTTTTTATGTTTATTTGGAGTCAAACATTATCTTACAATTTTCCATTTATATCATGATTTTCCTAAAATTCACCAGTACTAGGCTAGGTCTATGAAGTGTCTTTCCAAAGAACTCTTCCACAAAATCAATGGCCCTTGTTGGGATCAAAGCAGAGGTTTAGGTGTAATAAGCACACCGCCTTAAACATCTGCTTAATTTTGTCAAGAAAAGATACTCCGAGTAGCAAATAGGTTAGTTCTCAGGCCAGCCACAAATTCACTTGGCGTCTGGCCTGGATCTAACCAGTTTGCATAAGCATGAAGTCGGTTCCAGCACTATAAGGGTTAATTAACACTCACCTCTCCTTTGTTGATGATGAAGAAGGAATCACCTGTAGCACCTTCCCTGATGATGTATTCACCCTCATGGAAAAAGTCCTGAAAAATAAATACCATAACATGATAAAGGGATCTAAATCATCACATATATACCATAAGAGACAGCTTACTAAATGTATATCAGTGAGAAAATGGGCTTTATAGTCCAGTTTAAACTTACATGTAGTTTAAACTTTGATTGGGACGCAAGCTTGAAGCTTTTTATAATCATTCTTGATTCTTGATGACTGCTTCCTTGATACTAAACCAGTAATGGTGCCGTTTTGTGGGCCTCATGGTTTGATCGCTTCGAAATCATTCACTATTTTCAATACTAGTCAGCTACAAGAAAAAAACACCACATGCTTTCCAAGCCTCATACCTATTCTCCACAAAAAAACAAACACTGGCGCTCCAGGTAAATAAAATAACATTTCCGTAGCGTTCAAACCCTTAAAAGTAGAAAACCAATGGCACTCCAGGTAAATGAAATAACATTTCCGTAGCGTTCAAACCCTTAAAAGTAGAAAACCAATGGCACTCAAGGTAAATGAAATAACATTTCCGTAGCGTTCAAACCTTAAAAGTAGAAAATCAATGGCACTCCAGGTAAATGAAATAACATTTCCTTAGCGTTCAAACCCTTAAAAGGAGGGGTATTAAACAGACTCAAAGCGGGCTGGTTTCATAGTATATCATTTATTCTATCCTAGGTACACTACAAACATACAACTTTCATCCATGCAAGCACACAGAGATAAGCCACATTGGCAATGCAGCAGGGGATGGAGCTAAATGGTGAACACTACCCACTACAGTTACTACCGTAGAAGCCAGTGTGAAGGTAGAACAAGAAAACAGCATGTATGTATTGGTTTAGATCAAAGGATTGCAACAAACCAAAAAGACGAAATACAGAAAATGCAATCAAATTGCACCCACACATATTTAATTCTATTTATTTTCTGACAGATTATTTCATTTGTTATCAGTTCCATCTTTATTGTAGATGACATTTAAAGACACCCACACCCACACATCAAACAAATTTCTTTAAAAAGATGCTATACATAAGACAAGCAAAATGTTTTCAATGTTGCCTTTAGCAAACTTTTTTTTTTTCTTCCAGGAAGGTATGTCTCATTATGTCATTACATTTACTGTTATACTGGTGCATTGGAATCTTACAAAGGCTTAGAAATATCAACTATGAGCAATTTGTACCGTCTTGACATTTCATTTATCCTGGTTCTAATTCTTACTTTTCTTTATGTCATGTTTTCCAAAGGAAATCTTTTATGACAACGCTTGCATTACTGATACCTGAATAGCAAGATAACCGTAGTACAAGAAAATAAAAGTAATTTTAATATATAACAAAGGATGTATATGTCTACTGCATCCTTGCTTATTTATGGTCTTTTTGCCTGTTCTTAAAAAGTTAATAGTTGCTATAGAAGTACAAAAATAAGGAAACAAAAAAAACAAATAACACCAGCACCAGCAGAATTTTCAATGGCCACCGTCTTTTATTGTCAACAATTAGATAAGAAAAAAAAAGAATCAAAAGGAGTTCGCAAACAGAAAATTGAAATAAACCAGCATAAGAATTTATCATCAAGAGAAAAAAAAAAGAAATTATTGCTGGGAAAAAAGGAGAAATGGCTCAAATGAGCATTATTTTTAGCACACATCTATCATTGTTGTTATCATCGTCATCACCATTATTATCATCATCATCATCATCATCAACTTCATCATTTAGATTATCAAACAAGGTCAGGTGTGACATTCAGAAAGGTGTTCTATCCAAATTACTTGCAGGCTACAGATAAAGCATATCCTAAACAGACCAATAAAATTGTTGTGTGAAGCGTTGCTGGTGTAAAAAAGTCAATCAAGTTATTTAGTGAGGTCCAAGTTAATTACAGAAGCAACCAGGAAGTGAATTCAAGACGCTTAACCATATGCTTACTGGGTAATTTTCTAAAAATTGACTTGTGTTTCTTCTCCTTTCCAAAACCTTAAATATCTGCTTAATTTTGATAAGGAAAGATACTCAGAGTAGCAAACAGGTTAGATCAGAGGTCAGCTGCCGATATTTTGGCGGCTTGCCTGGGTCCAACATGTTTGCATAAGCATGAAGTCGGCTCTAGCCATATATAAGGGTTAAAGATGCTTAATCAATAAAACAAATGCCTTGATTTCATTCATTTTAGACAGATTTCCTTCAGTTTTGAAGTTTAATCCCAAGTGTTTGAAGGACATGCCTCCAATTTTTGAGGGGATGGGGGATCTCTTTTGAAGGATATTAAATTCTAGTGCTATTTCGAGAATTTCTAGCAATACATTAAACAAAATGAAAATGCGTTCCTTTCACACTGATGTCTTCTAAAGATTTCCTCATGACAAGTTATGACACAGTAATTTAACCCTTACAAAATTAACACTAAAAGTGCTGGAACAAACTTCATGCTTATGTACACATGTTAGATCCAGGCCAGCCACCAAGTAAATTGGCAGCTGACCTGTGATCTAACCTCTTTGCTACTCTGGGTATCTTTCCTCAACCGAATTAAGCAGATATTTAAGGTTTTTCAAAACCAGACAACCAAAAAAACTATTTTTCTTTTTTATTTCCCAGCATTCTGAGGGTTGGCATGGATCTAACCTGTTTGCATTAGCATGAAGTCCAGTTCCAGCAATTCATGGGTTAATAAAAGCCTTTTTTCACAATTCTAATGTGTTAATTATTCATTTTGTATTAAATTGGACGAAGAAAGAAATGGTTTGATAATATTCTCTCTACTGGGTGCTTTTTATTATCATAATACCAATTATGGTGAACAATAACACACATTCCCCTTTATCAATGACTATTATTGCCTACATTTGAAAACCATCTGAACTAATAATGGGTTCTCTTTAGATCAGCTCTTTCAATTAGAATTTTGATTTTGCTCTCTGTGCTTATTGTGGAACAAATCTGTTTATTGTCGTTTACCTATCAATGACTAATGAACGAGTCCATTATTGAGCGGAAGTAGGTCTGTATAGGTAGTGTTTTAGGTAATATAAAGGTAGGTAAGTTTTAGGTTATTAAAATAGGTACATATTTTTAGACCAAATCATTCTGATGTGTTTATGTTATGACATTAAAGCCGTCATTAACAGTAGAAAGTACCAATGTTTTCAAACAAATGCTATAGAAAGCGTCAAAAAAAAAAAGAATTCAATTATAGGAAAGATAGGTAGTAATTATCAGAGAGAAGAAAGGACAACATTTGGCAAATCTGTCATTGTCAAGTGGCAGATGGTAATTGATATATTGCTAGGATATTTCTACCAAGAATTTGATTGATTATTTTCCCCCCCAAAGAGTTTTATGAAAGCGTATTGGAGCAGATGTTTTCTGTTTCTTGTAAAAAATAAGTTTCTCTCGATGCTTGAGACGCTTTGCTTTAAGTATATTTGTTTTTTTTTATATCTTTTTATGGGTTTTACATCCCATCAACATTATTTTAATTATGTTGCAATGGCCGATGGAAGAAGACCCCATACCTAACCGTCCATAAGGGCTGGTAAATCTGGGTAGAATCATCAGTTTCGTAAGTCAGTCAAGAGACCAGTGCCTCTCATGAAAATCCATTCACCAGGATTTGAAACCATGTGGAGAGGGGTTATGTGATTTCAAGTTCTGTGCTCTAAGCATTAGGCCACAGAAGCCCCCTTGCTTGTAGTAGGATCTAATGAAAGCATTCATCATGAAATGTTGGTCAACAGGCTTGGTAATCTAATTAACTTCTCCATTTGGAATTTTTGTGACTACCCGGTAGTTCAAAATTTAACATGCAGCACAGTCTAAACTAACAAAATGATGCAAATAAAAGTAATTAAGATATTTGGTGGAAACAATTTTGACAAAAAAGAAAAATAGCTTATCAGGAGCACATCATCCTTGGTCACAGTGCTTTCTTAACTCATTACCAAAGTTAATGATAATGCCATTTAACCAGTTTGTTGCAGACGACTCTAAAAAACATTATGGGAAAAGGAGAAATTGCTCTTATCAAGCAATTTCTTCCTTTTCACACAATGTTTTCTGTCCTATCAGAAGGCTATTTTTCAATTTCATCACATCTTGAAATGCCGTCTGCAAACTCAAACAATTTGGAGCAGTCGAAAATTCAACATTTGGTAAGGGGTTGAGGCATCTGCAACAGATGTGTCCAAATGTGGTTCATCGCATTATGAAGTAAGGGGTTAAGATTGACCAATGTGGAACATGTGGAATCGTGATTGCTTTTAAAATGTATTCATAAACTTGTACTTGTTCATAAACATATTCTTGAAATTCATGAACCAGTTATGAACAGCTAAAAATTGCATTCATGAATGGCCATTTATCGTTCTTGAAATTAATGATATAGTTCTTTAATCTTTTGCAAGGGTAGTTTCATTACTTGTCCTACAAAAGAACTGGATTGGCTCAATAACTACCAGATTCCAACAATACATTTTTTAGCAAGTCTGCAACAAATGTTATTTTTATGTACATTGTGTAAATAATTTTTCATATCACAGCTTCCATTAGATTCACTGGTACAAGGGAAAGGGCTCTGAAGTGTCTTGCCAAAGGACACTTTCATGACAACGATGGTAACTGCTAAACTCCGCACAGGAATATTTCCCTTTGTTACACTACAGTACCACTGCCATCATAGAAATCACGTGACGACAGATACAGTCATGTGACCTAAACAATTTAGAGTAGACGCAAAAGAAATAGGTTTTTTTATGATTGAATTCAACATGCCATGCTTTGAAAATGATTGTTGAATCAAAGTAATGCATTACTTTGACAATTTCGTCAGTCTTGTCAGTCATGACAATGTAATTTGTTTTCAAAATGTGCATTACAGAATCCACCTCGAGACGATCTTTTTTATAGTGAAAATACACTGTTGATGTCCGTTACTTTGAGAGCATGACCCTATGTACTCATCATATCTAATAAGCCTTTCCTAGGTTGGCTGTTACGGCACCTTGTTATGAACCAACAATAAAAAACAATTATGTTACGAACTGGTTTGATTACGATTTTAGCAACTTCTGTCAGTTTTTTACATATGAATATATTTTGCCATTACTTTATTGTAATTGTTGGACCAAAGAAGTCTTACTTCTAAAATTGGAAAAATGCTGTATTTGGATTTCGATTCAATATTTATAATGAAAAAAATATAATCCTTCCAGATCTGGAAGGATTTTTTCTGTGATAGCAGAGAGCTCCTAACCAAATGAAAAGGGAGATCACTGCGAAGGAGAATGAGTAACTGCATGTGGGGCTCCAACCCTTTATATCTTCTTTTGTCGGAATGATTTCTACACTACATCAATACATCAAACAAAAAAACACTATTTTCAATACTTTATGAGTTGGTATTTTCTTTTGAACCAATCACACAGTTCAACATGAGAGGATGGTTTAAACTGCTAACCTCGCCTGGAATAGCCTTTTTACACGAAGAGCCAATTACAATTCCCTCTAGACTAATCTCTTGATACAATGCCCTCGGAACTGAATTATTGCAGACAACATTTATAGTCACTATGACATAAGAAAATGATATTACGCTCATTTAAAACGATATCTCCTTTCTATCGGGAAATAAACCCACACAGATATTGCAATCTTTATATATCAGGCGTATATCCAGGGTTCAATGCAACAATACAGTTAAAGCATCGCAAACATGAATCACCTACCATAGTCGAGCACTGAACCATCAATACAGTCATTATTAATGGAGATTTTTAAGGAGATTTGTGACATTATGTTGTCTTGAGTATTGTTTTTAACAGCTTCTGTTGGAAATTAGTCTGTAAAACAAGGAGGCTTAAAAGCTTTGTAACCCAATGCCCAGTGTATGACAATTTGTGACAAGATGAAAGAGAATTCCTGATTAGCAGCTTAATGAAGATAACAGACAATTATCATCAATGGTGCTCCTTTCTGAAATTAACCCTTAGAGTCCTGAATGATTTTGTAAAAATATATTTTTGTGTCGTCTGCTTTCCAAAACCATAATTTTCTGCTTGATTTTGTTGGGGAAAGATACACATAGTAGCAACCAGGTTAGATCACAGGCCAGTCGCTAATTTACTTGGCGGCTGGCCTGGATCTAACCTGTTTGTATATTAGCATGAAGTCCGTTCCATGAATTATGAGTGTAAAAAAATCACCCAACCAATAATTGCTTGTATTAATAAGATGTTTTTTGTTGCAAATTTTTTTTCCGTCTTCTACTGCAAAACACAATGAATATGAGAAACATATCTTGCAGCTAATTAAGTGCCATTTAAAACTTTGTGTGCTTTGAGGAACCAATTACTAAAAAAAATGACAAAATTGAGCAATTTACTTTTTTATCATGTTTGTGTTTCTACTTTAAATATCATAGAGAAAAACATTCCTGCTGTTTGTTGACATTTGTTGTTGCTTTCAAATATGAACCTGTTCAAAATTCACATGTAAGGAAATTATTGTTTAAAAATGTTTAGAGTTATGACAGTTCTTACATCTTATAGCATATATTAAACTGACAATTTTGTTGTCAAATTGCATCATGATGAAACTCTTGTCAAAAGAAGTATTCACTCATTGATAAGCAAATTCTCCATTAATCACAATGTTATTTCAAGTTTCATCTGCAACAGAGGTATTCAAAGTTAATAACAAGGTCAAATTAAGGGAACAATCCATAGTGTGTAATTAAGGCAACAATCTATAGTGACAAATTAAGGAAACAATCTACCAAGAGCCCAATATAGTACACCAGTATATATTAATTCCATACAGAATAGTTAATTTCGGCTAAGAAATTACATTACTATTAATCCATTAGGCCTTAATGTACAGCCCAGTGGTTTATTTACCCTTTCCCAAACGCCAAACTTTCGACTGTCCCAAATTGAAAGAGGTTGCAGACGACATTTCAAAATGTGATGAAATTGGAAAATAATCTTCTGATAGCGTAGAAAACATGATGGGAAAAGGAGAAATTGCTCATTACCAGCAAATTTCTCCTTTTCCCATGATGTTTTTAGAGTTTTCTGCAACAAATTGGTCAAATGTCATTATTGTTTGGTAATTGGATTGGGGAAATTTGATGCCTGTATAAAAACATCTTTGGGAAGCCATGTAACAATAAGAAACAATTAGCCCAAGAATATCTTACTACGTTTTTGATGTGTTTATTTTCAAATCTAACAAAAAATAACATTGGCTTAAGTGAAACTTGTTGAATACTTGAAAGGCTTATTGAAGAATTCATTTTGAGGTTTTGATTTTGTTTTTTAAGAAATTTTGGATAATATCCCGACATTTCATGGATGAAACCAGTACATGTACTCCCCTTTAAACGGTATTCCCATGTATCCTTTGCTATGTATTTCTTGTCTTGTGTCATCTCCTTTACAAAACCTTTAATATCTACTTAATTTTGATGAGGAAGAATACTTAGAGTAGCAAACAGGTTAGATCACAGGCCAGTTGCCAATTAACTTGCACAAGCTTGCATGAAGTTGGTTCCAGCACTATAAGAATTAATATTTGGCATGTGTTGGCGATTTTTCTCCTGGGACGGAATAGGTGACCAATATAAAGACCACATTTTGATTGAGTACTTCCAGCCAATTCATACTCTTAATATGATAAGTCTAGTTCCTATCGTTTGGGGAAAAGTAATTGTGTACCGTAATTAAGGGAACCACAAGTGTTGTATAGAAGCAGCTGATGGCATTATTTCTTAACCTAATCCCTCATGTAACAACTTGTGATTGGTCCTTGTTGTCTCATAATCCCATTACCAAACAAGAACAACATTTGACCAGTTTGTTGCAGATGCCTCTGGAACCCTTTCCCAAACAACAAATTTTCAACAGTCCCAAATTGAAAGAGTTTGCAGACAACATTCCAAAATGTCATGAAATTGAAAAATAGTCTTCTGATAGGTCAGAAAACATTGTGGGAAAAGTAGAAATTCCTCATTAAGAGCAATTTCTCCTTTTCCCACAATGTTTTCCAGAATCATCTGCAACAAACTGGTCAAATGATATTAAATGTGTTTGGTAATAAGTTAGGTTAGATTGAAGAGGTCACTTAGTGTACCCATCAATACTCCAATATTACCAACAACAATAAAGAATTTCGGTTGAGTTTTCTTTCAAAGCCAGAGTGCTTTTCAACATGACCACTATCGTTCTACATCAGACCATTTGCCAAATTCATACCCATTAGGGAAAACCAGATGAAAAGTGCATGGCCTCCCTATGTGCAACTTATAGATATTAAAACATGAAATAATCACTAATGGTTTAGAGAAGAGAAAACCCTAGAGTATAATAAAGTATATAACGTTTTAGGGTTCAGTGCAAAACTAATGTTAGTGCTTCACATAATTCGAGGGTTCAGTGCAAGACTATAGTAAGTGCTTCATAAACATGAAGCACTTACTATAGTATTGCACTGAACCCATGATATGCGAAAGACGAACTAGAAGTTCAATTTTAACTTCCAAATCTCCTCACATCTGTTAACAAGCACCTTTTAGAAGGAATTACTTAAAACAAACAATATTCCCGTTTAAAAAGATAGCATATCCTCTGTGATGCCAAATCAAAAGATCATATTTCTCCAAATTGACTTTTTTTCTTTTTTAATCAATTTTCAATTTCCAAGACCATCACATTTAAATTGAAGAAAGGAGGATGGGGTATTGTCTGCAGCCCTAGCTGTATTTGCCGCAAGACTTTATCAGTTACCTCTTAACCAAACACCAAATTTTTTACTGTTTCAAATCTAAAGAGTTTGCAAACAACATTTCAAATATGATGTAATTGAAAAAAGGATCTTCGGTTAGGGCAGAAAACATTGTGGGAAAAGGAGAAATTACTTGTTAAGAGCAATTTCTCTTTTTCCCACAATGTTTTTCAGAGTCATCAGAGTCAACAAACTGGTGAAATGTCATCATTGTTTAGTAATGGGTTGACGCAGGCAATTGCGGTTGATGTCATTGCTGCAGACAAAAAATTACTGCAACTCACTTTACTTCCTTTTTGCCCATTTTAACCTTCTGAAGCCTGATGAATAGTTTTGAGATTGTTGTTGGAAAAGGAGAAATTTCTAAATAAAAAAAAAAAAGAGCCCAGTGTTTTTCATTAACAAAAAACACTTTCTTTAGGATAAGAGGAAATATTTTCCATTATGACCACAATTTCCATCACCCTCTGAGAAGTCAATTAAGGGATGATCAAAAACATTGTTGTTTGGAGGGAAGTAAAAGAGGAGACAAAAAGTCACATGCTGATTCTAAAGGTGCATTAGGAAATGGACTCATTAAGGAAGGCTGAGAGTCAATTTCCACATCACCCCCATGATAAACTCTGTTCCTTGTTACAAAAAGTAGCAAGAGCCTATGGGTCCTGAGTGATCTCCTTGTTAAGACTGTTAGATCTTTAACCTAGAATGTTAGGTACAAGCAAGCCAATTTTGGCAAGACAACAGAGCTTAAGCTTTCTACTCTATTCCAAAAAAGCTGAGTTGTGACTGGAAAATTGTTGTCACAGCATTAAATCTTGTCCAAGAAAAGAAAACCACTATTAAAAGCTATTTCTTTATGAAATAGGAAACAGGAGCTATCTCTTCATGAATAAATGAAACAGGAGCTATTTCTTCACGAAAATATGAAACAGGAGCTATCCCTTTATCAAAATACATAGGCGTAGGAGCGTTTTCAACATTGGGGGGGGCCAACTTCAGATGAGACCGGTCTAAGAATAAATATTCCTAATCTTTCTCATGACTAATAATGCGTCTACAAATTCAATATCATTAAATGAATTAAAAGAAAGTGTATAAAAATGTGTATCTTAGTTAAGACAAAATAACCAAAAGAAAAAGAAAATAGGATTGGCCAAGACTAGATCTCACGCGGAAAGCATATTGTACTGATAATAACTAAAAGTAACAGCCACCATGCTGTCACAGCCACGAGTTCGTCTACAATAAATAGTAAAAAATAAGTTTATATTTAAAAACAATATAGGGTCTGACTTCTTAGAGTACGATTTGCATCATTGTTTTCGTTAGTTGAAACTACTTTCCGTGAGCTGAGATTTCATACGATAAATCTGATGTATTCAGATTGCCATTTGCGATGATGACGTCAAAATGTTTTGGTTATTGTTCGTAACAAAAGGCGAGTTGGTATTAAATAAAGCACAAAATACACTTTTATATTAATTCTGCTGTTAAATTCCATTTCTTTCATTTTTTCTTTCCAAAAATCTTCATCTTCCATTGTGAATATTGGGGGGGCCAAAGTATACTCTGGCCCCCCCAGTCTGGATATTGGGGGGGCCGGCCCCCCCTGGCCCCCCGGCTCCTACGCCTATGAAATATGAAACAGGAGCTATGACTTCATGGAAATATGAAACAAGAGCTATTTCTTCATGAAAATATGAAACAGGAGCTATCCCTTCATCAAAATATGAAACAGGAGCTATGACTTAATGGAAATATGAAACAGGAGCTAATTCTTCATGAAAATATGAAACAGGAGCTATCCCTTTATCAAAATTTGAAACATGAGCTATCCCTTCATTAAAATATCAACAAGGGCTTTCTCTTCATGAAAATTTGAAACAGGAGCTATCTCTTCATGAACATTTGAAACAGGAGCTATCCCTTCATCAAAATATCAACAAGAGCTTTCTCTTCATTAAAACATGAAACAGGAGATATCCCTTCATGAACATTTGAAGCAGAAGCTATCGTTTCATGAACATTTGAAACAGGAGCTATTTCTTCATGAAAATATGAAACAAGAGCTATCCCTTCATCAAAATATGAAACAGGCGCTATCCCTTCATCAAAATATCAACAAGAGCTTTCTCTTTATGAAAATATGAAACAGGAGCTATCCTTCCATGAAAATCCTAAATAGGAGCTATCTCTTCATGAAAATATGAAACACTTCATTAAAATATGAAACAAGAGGCCTTCATAAATATATGAAACAGTCTATATATATATCACAGTGATTGCATCCAGTTAATGGGCCTTGCCATTTAAAGTCAAGTACCTCCAAAACTAGGCAACAGGTACCCTTCAAGGTTGATGTTGGTGACAATATTTGAGTAGCTAATCACAAACAATAATGTTACTAAAATTGTTTCTTTGAGTACGCTAATGGTTTAGTAACCCTTCAACCAATGCTGTCCTCAATCATGAAATCATTTACTGTCTTTTGTGGATTTGGATGGAAACTGTTGTGAAACAAAGGAAGTTATTCTTTTTATCCTTTTCCCAAACAATAACGCCATTTGACCACTTTGTTACAGACGACTTTAGAAAACATTGTAGACAAAGGAGAAATTGCTCGTATTGAGAAATTTCTCCTTTTCCCACAATGTTTTCTGCCCTATCAGAGGATTATTTTTCAATTTCTTCACATTTTGAAATGTCGTCTGCAAACTCTTTCTATTTGGGACAGTCAAAAATTTGTTGTTTGAGAAAGGGTTAAAGCAATTTGCTGTTTTTCCACAATGATTCGTTGCATCATGACTGTTGTAATTGTGTTAAGATGTATAAAGAGGTCAGGGGAAAGTCATATACAACTGCGAAGAATATTTTTTCATCAATAGATTCACTGCTAACTAAAAAGTGCAACAAAATAAGAATATACAATTACTGACTTATTGATCTTTTTGGATTCAAATGATAATTCTTGCACATGTGTCTAACAAACAAAACGAAAATGATAAAACATTAAGAACATGTGTGAAAGATTACACTTTAAGTCTGATTTAGACTTTCTAAATTCCAAACAAACTTAAAAATGATCAATGATATTAAGCATTTATTATTTTGTTAATTAAAACAATTAAAGCAAGACAATTGTTCTTTCCTAATGAAAACCAACTTGAAATTCTGTTTCCAGAATTATTACATTTAAAAGGATAGTCTGCAGCAGACAAATGACCCCAGTCTACTATTGTTTTTGTTTTTGATAAGTCACAAATTCTCATTTGGGGAAATGGGTAAAGGACTGGTTATCATTATCTTTATGGACAAAACGTCTGGGAAATTTTCCCAATAGTTCTATTAATTTCTGCCTTTTTTGTCATTCCAATTTATATAACTTTAAAAAAAATTAACATAAATGAATGAACTCGGTGGCTTGATCAATAATTCACATTGGACATTAAATATAAATGTGCAATTATGTGTATGTACAGTGGCGTAGCTAAGGCATCTAGTAAGTGTAAGCACAGTCAGTGGGGTGGCGTCTGGGGGCATATGCTCCCCCTAGAGAATATTTCATTTCCTATGCTTCGTCTGGTGCAAACTAAGGATGATTCAAATAAGGAGATATGTATATACATATATATAATAGATACATATAACACCTTGGGAAAAATCATGAAATTGATATAGGGCGTTCAATGTAGATCTAAGATTTTCATTTTATATGGACATATGCATGCAATGTGTATGAAGGTGCATACTTTGCATACAGGTAGCTACGCTTCTGATGTATAATACCATAAAGGTTTTTTATTATTTTAAAAGACAAAAAAACAAGAAGATTTCCAGGAATCCCTTGATAACACCACCTGAAGGTATACATGTTTTTGGCTTGTCTCTCAATGACCACATTTCAAGGGTTCAGTGCAAGACCATAGTAAGTGCTTCATGAACATGAAGCACTTACTATAGTATTGTACTGAACCCTCGATTTGGAATTTAACCTTTGACCAGATAGTGACCTTGACCTTTGACCCAGTGGAGTCCACAGATACGGACTTCCTGAAACATCAAACTGAACAATGAACAGAATCCAATAAAGCCCGCATGTACTTTATATCTAGGTTAATGAGAAAATGAGCTCTCATGGTGAATCAGTATAAAACCTTTATTGTGTTCATGTGTCGGACGAACTTCTTGGGTCAATTGATGGTTCCCATGATTGATCTAAGGCTAGGAACCGATGACCATTTCCTTTTTTGTTAGTGACATGCTGGAGATGCTTGCCGAACGTATCTCATGGCAAGAACTATTTGGTGTATCCCTATATGGTTGTCATCAAACATCGGATTCTAGTGGTTATCCATAATGAAGGGTCAGGACAAAAAAAAGTTTGTGAACTGCAATTACTTTATACTTATACATCTTACCAGGGTAGCATTGTACCAAACATTTTATGCCAAGAACTTCCGTAAATTTAGAACAATATTTCCTCTTTTACCAGTAATGTGAATGGCATTTTTTGAAAAGTAATGTGTTATTGAAAGTGTCACATTATAATTTTGTACTTTTGTTTAAGACAATATCCAAGCATATCAGCTTCGACAGAGAAAACCTACCCTGAACCTCTGTTGTAATCAAAATTTTGCTTCATGAAAAGGTATCCCCTATAAAGGATTCAAGAACTTATTAATAAACTTCATAAACATTCATAAATGTTAGATGGCCATTTATGAATATAAAGCCGTTCTTAACTTGATCATGAATTTCAAGTACATGTTCATCCATGTATGTGAACATGTACTTGATGTTCATGAAAAAGTTCTGTTTTCATAAACGATTATTTAAGGTTCTATGAACATTAATAAAGTTCATGATTAAGTTCTTTAATCATGTGCAGGGGATTCAAGCACATATGTTATAATGTAACAAGATTAAATTTCTTTTTATGAGCAAATGCTTATTTTTTGTTACAATAGTTTCAACCAAATAGATCGACAAAGGAGACGTTTCTTTCATATTTATTGGTGCCGTCTGCTGTTATTTAGCTTGACCTTATTTGATAAATAAAATGTACATTTATAACTTTGACTGAAGCTTTATAAGCTTGTTGAGTCACTCTTCAGAATTAACTCACAATTTGTACACAATAACAAACAGAAACGATGAGAAGATTGGAAAAGATTCAAACTTACCACTTCCAGAACATCTGCCAACTTGGACAATTTGTCAGCTGGTAAGGCCTGTAGTAAAGGCACACTGAAATAGAATACACAAATGTCCATTAACCCTTTACCAAACGCCAAATTTTCGGATGTCCCAAATTGAAAGAGTTTGCAGACGACATTTCAAAATGTGATAAAATTAAAAAAAAAATTTTGATAGGAAAGGAAACATCATGGGAAAAGGAGAAATTGCTTGTTAAGAGCAATTGATTCTTTTCCCACAATGTTTTCCAGAGTCGTCCACAACAAACTGGTCAAATTAGGTCATTATAATGTTTGGTAATGGGTTAACCCATCAATGAACGAAATAAATAGGGAGCAAACCATTTAAAGCTTTAACACTGTATAAGTTATAGAAAATCTTCATGGTCGTCATACTTGACAGTTAAGAGCAAATAAGCGACAAATAAACTCTCTAAAGGATTCAAGAACTGTGTTCATGAACTTCAAGAACTGACATGAATGAAAAATGGCTGTTTACTAACAAAAAGTTAATCTTGAACATGTTCATGAATTTCAAGAATATGTTCATGAATAATTTCATAAACTCATTGAGGGGTGGAGAAGGAAGACTCAGAGTTTTAAGAACCATTGGCGTTCCGTAAGTCAACCCGGACAGTGACCACTTAAAAGCTGGAGTTAAACCTTTTGACCATAATTCCATAGCCTATTTCCCAATACAGGAATATGTGCCTGTCCGGAATTCAAAGCAACAGAAGACTACAATAAATAGAGAGAAAAAAACATTTTTTTCGTAATGTTTGGCAGAAACAATTTCGACAAGGGGATGAATTGCTCCAAATGAGCAATTTATCCTTCTGTCACAGTGGGTTTTTAGCTGGCACACAGCAAAAACAATTTGTTGGATTGCTGTTGAATGAAGACAGTCACTGTGTCATATATAACTTTGTTAGTAATGTAACAGCATTCCTGGACTCATCAGTACTAGGCTAGGGCTCTGAGGCGACTTGCCCAAAAGGCCACTCCCATGAAACCAGATGTGTTTGTGATGTTCGAACCCGGGACTTCAAGTTCCAATTCCGCCACCTTTACCACTTAGCCACATAGGAAGCCATGTAGGAAGCAGAAACAATAAAGAATGATATCATGCAGTAAAGAGACAATGTACCACATTGAACCTTACACCACACTAAAAGCCTTTGGGGGTATTTATTAACCCAATGCATCAGTGGGATATGTTACATATTAGGTCATTATTATACAGATAACGGGTAAATGTCATTTCTATGTAGATAACGGGAAAATTGTTTCGATAAACATCCTAATAGTACGGTGACTTTATTACTATATCAGATAAGGTTGACGCTTAGGTTAAACCCTAGGGGATTGACCCTAATTAATATGTCGTACAAATGAATATTAAAAGGATTTAGCGACTGATTGTTGAAAATATTTTGATGAAAAGTATGAATTTCAACATGGATAGATTAATTTATTTTGAGCTTGTTAGAGACTGCTTTAAAACAGGAAAAGGTTAACATCTTTCCCTAACGAATATTCTCATTTACATTTTCCTCTCATTCAGATCTCTTTAAATGCAATTGTGCTAGTAAATGACTATATGACTATTTCGAAGACATTGAGATATATGGAGAATTTACTTATGATGAGCCAAATTTCACATTGCTACAATGTTTCCATGTCTATCAATTTAATAGTTTCCCCAAATCAAATGAAGTTTCACAATTTAAACGATTTTACTGTTATCTTTCGCAAACAGGCAAAGAACAGGTACAAACATTGGGGCTTTTTAAAAGGACTAACATGAGAAAAAATGAACTGGTGAGTCAGTATCTTAATAATAAATTGCGAAATTGGGTGTAATAGCAATTTGTTAATTAAGAAAAATTCAGCAGCACTTAAGTTGTTAGTTGTCAACATATTGATTACCATTTTTAATGCTTTACCATAGAGAATTAATATTGGAGACAACTTTGCAAACAGATATATCATGAGTTACATTATTTATATAACTGGGGCCCGTTTTACTAAACAACTTACGGAAAATGTTTGCGTAAGTCATAATTGATAAACATGGATATTATCTTCAATGAAAGTACAATATTGCAATGTGACACGTCATTGGAAGCGTCTCGGAGAGACGCTTCCAATGATGTGTTACTTTGCAATATTGCTTTGCCGAATATTGAAATAAAAGAACTTGTTGTTTTAGACTTACGCAAATCTTAAGCGTAAACTGTTTAGTAAAACGGGCCCCTGATAATTATTTGAAGGCCTAGTGAAAATAACAATCAATCAACTTATCCATAGCATAATTTGTGAGTGGTAATCTGACAAAAGATATCCATGAGATTAAAGTGTAACAAACATAACTGAGCAACACTTTCTTTTGTTACACTATTAAGACAAGTAAGTATAATTTAATGGAAAGACATTTAATTGTGTCAGTACATCAGAACTGGTAAGAGTGTAACGTTCGTTGAACGTTTATGCAAATTAGGAACCTAATGCATCGTTTGAGAGAACATGCTGGTATATACATAGACTACACAACCACTCAGTGAATGACAGTGATCTTCACTGATCGGATGTGTTTGTGTCTTTGAGAGGTTCATTTGCTCGGTTCGTTACATTGGTGGCAGTGGTTGGATTAAGAATTCTCCTTCTATCGGAGTTGCCTTCCTCACGAATCTCCCAAGGGCCAAGACTTGGGACGAGTCTTCTCGAAAGTGGGAGTTATGTTACGTTTGTTGAACGTTTATGCAAATTAGGGACCTAGTGCATTGTTTGAGAGAACATGCTGGTATATATTTAGACATCACAACCCCTCAGTGAACAACAGTATTTTTCACTGATCGGATGTGTTTGTGTCTTTGATAAAGAGATAAAACCATTCCCTAATACAGAGATATGAGCCAGAAAAAGCAAAACCATAGGTATTGCATGACAAACATGAATTATAAATAAAAGACATTAGGATAAAGGAAATTGGCACAAGCTGCTGTGACCAAAAACAGATAATTGCTTATCATTTCCAATGACTTTGTAAATCTCAATGAGTTCTTGAATTGTAAGTTGCATGCTTATCAACCTATAACCAAACAATAATGACATTTGACCAGTTTGTAACTTTGGACGACTTTGGAAAACATTGTGGGAAAAATAAAATTTCTCTGAACGAGCAATTTCGCCTTTTCCCACACTGTTTCTGACCTATGAGAAGATTTTTTTTCAATTCCATCACATTTTGAAACGTCGTCTGCAAACTCTTCAAATTGGGAGTTCGAAAATTTGATGTTTGGTAAAGGGTTAAAACAAGAGGACAGCGGTTTAGAGTACATGTTCACATACCAGGTTTATCATTATCAAAATGGTGGACAAGTTTATCATCATGACAATAGATGTGACCACCCAGGGACTTTTATCTTTTTTTCCTTAACGCTACAATTTTGCGAAATCTTCTGATTTGGTTTTCTCTTTTAATCTATTTATCTATTCAGTATTTATATATGTATTCAGATTTTATGGAGTCAATCTGCACAATAAAAAAACTGGGTTGGCGGAATGCTTTATTTTTTTTGTATGGTTTTATGCTATTTCGAGAACTCTTTAGTCATATATTACAGCTTTAACGGGATTCCCCAGCACTATGCTAGGGTTCTGAAGTGTCTTGCCAAATGGCACTCCCACACAAGCAGCAGCAAGAGTGGGACTTGAATCAGGGTTACATGTCCACCTCCTGAACCAGTGGGCCATGCAGGATAAACCAGTACTAGGCTAGGGCTCAGAAATGACTCGCCATGGGTCACTCCCACAAAACCAGAGGTGTCATTGGGGTTTGAACCTGGGACACTGAATTCTAAGTCTGCCATTTCAACCATTTGGCCATGCAGGACTCTAATGAATTCATTAAATGACTTAAAGAATAAAAGTTGAAGTTAAACCCAGGATTCATACCTCAAACCTCTGTTTTTTAATTGCGATTGATCTCTTGTAGCAAAATGATATTGTCACTTGTTGATACTTGACTTAAAAAACCCTGAATAGAGTAATTGGTTAATTCTGAAAACTAGAGTAATGTCTTGTATGCTATATTGTATTTCATTAACTTATCCTTTAAATGTGATGTATGATACTTAGAAACTTCTTTAAAACTTTTTTTTACAAATAAGACATTGTAGTGAAAGCTTAATTCAATCTTCAGAAAAGTCACTAAATAAGTTAACAATTCAAAAAGTTCAATTAATGTTGAATGGAATGAAGTATGCATGGCAGCCTGAGGATCATTAAGGACATAAATTGTTTGTTATTGAAGAGAAAATTGCCATTTATCATGAGTGAATTTGATATGCATATTGACAAACAAGATATTTTTAGTTAATTGGACATAATATGATAATGACAAACAATAATCAATATCAATGATTATTGTAAAGAGCAGAGGTGGTATCAAATTGCACAAGCAGAAAAACATTTCAGGTTGGGCTAGCCTTATTTACAAAAAAACCTATTGCAAGGACTTAAAGCATAGACAGACACTACCCTAGGGCCTGCAGCATTGCAGTGGGGTCTTAGTAGTTAGAAGGCATGATTTAACCCTTTACCAATATTCCCATTGTCACAAATTGAAAGAGTTTGCAGACTACATTTCAAAATGCGATGAAATATAATTTTCTGATAGGGCATACAACTTTGTGGGAAAAGAAGAGGTTGCTTGTTTAGAGCAATTTATTCTTTTCCCACAATGTTTACCAGGGTTGTCTGCAACAAAGTGATTAAATTTCGTAATTGTTTGGTAATGCGTTAGGCTCAATGCAAGCCCATAGTAAGTCCTAAATGTGAAGCCCTTACTATTATCTTGCATTGTACACTTGAAATAAGGACAAAATACATTGTATGCAACAGTGTATATCTATCCATTGGAAACTATTCAGTGCTTGTATGGATGGCATTAGGTCTGCTTAATTATCTTAAGAACTATTTTATGACTGGATTGATTCAATGGCAACTATAGAAATGCTTGACCTTATTGAAAAATTTACAACCAAACAACGCTTAAAAAATCTCACAGTTAAATGAGCAATGTACTCTTATTTGGCTTAGTTGTGCTAAATGACAATAGAATGCGAACTTTCGAAACCCCAGGGTTCAAGGCAATAAAACTTAAGTACACCCAACTCAGATTAACCTTTATAGCTCTGGAACCAACTTCATGCTTATGCAAACAGGTAAGACCAAGGCCAGATGCCAAGTAAATTGGCACCTGGTCTGTGATCTAACCTGTTTGCTACTCTGAGTATCATTTCTCATCAAAATTAAGCAGATATTTAAGGTTTTTGAAAGCAGATCACACAAAAATCTATTTTTGGTAAATTACTAGCATTCTAGTGATAAAAGTGTTACAGTTCTGGCTTCCCTTTCTGATTTGGCTGAGGTTTCAAAATATTGAATAAACTTGTGCTAGAATGAGAAACAAAATGGAACATTGAAACTTGACAAATACTTAGCCTCCATAACCAAGAATATGTGAAGTTTATCTCAGAGAAAATCTCTTTTTCTCTTGCTATTTGCAAAAAATGTCTGAAACTAGAATTGGCATTAGTCTTTGAAATTTAAGAAAAAAAAAAAAAAAATGGCTACATTTGGCTAAATACAATGTTGGCAATATTTACTTTTGAAGTGAAACTTAATCGCATAAAGTGTAATTTGAAGGTTATGTTAAGGATGGGCATGTAGGAGGTAGTGTCATGCAATGTGAGAATTATCAGACAATCTTGTATGGATTATGGTCAGATAAGCCTAATCCCTCATACTTGATTCACCAAGGAATAGAATAGAAAGGACAAGTAGTTTACTTTCATAAAGTTTTGTTGGGAAAAGAAAGTGTTATCTTAACTTATTTGTATTACATCGATTGTGAAGGAAGCTTGAAGCTTTACTAAATTACTCTCGATGACTGCTTCCTGGAAACTTAACCAGTAACCAGTACTCACACGTTTGCAGTTAGTCCTGGCATATTTTCAACATGTCTAACAGGGATGGAACCCGAGCCCCGCGGTACAGGAGATCGACACTCTACCCATGCACCATGTCGATATTCTTGATATCGTTATCAGGATTGAATATTGTTAGTCCTTTGCTGCATGTGTGTTAAAATGGGTTCTTTTGGAATGATTCACTAAAACAGGTTTTGTTTGTTTAGACAGTCTGACTTTTTGTCTTTTACGCACATTCGATACCTGTTTTAGTTAAGGTTTAAAAGTGATTAAAAGAGATTACTGCTTTACCTAAATTCAATGAATCTACAACTTTATCAAGCAATTGATACTTTTCTTCATATTTATTATCCCTTTAACCCAATATTTACAAAAGGAAACACTTTAATGAGAATTGGCTCGTAGAGATGGTATCTGCAGAATATCGCAGAGAAAAGTTTTTATAATCAACTCTTTCCACCTTCTATAGCATCAAAATTGGACCTGTCCCAATAACGAACATGAGGAAAGCGTTAAAAAATAAAGTGTTTTGCTCTATGTGATAAGACTTCTCTTGCTTCATCTTTTTCGAAATGCATTGATCCATCTATGACACTAGAACTCATTTCATAAACAACACTTTACCTGCGCAGAAAACTGATGTTTTCTTCTTGTCTTTGAATTCCTGTCTTCATCATAATTGCTTGGAATATCCTTCTGTCTAGCACCCATACTTTAACATCAGTTAATGCTGAAATAAAATGAAGATAATAAGATTATATCATTTCTTTTCCATTCTTCTGAAGGCTGTTTTCGTACATTAGTAGGTGAGCTGGTTGAGATGTTCACATTAAATCTTGAAAATAGTGAAAAACATGAATAGATGAACAATATGAAGTGCACACTCTATCTGCAGCCTGGTGTAATGATATCCCCTGCAAAAGATCCAAGAACATGTTCATGAATTTCAGAACTTTCATAAACTATAAATGGATGTTCATAAACACATGACTTTTCTCATAAAATTCACGAACAGGTTCATGAACATCAAGATTTAATATCAGGATCTGCGGTAGTGTAATGGTAAGCCACGGGGACTAAAGACTGATCAACCAAGGTTTTCTCTTTCAAGGCGGCCATCTATTTCACCATGGAGTGTCCTTGGGCAAGACACATCTCCAAGTTTGTACTGGTAGGCCATCAAGGGAAAATGTACTAAAGAAATTCACAAGCCTGCAGCCCTGTACATTAATGGAAAAACAAACAAAAATAAACAACAAGAACTGTTTCATAAATGCATTCATGAACCTTTTCTTGATCTCCATGAATAAGTAAAGAACAGCTTTGTGGTCATGAGTGGCCATTCAACATTCTTGAATGTTCTTAAATAAGATCTTGAATCTTTCGCAGGGGGCAATTTCCTATCCAAATCTATAAATGACTGACTTTAAAGAGTAATAGCGTGCACATGCATTTTGGAATATTACTCATTCAAATAAACACCCTTGAGCATGGTTGTCAATAAGCCGGTCACAGGCCATTTGACCACTTCAAATGACGTTTTGGTCATCTAAATCAAATAACAAAAAACAAATAAAGGGGGTTATAAGATGTAGTTAAAACAGCTAATTTTTGTTGGCTGTTTCCTAAAAATCACTCGCCTCTTCAAATTGACAGTTGGCCTCTTACTCCAAAAATTAATGACAACCCTGATAACTTATTGAAAAGATGTGCAGGTGAACTGTTTGAGTAACTTACCCTTCACTGAGGCAGTCCTGGTACAGTTATATAAGATAGCTAACTCCCCAAATGCCCGACCAGCAGCCATTTTACCCAATGCATTGTTGTCTTTGAGCACTTCAAACTCGCCCTCTGAAAAAGAATGAAACAATTTGTTTATAAGACAATTTCTAATTGAATAAATGATAACCTAGCAACTTGTTTTGAGGTATTCACTTTAACAACTGAAGGAAAATATTTGTGTAAGTCAAAAACTGATTAAGATGGATATCTTTAATGAAGGTACAACATTGCAATGAGATACTTCATTGGCGAGGCTATTCCAATTGTGTGATACTGTGCAACGCTGCTTGAAGCTAGCCTCTTTGAAATAAAAGGAATGTTGTTTTGAATTGGCGCAAATTCTTAGCTTGAAAAAGCCTGCAAAAGATTAAAAGACTTTCATGAACATTCATTAATGTTAATTGACTTTTTATGAACACAAAGTTGTTCATGACTTTCAAGTAAATGTTCATTAACATCAAGAACATGTTCATCTATATATTCATGAACCTGTACTTGATGTTAATGAACCTGTTCTTGAATTTAATGAATAAATCATGTGTTCATGATTGGCCATTTCACATTCATGCATGTTCATGAAGTTCATAAATAAGTTTTTGAATCTCATGCAGGTGATTGATTTTCCACTCTATGATATTGAGTAGAAAGCATTGATAGGTTTTCATGTTCTTATGTCTATATATCCCAGTTGAAGAATTCATCAATCTAGACTGATTACAAAACCTGTATGAGGGTATGGGACAATTTAAACACAATTCTTTCGTTAGCCTTAATCGATAACAAGTTTCCTCTGATTATTCTTCCAGATGCCCATAATTCATGATATTTGGTCTATAACTGTAAGGCATAGACATGCTTACATAAGTTAATAAAGAAAAGACCAAATCTGCAGCAAATAAAGAAACCATTGTGACAAAATGAAGCAATATATGTGACAAGAGATGTCACAATCATTTCACCACAATACGAAAAAGTACAGACAAAGTTGGACTATAGCTAGAAGGAATGTTCTTATCAAGTTAAAAAGGAAGACCTCCAAAATTGATTATATCTCAGTACAAGAAACTTGTCCTGATATTTTGTGAGGAATGTAATCTTAAAGCTTTAAAATAGCACTTCTTCCTTGTTACATAAAACTTAACTTGATCTTAATCTCTGAAGCATTAAAAATTTAACAGCAAGGAGGAATTCCAGGGGGAGAAATGACAATAGGCATACTCTGCCCTTTCATTGCTAAATAAGAGAATAACGTGAAATAATTATCTTACTCACTCACTTATCAAAGGTTCAATGCAAGACTATAGTAAGTGCTTCATAAACGTGAAGCACTTACTACAGTCTTGCTTTAAATCCTCATTATGTTAGCAATCTTTTTTATTATTCAGTTAAACCATATTTCCATATAAATTTACTTAGCCCTTTACCAAATGCCAAATTTTCGACTGTCCCAAATTAAAAAAGTGTGCAGATAGATGATAGTTCAAAATGTGATGAAATTGAAAAAATCTTAAGATAGGGCAAAAAAAAATGTCTGCGAATCAAACATTTAACCCATTTCCAAACAATAACGACATTTTACCAGTTTGTTGCAGACGACTCTGGAAAACATTGTGGGAAACGTAGAAATTGCTCTTAATGAACAATTTCTCCTTTTCCCACAATGATTTCTGCCATATTTGGAAATTACTTTTCAATTTCATCACATTTTGAAATGTCATCTGCAAACTCTTTCAACTTAGGATGGTCCAAAATTTTGTGTTTGGTAAAGGGTAAAACAAAGAATTCCAGTAGATGACCCTTATGTTTTGAGGCCTTTTTATTGTTTGATTTTTTCCATTTCTGTTAAAAAGCAACTTTAAACTTAAACTAGATTAACCTTACCTGCAGCAACGTAGAGGTGTTGACCCGCATCTCCTTCTCGAATAATGTAGTGCGATTGTTTGACTTGTTTTTCGTACATACATTCAACCACCTCCCGTATCTGTGTCGAGTCTAACTTCTTCAGGAAATCATTGTCTAGGATTGCATCTTTGATTAATTGCTTGGATCTGTAAATGGAGAAAGAAATCAACTTCATTATATTGATTAATTAACCTTGTCTGTCATACAATTTTACGTCTTGACCCTTAGAATGCTGGGTAATCTTCTAAAAATAGATATTTTTGTCGTCTGCTTTCCAAAATCTTAAATATCTACTGAATTTTGATAAGGAAGGATACTCAGAGTAACAAACAGGTAAGATTACAGGCCAACCGCCAATTTACTAGGTGGCTGGCATGGATCTAACCATTTTGCGTAAGCATGAAGTCGGATCAAGCAATATCAGGGTTAAGAATTTCCCTTTTTAAGTCTATGCAACTAATGTATATGCATCAAAGACTTAAATGTAAGAGAAAGAACAATTGTTTATAACAAAGTTTAGTTGCTCTTTTTGTAATATTATGTTCTTGAATATACGCATTCCTCTCCGGTTGCTATAGTTCCAAGTCATAATGATGTTTGGGTTTGCTCCCGAATTGTTAGGGATACGATAAACAAAAACATTTGTTTCCTTGCATTTCTCATTAAAGTGCATTTTCTAGAGCGAAATAATTGAATAACATGTCACTAACTGTTACAATGACACTGTTGGATCTGCTGTCTGTATTTATTGCCTTGAAGATGATGTTACTTTTTATATTTTTTTGTTTCTGCTTGGGATCAGTTATGTACTGTTATGTACAATATCCAGGGTAATTTATGTACCAGTTTGTTTGCTAGGGATTCACAGTTTTTCAACAACATTTCAGTTAAATTGCAGTTTTCGGATTCATGCATAACTGATAGAAGAAGACCCCCCCCCCCAGGCTAAGCTCTCTATAAGTTTAACCCATTTCCAAACAGTAACGACATTTGACCAGTTTGTTGCAGACAACTCTGGAAAAACATGGTGGGAAAAGGAAAAATTGCTCTAAACGAGCAATTTCTCCTTTTCCCACAATGTTTTCTCTCCTATCAGAAGATAATTTGTCAATTTCATCATGACTTGAAATGATGTCTACATACTAAAATAAAAAATTTGGCATTTGGTAAAGGGTTAAGAGCTGGTTGAGCCTGATAAAATCAGAAGCAAATTGTAAGTTTGCCAGGAGACTGTAATCTCTCAGGGAAAAAAATCTACCAAAGACAAGATTTGAACCCATGAGTAATTTCTGTACTTTTACCAGGCAGGCCTCTCATTTGAAAAAAAAAGGAGTGCAATTTGTTTGACATCTGATCAAATGGACAAATCACAAATTCCAAAAGCTTGGAATGGGTTAATCAAGTGAACTTAAAAATCCTAAAAAGATGCTGGCTCAATGCATTTAGGTAGCTAGCTACATGTACATTTCAAATACCACATTAGCTATGATACAGACTTATTCATGAACGAGATAAATTAGTTTAAAGTATTAAGTGCTTTACTGATTCCCTACATTTTCTCTCATACCCTCATACAAGACTTTGTGACTGGTCAAAGCTTCCCCACCAAGAGATTAAGAACTTATTCATGAACTTTGTGAACATTCATCAATGTTGAATGGATTTTCATGAACACAGAGATGTTCTTAACTTGTTCATGAAATTCAAGAAAATGTTCATAAACATCAAGTATAGGTTTATGAATATATAATCATGAACCTGTTCTTGATCTTCATGAACATGTACTTCAAATTCACACAGGTAAAGAACATGTAGCTTTGTGTTCATGAATGGCCACTTAACATTCAGGATTGTTCATAAAGTTCATGAGTAAGCACTTGAGTCTTTTGCAGAGATAAGTATATCAAGTGTCCAGTGCCATACCTTATCAAGTCCATCATAGAACTGTAGGGCTCACTATAGTTATGCACCAAACACTTAATAGCCTGATGATTAAAAGAGATTGTTCATTATCCTTTAGCACCAAGGGAAGGATTTCACACATGCCAGATGTGGACAATATGCCTCCAGATCATGCTAAATATATTCCAAAACTGTCAAGGGAGTTTCTGTTCTATACTAAATAATCATTTGATCTCGATTCTATATACCACTTAGTTGTCTAGCTCTCAGATTGGACTGGTGGATGTGCATGCTGATCCAAACCCAGATTGTCCCATTTTGAGTATGGTTTTGCGCTGAAATGTTTCAATGAGCAAATAATCACTTTGTCATTATGATTGTATGGTGCATGGTTTGTCTTCCGATAATTGTTGTTGGATTTATCTGAGGTAATTGTTTATAAAACACATAAGTAGTTAAAGCTTTCAATATAGCCATCTACCGTCAATCTTATTCATAAATATCTACTGCCATTTTGATAAAATGTTTGAATGCAATAAATACTAATAAATACATATATCTCAAGCTTTAAACATAGTTATATATAAAAGGTCTGTTTGTTTTCATCTTTTGTTGTTTTTTTCGAAAAGAAAAAAAAAGTCTGTTGCTAAGTGGTTTGCTGGCACTGAAAATCTCACACAGAAATCAGTCATATATGGTAATCTGATATGGCACATGTATTTTGTTAAAGAGACTATTACAAAAGCCCTTCCAGTTCTGTTATCTCTTGAATTCCCATACAAGATTACTTATTTCCGGTTTGAGTGAATGGATTGTTTTATCAGTCTGGAGGCATAATCTGAATAGCCAGCCATAATTACCCATCATTAGTGGACTTCTTTCATAATCGATTGGAATACAATTAGTTTATTTGCCATGGTAATGTCCTCAGATGGTAAAAAAAGGCAGGTTTTTATAACCCTAAAAGTGCTGAAACCCACTTTGTGCTTATGCAAACAGGCTAGCTCCAGGCCAGCTGCTAAGTAAATTGGTGGCTGGCCTGTGATCTAACCTATTTGCTTCTCTGTCAGTATCTTACCTGATCAAAATTAAACAGATATTTAAGGTTTTGGAAAGCAGATGACACAAAAATCTTTTTTTTAGAAAATCACCCAGCATTCTAAGGGTTAATATAAAAAATATTGTGTGCAAAAAGAGACTAAAACACACTTATCTGAACCTGACTGTACAAGGACGTAAAAAGAGATAGCAGTTTTTATCACGCTATAATCTTGGTATCCAGTATCAGTCACACCACTGGGTAAATATTTACAGAATAACTCCGTTATTACATGAGGAATGTGATTCAGACAGTCCGTCTCGTCAATAACATAACATTATCTTTAGTGTGTGTGTGCATGGAAGATTTTCCCTCTATGGAAAAAAATAAATGGTATACTATATTGACAATTAAAACCAAATGAGTTGTATATACTTCTTTTGGAGATTCTTTTTTGTTTCTTCTTTGTCTTATACCTTTTATGGTAACTGTTACTGGGGTCCTGTGGTAAGATTATTTAAAGCTGAAATCACAAACACCCTCTCTGCTTGGGTTCAAAATAATGGTGTTTAAAAATATGTATTTTCAACAAAGGCAGTTTCCCAGCTCATTTATACAATGCCAACGTATCTACCAAGCTAGACCTATACTCATTGCCAGTTAAGCTTAGGTCTGTTTTCCTTCAATGAATATGAGCCTCACATCGAAATATAACTTAAATATAGATGATGTGATGTTAAAATCAACATTTCAGGATCCATCAAAGATGTTTGTATCACTATTACACACTTGTTGACCATTCTGATGTCTAATATACTATTATGAAAAAGCTCTTGAATTGTGAATGGTCAGAATCAAAACTAACAGATCTATGACAACAGCTTCATATACGTATGAAGTTGACATTTCTTTTGTGATATACAAAAATAATGAGAAATTGTGTGTTAAGAGCAATTTCCCCCTTTATCACTATACAATGTTAGATCTATTGCTGTTGGGGGTATCAAATGAGTATCTAATAAGTTGGAAGAGAGAATATCTCTACCCAAGCAGATCAGTTCTTGCTATTCTCCCTCATATATGAATGATAACTGCGAATTGGAAAGAGGGTCAACTCAGCAACAAAGGATGGTGGTCCAAGTTTGTAAAGAACATTGACCTTTCTGCCATATTTTCATTACAGAGATTCTTTCTTCTTGATTTAACCCTTTTCCTAGTTTCTTTTGCATCAGATGATATGATGACAGCAAAAGCATCAAAATGGCATTTAATGTAAGAGAAAGGTAATCTGTTTGGTCAACTGATATGAAGTACATTTAGGTATGCCAAGCATTGGCTCTTCATGAGCATATTCCCTTTTTAGCCAGAATGATTTCAAAAACAAATTTCTTTTGAAAGACAATTTTCAGTTGCTTGTATGAACAAAATGGTGATTTTTCACTAATTCTATAATGCGAAATTTTGTGACAATTTTGTTTTTTTCGGGTCAAATTGAAAGCAATGGCAGATGACATTATTAGTAGATAAAGTATGAAATAAAATGTCTTCATGATATTGATTAGAAACTATTCGTCACATTTGTTTATTGGGGTTTACAGCAGGTGGTTTAACCCTTTACCAAACACCAAATTTTCCACTGTCCCAAATTGAAAGATTTTTCAAACTAATTTCAAACAGTGGTGAAATTGAAACACAATCTTCTGATAGGGCAGAAAACATTGTGTGAAAAGGAGAAGTTAAAAGCAATTTCTCCTTTTCCAACAATGCGATCCAGGGTCGCCTGAAACAAACTGGTCAAATGTCTTTGGTGTTTGGTAAAGGGTTAAATAACATATTTTTATATGGAGCAAAAGGGTTTAAATGCTTTGTATTAACACACATTTGTCCACCACAAGCAGCCAATTTCATCTCGCCAACTGTGCATCTCTCCAATCAATAGTATTGTCAGACTCCGCATTCCAGATAAGTCCCTTAATTTCTCGACTCACTTCCATAAAAATGATCAAAAAGTTCAAAATCCCATATTTCTGGTACCCATTAAATCCATCGTTGGGTTTTTACAAAAGAAG
The DNA here is from genome assembly GCA_947846245.1 of Cerastoderma edule. Lineage (NCBI taxonomy): Eukaryota > Metazoa > Mollusca > Bivalvia > Cardiida > Cardiidae > Cerastoderma > Cerastoderma edule. The sequence continues at coordinate 19,587,702 of OX401406.1, forward strand.
AATTTAATGTTTGTCAATACACTAGACTTGGTGATTAAATACTAGGTAATTGTATAGGAATGATGCAGTTAATTGGCGCTTAGTCGGATCTCTACTCGTCTTTCTCGTCTAAAAAAACAAAACACATCATTCTTTCAACCTTCTTTCTTCCAATTGTAATATTTCAACAGTTGACAGGGCAATTTACAGTGAACTCTTTTCCTATTCCAAGTAACTTCAAGGAAACAAAGTAAAACGCCTAATCTGAGATATAATAGTCAATTAAAGATATCCATGAAAATAACATTTTGGTTCAAACATGCCTTTAATGACATTCTGCTCAATAAAGGCTGAATATCTTTAAGGTTTAGGAAAGCAGATGACACAAAAATCTATTTCTAAAAAATTACCCAGCATTCTAAGGGTTAAATTAATGTCTTTGTTAAAACAGTACACTGATGGACAATTAGATTGGCTATGGTTCCCTTCAGCTAGGCAATTAAGCCAATGAATGGGCAGTTAAATAAGGGTGCCTTAACCCTTAAAATGCTGGGTAATTTTCTAAAAATAGATTTTTGTGTGGTTTGCTTTCCAAAACCTTAAATATCTGTTTAATTTTGAAGAGGAAAGAGTTACACCGAGCAGGTTAGATCACAGGCCAGTTGCCAATTTACTTGGTGGCTGGTCTGTGACCCCGCTTGTTTGCATAAGCATGAGGTCAGTTCCAGCACTATAAGGGTTAAATCCTCTACCAATGATAAGCCTGCATAGGCGTAGGAGCAGGGAGGGCGAGGGGGGGCCCGCCCCCAATGTCCAGACCAGGGGGCAGAGTATACTTTGGCCACCCCAATATTCACAATGGCAAATGAAGATATTTGAAAAGAAAAATGAAAGAAACGAAATAATAACCAAAGTCTTTTTGATGTCATCATCGCAAATGGCAATCTGAAAACATTTAGCTAAATATAATTTAATTCTTAATATGTGTAATAGTTGAATCCGTGGCTGTGACAGCCTGATCGCACTTTTTGTTTAGATCAATACATTTAATTTCCGTGTGAGATCGAGACCTGGCATATCCTTTTTTTTCTTTTTTTTTAAATTAAAGATACACATTTTCATACGCTTTCTTTTAATTCTTAAAATGTTATTGAATTTGTAAATGCATAAATAGTCATAAAAAAGTTTAGGAACGTTTATTCTTAGACCGGTCCTCATCTGAAGTTGGCCCCCCCATGTTGAAAACGCTCCTATGTCTATGGCCTGGCATCACAATATAACTGAAAATTTATTACTGTGAACCCTCGTTTATCCGGACCCCGATTATCCAGATGTCTCGCAATCCGAACAAAATTGTAAGGGAACGGAATTATTGGACCAGTTTATTGCAGACGACTTTTGAAAACATTGTAGGTAAAGGAGAAATTGCTCGTGATGAGCAATTTCTCCTTTTCCCACAATGTTTTCTGCCATATCAGAAGATTATCTTTGAATTTCATCACATTTTGATGTCTTCTGCAAACTCTTTCAATTTGGGACGGTCAACAATTTGGCGTTTGCTAAAGGGTTATAACTATACTCCACTCATACAGACAGTTTATGTCTTAATGTGAATAAGAACATGCTCTGCTTCATTAGTCCGGATTATTCGGTAAACCGGACATTTTGTTGGGAACGGACGTGTTCGGATAAACGAGGGTTCACTGTACTGTGATGTAAGAGCTCAATTACACAAACAGGTTAAAACCAAGATATCCTGATATATATATATCCTCACAAATAAAGCATCCTTTTTTGTCACCAATTAAGTATGCAAAGGGTTCAACCAGTTTTTTTCCTCCCAATTTTTACAAAATCCAATTAGGAACCAATAAAACTTTGGCTGAGCTACATCCTACGTAATGAAAAGCACCACAAACATTGTAAAGAACTCAGGTTCATCTGTTAGAGGGACATTTTGAATGTTGTCCTATGATAATGAACACTAGGTTTAATTTATCACAGGGTTTTCCGATAAGTAGAAATCCATAAAAAAAATAGGTCTGTGAAGTTGGCAGAGCGCAGAACGCAGGACATTCAGCAGAACAGTTAAGATAGACACGGAATATTTAAGATAGACACGGATTCGAATGTTCTGCTGGCAGAGCACTCCAGCAGGACAGTCTAGCAGAACCGTCGGATTTTTCAATGTTCTGCTAGCAGAACGCTCCAGCAGGACAGTCTAGCAGGACAGTCGGATTAAATTAAATGTTCTGCTAGCAGGACACCCCAGCAGGACAGTCTAGCAGGACAGTCGGATTTAATTAAATGTTCTGCTAGCGGGACAACCCAGCAGGACAGTCTAGCAGGACAGTCTGAGTTATTTAATGTTCTGCTGGCGGAACGCTCCAACAGGACAGTCTAGCAGGACAGTTGGATTTTTTTAATGTTCTGCTAGCGGAACGCTCCAGCAGGGCAGTCTAGCAGGACAGTCGGGTTTTTTCAATGTTCTGCTGGCAGAACGCTCCAACAGGACAGTCTAGCACGACAGTTGGACTTTTTTTTAATGTTCTGCTGGCGGAACGCTTCAACAGGATAGTGTGGCAGGACAGTCGGATTTTCTTAATGTTCTGCTGGCAGAACGCTCTAACAGGACAGTCTAGCAAGACAGTCGGATTTTTTAATGTTCTGCTGGCAGAACGCTCCAACAGGACAGTCTAGCAGAACAGTCGTTTTTTTTAATGTTCTGCTGGCGGAACCCTCTAGCAGGACAGTCTAACAGGACAATCGATTTTTTATAATGTTCTGCTGGCGGAACGCTCCAACAGGACAGTCTAGCAGGACAGTCGGATTTGATTAATGTTCTGCTGGCAGAACGCTCCAACAGGACATTCTAGCAGAACAGTCGGATTTTTTAATGTTCTGCTGGCGGAACGCTCTAACAGGACAGTCTAGCAGAACAGTCGGTTTTTTTTAATGTTCTGCTGGCGGAACCCTCTAGCAGGACAGTCTAGCAGGACAATCGATTTTTTATAATGTTCTGCTGGCGGAACGCTCCAACAGGACAGTCTAGCAGGACAGTCGGATTTGATTAATGTTCTGCTGGCAGAACACGCCAACAGGACAGTCTAGCAGGACAGTCGGATTTTTTAATGTTCTGCTGGCGGAACGCTCTAACAGGACAGTTTAGCAGGACAGTCGGATGTTTTTAATGTTCTGCTGGCGGAACACTCCAACAGGACAGTCTAGCAGGACAATCGATTTTTTATAATGTTCTGCTGGCGGAACGCTCTAGCAGGACAGTCTAGCACGACAGTCGGATTTTTTTAATGTTCTGCTGGCAGAACGCTCCAGCAGGACAGTCTAGCAGGACAGTCTGATTTCTTTAATGTTCTGCTGGCGGAACGCTCCAACAGGACAGTCTAGCAGGGCAGTCGGATTTTTTTAATGTGCTGCTGGCAGAACGCTCCAATAGGACAGTCCAGCAGGACAGTCGGATTTATTTAATGTTCTGCTGGCGGAACGCTCAAACAGGACAGTCTAGCAAGACAGTCGGATTTTTTTATTGTTCTGCTGGCAGAACGCTCCAACAGGAAAGTATAGCAGGACAGTCGAGTTTTTTTAATGTTCTGCTGGCGGAACGCTCTAGCAGGACAGCCTAGCACGACAGTCAGATTTTTTTAATGTTCTTCTGGCAGAACGCTCTAACAGAACAGTCTAGCAGGACAGTCGGATTTTTTTAATGTTCTGCTGGCAGAACGCTCTAACAGGACAGTCTAGCAGGACAGTCAGGGATTTCTTTAATGTTCTGCTGGCAGAACGCTCCAGCAGGACATTCTAGCGCAACAGTCGGACTTATTTAATGTTCTGCTGGCAAAACGCTCGATCACGATAGTGTAGCTCGACAGTCAGATTTTTTTAATGTTCTGCTGGCAGAACGATCTAACAGAACAATCTAGCAGGACAGTCAGATTTTTTTAATGTTCTGCTGGCGATACGCTCAAACAGGACAGTCTAGCAGGACAGTCGGATTTTTTAATGTTCTGCTGGCGTAACGCTCTAACAGGACAGTCTAGCAGGACAGTCGGATTTCTTTAATGTTCTGCTTGCGGAACGCCCTAACAGGACAGTCTAGCAGGACAGTCGGTTTTTTTTTTCAATGTTCTGCTGGCGGAACGCTCCAGCCGGACAGTCTAGCAGGACAGTCAGATTTTTTTAATGTTCTGCTGGCAGAACGCTTTAACAGAACAGTCTAGCAGGACAGTCGGATTTGTTTAATGTTCTGCTGGCAGAACGCTCTAACAGGACAGTCTAGCAGGACAGTCGGATTTCTTTAATGTTCTGCTGGCAGAACGCTCCAGCAGGACATTCTAGCACGACAGTCGGACCTTTTTAATGTTCTGCTGGCAGAACGCTCCAACAGGATAGTGTAGCAGGACAGTCAGATTTGTTTAATGTTCTGCTGGCAGAACGCTCCAACAGGACAGTCTAGCAGGACAGTCGGATTTTTTTAATGTTCTGCTGGCGGAACGCTCCAACAGGACAGTCGAGCAGACCAGTCGGATTTTTTTAATGTTCTGCTGGCGGAGCGCTCCAACAGGACAGTGTAGCAGGACAGTCGGATTTTTTTAATGTTCTGCTGGCGGAACGCTCCAACAGGACAGTCTAGCAGAACAGTCGGATTTTTTTACGTTCTGCTGGCGGAACGCTCTTACACGACAGTCTAGCACGACAGTCGAATTTTTTTAATGTTCTGCTGGAGGAACGCTCCAACAGGACTGTTTTTGACTGCAGTTTTGGCAAGACAATCGAGCAGGACATTCTAACAGGACTGTCGGATTTTTTTTATATTCTAAACGCTCTAGAAGGACAGTCTATCACGTCTTTTTCAAGCCTACTCAAACAAACTCGGGGAAAATAGATTAGAAATAAGATAATGCTGGGTTTGGTCCCTAATTAACAGTGAAATGTTACAGATTGTTCCCAACAAAACTGTCGTTTTTCCTGATAAGCCATTTTGGTTTCATGTTACCAGGTAGTTTCTGCATTATCTTTTTGCAAAAACATGGTATTTTAAGATAAGTGACTTAATGTGAATATTTGTACCCTATTTTATATTTATATTAATGACCAAAACATTGTATGAGTAGATACGTGGTTTTTGTACTATTGTTTTCTAACAGATTAAGGACTAAGAAGAACGTAATTGTTTAAATGTTTTTGGTTCATTGTTATACTACATATTTTCCATTTGTCTCGCTAGCAAAACATTAAAAATAATCCACCTGCCCTGCTAGACTGTCCTGCTGCAGCGTTCCGCTAGCAGAACATTGAAACACCCGACGGTTCTGCTTAACTGTCCCGCTAAATCGCTCCGCTAGCAGAAAATTAAAAAAACCCCGACTGTCCTGCTAGACTGTCCTGCTGGAGCGTTCTGCTAGCAGAACATTGAAGGAACACGACTGTTCTGCTAGACTGTCCTGCTGGAGCGTTCCGCTAGCAGAACAATGAAAAAACCCGACCGTCCTGCTACACTGTCCTGCTGGGGCGCTCCGCTTGCAGAACATTGAAAAATCCGACTGTTCCGCTAGACTGTCCTGCTGGAGCGTTCCGCTAGCAGAACATTGAAAAAACCCGACTGTCCTGCTAGTCTGTCCTGCTGTAGTGTTCCGCTAGCAGAACATTGAAAAAAAAACCGACTGTCCTGCTAGTCTGTCCTGTTGTAGTGTTCCGCTAGCAGAACATAAAAAAAAACCCCGAATGTTCTGCTAGACTGTCCTGCTGGAGTGTCCTGCTAGCAGAACAGTGAAAGAACCCGACTGTCCTGCTAGACTGTCCTGCTGGAGCGTTCTGCTAGCAGAACATTGAAAAAAAACGACTGTTCTGCTAAACTGTCCTGCCGGAACGTTATGCCAGCAGAACATTGAAAAAAAAGACTGTCCTGCTAGACTGTCCTGCTGGAGCGTTCTGATAGCAGAACATTGCACAAACCCGACTGTCCTGCTAGACTGTACTGTCGGAGCGTTCTGCTAGCAGGACATTGTAAAATCCGACTGTCCTGCAAGACTGTCCTTCTGGAGCATTCTGCTAGCAAAACATTAAACAAATCCGACTGTCCTGCTAGACTGTCCTGCTGGAGTGTCCCGCTGGCAGAACATTAAATAAACCCGACCGTCCTGCTACACTGTCCTGCTGGAGCGTTCCGCTCGCAGAACATTGAAAAATCCGACTGTTCCGCTAGACTGTGCTGCTAGACTGTCCTGCTAGCAGAACATTAAAAAAAACCGACTGTCCTGCTACACTGTCCTGCTGGAGCGTTCCGCTAGCAGAACATTGAAAAATTCGACTGTTCTGCTGGACTGTGCTGTTGGAGTGTCCAGCTAGCAGAACATTAAAAAAATCCGATTGTCCTGCTAGAGCGTTCCGCCAGCAGAACATTAAAAAAATCCGACTGTTCTGCTAGACTGTGCTGTCGGAGTGTCCAGCTAGCAGAACATTAAAAAAATCCGACTGTCTTGCTAGACTGTCCTGTTGGAGCGATCCGCTCGCAGAACATTGAAAAATCCTACTGTTCCGCTAGACCCTGCTGCTAGACTGTCCTGCTGCAGTGTCCCGCTAGCAGAACATTGAAGAAACCCGACTGTTCTGCTAGACTGTGCTGTTGGAGTGTCCAGTTAGCAGAACATTAAAAAAATCCGACTGTCCTGCTAGACTGTCCTGTTGGAGTGTTCCGCCACCAGAACATTAAAAAAAAACGACTGTCCTGCTAGACTGTCCTGTTGGAGCGTTCCGCCAGCAGAACATTAATCAAATCCGACTGTCCTGCTAGACTGTCCTGTTGGAGCGTTCCGCCAGCAGAACATTACAAAAAATCCATTGTCCTGCTAGACTGTCCTGCTAGAGGGTTCCGCCAGTAGAACATTAAAAAAAATCCGACTGTCTTGCTAGACTGTCCTGTTGGAGCGTTCCGCCAGCAGAACATTGAAGACATCCGACTGTCCTGCTAGACTGTCCTGCTTGAGCGTTCCGCCAGCAGAACATTAAAGAAATCCGACTGTCCTGCTAGACTGTCCTGTTGGAGCGTTCCGCCAGCAGAACATTAAAGAAATCAGACTGTCCTGCTAGACTGTCCTGCTGGAGCGTTCTGCCAGCAGAACATTAAAAAAACCCGACTGTCGTAATAGACTGTCCTGCTAGAGCGTTCCGCCAGCAGAACATTAAAAAAAATCCGACTGTCCTGCTAGACTGGCCTGTTGGAGTGTTCCGCCAGCAGAACATTAAAAACATCCGACTGTCCTGCTAGACTGTCCTGTTAGAGCGGTCCGCCAGCAGAACATTAAAAAATCCGACTGTCCTGCTAGACTGTCCTGTTGGAGCGTTCCGCCAGCAGAACATTAATCAAATCCGACTGTCCTGCTAGACTGTCCTGTTGGAGCGTTCCGCCAGCAGAACATTATAAAAAATCGATTGTCCTGCTAGACTGTCCTGCTAGAGGGTTCCGCCAGCAGAACATTAAACAAAACCGACTGTTCTGCTAGACTGTCCTGTTGGAGCGTTTTGCCAGCAGACCATTAAAGAAATCCAACTGTCCTACTAGACTGTCCTGCTAGAGCGTTCCGCCAGCAGAACATTAAAGAAATCCGACTGTCCTGCTAGACTGTCCTGCAAAATCGTTCTGCCAGCAGAACATTAAAGAAATCGGACTGTCCTGCTAGACTGTCCTGCTGGAGCGTTCTGCCAGCAGAACATTAAAGAAATCCGACTGTCGTGCTAGACTGTCCTGCTAGAGCGTTCCGCCAGCAGAACAATTAAAAAAAATCCGACTGTCCTGCTAAACTGTCCTGTTGGAGCGTTCCGCCAGCAGAACATTAAAGACATCCGACTGTCCTGCTAGACTGTCCTGTTAGAGCGTTCCGCCAGCAGAACATTGAAAAAAATCCAACTGTCCTGCTAGACTGTTCTGCTAGAGCGTTCCGCCAGCAGAACATAAAAAAATCCGACTGTCCTGCTAGACTGTCCTGTTGAAGCGTTCCGCCAGCAGAACATTAAAAAAATCGGACTGTCCTGCTAGACTGTCCTGCTGGAGCGTTCTGCCAGCAGAACATTAAATAAATCCGACTGTCCTGCCAGACTGTCCTGCTAGAGCGTTCCGCCAGCAGAACATTAAAAAAAATCCAACAGTCCTGCTAGACTGTCCTGTTAGAGCGTTCCGCCAGCAGAACATTAGAATAATCCGATTGTCCTGCTAGACTGTCCTGCTGGAGTGCTCTGCCAGCAGAACATTCAAATCCGTGTCTATCTTAAATATTTCGTGTCTATCTTAACTGTTCTGCTGAATGTCCTGCGTTCTGCGCTCTGCCAACTTCACAGACCCAAAAAAAATAGCATTTAAGTTCCGAACTGTAATAAGAGTGTTGCATATCTATACTGAATGGTAGCAACTTTATGAAACTTTGTCACATTGAAGATTTACAATTAGAAAAGGTTAAATGGAGATTTTTTTTCTATTATACTTCAATTAGGGGAGATAATCAATTCAAAAATTAACATTGAAGTCTATGGGAAATTTAATCTCAGCAGGTAATGTTTGGACAATCACTGATCCATTGGTAGAGCAACAGCCTCAGGACCATAATAAAAAAATTCAGATAAAAAATAAGATTCCTCAGTGGCAATGCATGTTTCAATACAAATACATTATGTACACAATTTGTTTTGTTTTTCTCATCTTGTTAAATTATATATTATATACGAGTTAGAAACTCTAGACTTTTGACTCCCTACCGATTGAGCAAATATTTAAGTACAATGAGTCTCGGTGTTAGACGAGTTAAATAAGCAGGGAAATTCACATTATCATTAGAGCCCTGTTCAGTTGATCGAGTACTCTCACAGGCAAAGGCAACACAGTAATCACAGATAAAACGGGATTATGGGATATTAACCTCTTTTATGACAAAAACCTTTACGATTCTAATTTCGTTTTACGATCATTCCTCAACCAATCTCCCTCGGCAAGGAAGACAAATTTTTGAATAGTTTGTAAACCTTGTTTTGTGATCATTTACCCACTTTATAAATGCTCAAACTGATTCTATACCAAACAACACTGTTTCTTAACCCTTGTAAAATGTAAAATTCTACCAGATTTGTACTTTGAGAGATCAGAACAAGACTATAGTAATTCAATCACAAAAGTTAAGGACTTGCTTAAGTCTTGCTTTGCACCTTCAATTTCATGAAGGCGTTAAAATAAAATCACTTCTATACCCACTTACACTGTCTACTGCAATCTTTTGAATTTCAACAAATATCAAAGCTAAATATAGGCGAGATCATAGATTTGATCTTCTCATAAATCAGCACTTAAATAAAGATATGCTTTTTCAAATTTTTCAAACTTTGTGTGAATTCCTGTTCTAAAATCAAAACCTATAATTTATAGTGAAACTAAGGCATTCAGCAAATAATTTAGAACTGATTGTATTGACATAGATACAAACCATAAAATCAACACTTTGACTGCTAATATTCAAATAGATCGCATAGAAGCTTTAACCTTTTTCCATTATGAGTGGGGTCTAACATTGTTTTCCACAATTTTACTCTTATATCACAATTATATCCCAGAAGCAGTTAACTTATTGTCTGTTTTCTGTGTAATTTTCCTGCAAATAATACCCCTGCTAAATATTCAAGAACTTATTTGTGAACTTCATGAACATTTATGAATGTTAAATGGCCGTTCATGAACACAGAACTGTTTTGTGAAATTCAAGAACATGTTCATGAACATCAAGTACAGGTTTATACAATGTCATGCTCTTGATGATCATGAAAATGTTCTTGAATTTCATTAACAAGTTTTAAAGAAGAGCTTTGTATTCATAAATGGCTATTCAAAGTTCATGAATCTTTCGACAGGGCTAAGTAAAAAATAAACCTTGACAATCCTTTATGAAATAGTAAGCTAGTGAACTGTAATAAATTTGGTCAATAATTTTCAGCAAGCAACTGGCCAATGACAACTTAATATATCTGATTCCTTTTGCAGATGAGGATATTGTTTATCTACAGCAGCAAGGGTCTTAAAAAGTAGACAATAAATCATGAATTGAGCAGTTTCCTCCTACCTATGAATCCATGAGTTAATGTGAATTTATAATGTCATTTAGATAATTCCAATGAGAACTGATAGTATACAGGGGCAAACAAGCTATAAGAACTATATGCATGTGCTTAATGTTGATTTACCTAAAAAATGTGAAAAATATGTGTAAAAATAGCACCACATGCACCATTAAAAGTAATTTATCATGAGGAGGTCTCATAAACCCTTTACCAAACGCCAAGTTTTCCTCTGTCCCAAATTGAAAGAGTTTGCAGACAACATCTCAGAATGTCATGAAATTGTAAAATAATTTTATGAGAGAGCAGAGAACATTGTGTGAAAAGGAGAAATTGCTCGTTAAGTCAAAGAAGCCCAACAATTAACCTCCGTTTGAAGGAGAAACCACTAGGTATCAACAGAATTATCCAACTTCCAAGCTTTCTAGACAGAGTTTAGTTCAATCTTATTCATTTTACATCGATTGCGACAGAACAGTGAATCTTATTAAATTCACTCTCAATGACTAATTCTTTGATACTAAACCAGTACTCGCATCAAATTGTGGGCTAGTCCCAGCAATTTTCACATGTCCAAACAGATATCAAACCCAAAAGAGTACAGTAAAGCCCTCTGTAAAGAATCCATTAACCCTTTACCGTAGCCAAATTTCAACTGTACCAAATTGAAAGAGTTTGCAGATGACATTTCAAAATGTAAAGAAATTGAAAGTAATAGGGCAGAAAAAAGTGTTGGAAATAGAGAAAACGCTTGTTAAGAGCAATTTCTCCTTTTTCGTCAATGCTTTCCAGAGTTGTCTGCAGCAAACTGGTCAAATGTCTTTATTATTTGGTTAAGTGTTAAGTCAGGTTTAGGTGTCTTCGAAAACTGGGTTGTCATGTATCTAAAGGGGCAATTGAAATCGGCCAATATAATGCGGTCATGAAAATCAGCTTATAACCCAGTCTATTGTGTATCAGATTTTACTTCACATCATCAGTATTTTCATTCATTTCTGTTCTGTATAGCTAGTCAACAATGGAAAAATGCATGATACACCAATTGATGTTCCATCTGCAAAAGTCTCAAGTTTTGGTCATAAATATACATGAATGACAAACAGCCTATCATGAACTCAGAGTAGTAATTGAACTTGCTCCTAAATTTCAAGAACAGGTACATGAAATTAAAGGACAGGTTCATGAAAAGATTTGTGAACCTGTCTTTGATGTTCAAGAATATGTTCTATAAATTCACAAACAAGTTCAAGAACAGCTTTGTTTTCATGGACAGCAATTTGTCTTTCATGTCAGTTCAGGAAGTTAATGAACTCATTTCTACAATCGTTTGTAGGGTATCTAAGTTCTAAATAGGTAAGAAAAAGTAAATGAATATTGAAACCTAGCAGAGCTGGAATTCAAACCCATGTAAAACCTAAAAGTGTTTTCATATAGATGAGTCTCAAGTCACTTTGCAAAGAAATACATTTCTAACCCTTAGGATGCTGGGTAATTATAAAATGAAATTAAACATTTGTCGTCTGCCTTTCAAAACCTTATATATATCTGCTAAATTTTGATGAGGAAAGATACTCAGAGTAGCAAACAGGTAAGATCACAGACCAGCCGCCCATTTACTTGGTGGCTGACCTGGATCTAACCTGTTTGCATAGTCATGAAATTGTTTCCAGCACTCAAAAGGGTTAAGAATAAATGAGGTGTTTATTTCAACTCATAAATTTACATTCTGTCATTTTTGCAGGAGAGGATTATTTAGAAAATTAAAAATACTAGATAATTTAACTCTCCTTTGGTAAGACATTTTCTTTACAAGAACTTAGATCTAAAGAAAGGTAGACGACTATAGCTTTTTATGTATGGCTACTATTTGACTAACAAAACTCCAGATACAAGAAGATTGTACAAACATTTATTATAATTGATGTATCATTATGAACAAAAAAAGTTGAAACTAAACTTGTTAGTTGGCAAAGGGATCAATGTTTCTGTTAAAGTATCAGAAAACATTCAGTCCATATAGTTACCAAGAGGAAAAAATAAAAATAAACCCTGAATAAGTTTTTAAGTTTGACGCAGCAAATTGATGATCAACAAAAGTTTTTCAACCTTTCTAAATAGATAACAAGGATTGATTTTAACGATAACTGATAATAACATGATATTGTAATAGTCAGGTCAACATTGGTGTATGTAACCCTAGCTGTATTTATTAATACAATAATGCATTTCATACTAATAAACACTTTACCAAACACCAAATCTTTTAATGTCCCAGATTAAAAGAGTTCACAGACGACATTTCAAAATGTGAAGAAATTGAAAAACAATCTTCTGATAGAGCAGAAAACCTTGCGGGAAAAGGAGAAATTGCTCGTCAAGAGCAAAATCTCCTTTTCCATAATGTTTTCCTGTGTCGTCAGCAACATACTTTCAGAATGCTTTATGGTTCTACCTAGTCTAACCAACCATTGTGGACAATTAACGTTGGGGCCTTTATCCAACTATGATGAAAGATACATCCTAATGTAACTGAAAAACTGTTCAAGGTCAAAGGGAGATTGAGAAAAACCTTGAGGATATATCCTGTCATCTTAGAGGAAAAGCTAACGAATAAATCTGAAGTCTTCGAGCTATTTTCATCTGAAGGTTAACAAATGTCAACTGCATATTCAGTGTTTACCCACAGGGGCTTATAAGACATTGGCCAGCAAAGGTTTGTTTCTTTATGATATTGAGTATTTCTTTATTTGTTTATACAGTATATGGGTTAACACAATTTCACCAATTTTTCATGTTATGTAACAGCCTCCCGGTATTCACAAGTAATAGGCTATCGCTCTTACCCCGGCCATTACCAAACAATAACGACATTTGGCCAGTTTGTTGCAGACGTCCATGAAAAACACAGTGGGAAAAGGAGAAATTGCCCATAACAATGCTTTCTACTCTTTCAGAAGATTACTTTCCAATTTCATCACTATTTTGAATGTCGTCTGCAAACTCTATCAATTTAGCATATAAGCTGCTGTACAATTTTATAGAGTTTAATTTTTAACTTCAAAATTTTCTTGAATATGTGAGCAAGCAACTTTTTAAAGGATAACTTTTCTTATCATGAGCAAATTGCTCTTTTTATAACACAGATTTCAATGATAATCAATCAATCATTCATGCAATGAGGACCATGCATTCATAAAACCTAGAATGAAGAGTATAAAATAGGGGGTCTGTGACATTTAACCCTTAGAATGATGGGTTATATATTTTCTTAAAAAAAGATTCTGTGTTTTCCACTTTCCAAACATTAAAAATCTGCTCATCTTTGATGAGGAAAGATTCTCAGAGTAGCAAACAGCTTAGATCGCAGGCCAGCCGCCAATTTACTTGGCGGATGGTCTTGATCTAACCTGTTTGCTTTAAAGCATGAAGTTGGTTCCAGCTCTATAAGGGTTAAATAAAAATGACATATTCTTCTTTGTGGATGCATTATCACCCATTACATATCCCATTAACAACTCAACAGACCTCTCTTATGGTTAAAATCTGTTTTACCATTAGACAGTTAACAAGTTGGAATTTGCAAGAGCACAAAGCCATAAACATCTTTCATTTCCTTGTGGAATTGGTTAGAAACAATCAAGACAAATTAATGGATGAAACTGCACATCAGAATTATCTCCTGCTGCATTATGCGTAGACAAAAATAAATGTAAATATAGAAGGTCATAATGAGTAATCACATAGAAAATATGGTAGTTTTTTGGCATCTTCTTCTAAATTACATGACACTGTCACATCCCTTCTTTAAACCACTGGCATATCACAGACACTTCTAACATGAGCATTTTCCTATACATAATTGTTAAAGGTAGGAGGCAATTTGGAAGTGACTTGCGAAAAGTCACTCCCAGGGAACCAGAGATGTTGATGGGGCTCGAATCCGTGACCCTCGAGTTCAGGTTGCCACCTTAACCATTGAGCTATGCAGGACCCTTCTATATTGAATAGCCAAGTACCAAACAATAAAGACATTTAACCACCTTGTTGCAGACGACTCTGGAAAACACAGTGGGAAACGGAGAAAATTGCTTATGGCGAGCAATTTCTCCTTTTCCCACAATGTTTTCTACTCTATCTGAAGATTACTTCCCAATTTCATCATATTTTGAAATGTTGTCTGCAAACTTTTTCAATTTTGGACAGTTGAAAACTTGGCATTTGGTAAAGAGCTAGACAAATACCTGCGTTTACAACGGCAGTAGGAGGAATATTTGGGTTGATGAGGGATCTTATCCTCTATCTTTGTCCTGGCGATAATGGCAGGGGGGTTGCAGCCCAATGATGAGTGAGGACATGCAAAGAAACTATTAGTTACACATTCTACGACAGATACGATGTTGTAACACGTAACGTCTTGGGGCTATATTTTTGTTGGTCACCACTCAATAACTGTTGGAGCTACATTATTTACCGCAGATGTAAACTACATCAAAATCTTCAATTTGCACCTAATTTCAAATTAAAATGTTATCTTGTAGCTAAAGATCTATATCTAGTTCAACTTTGCTTGTTTCTTGCACAAAATATGGAGTTTAAGATTTTCATTGAGGTCATCTTAAGAAACCTAATTGATGTAATTGAAAACCTCTATCCAGTAGAGATTTTCAATCGAACAAACGGAACATTATTGTATAGAGACATATGAATAGAACTGAAGGTTATTATTTCTTTAATGGAAAAAATGCCAAAAAAACAAGCTTATAAGCACAGAAGATGGCAATATAGTTTTAGCTGTTCTTAAATAGTTCATGAATTTCAAGCATATGTTTATGAACATTAAGAACAGGTTCATGAATGTTTTCTTGAACCTGTACTAGATGTTAATGAAGATGCATGCTGCTCTTGAATTTCATGAAAAAGATTTCATTCACAACCATTCAAGGTTCATGAAAATTCATTAATAAGTTCTTAAATCTTTCACAGGGGAATCAGCACACAAATGCTGTATGTAAAGCATGAATTTAAAAGAAACTTGATGGTATCAAGAAGGAACGAGCCATTATAGCAAAAGAAAAAGAATGTAATACTGCAATCACTCCTAACAGCAATGTCATGTTAGCTTGCTTGTATTTGTAAAGAAGATGAAGTAGTATTGGACTTCTATATTGTGTCATCATTAATTTAACTATACAGTTCATTGGCAAATAAACTTTTATCTAAATGCATTCATCGCAGACTGCTATTTTAAGTATTGACAAAGAAACAAAAAATGATATCAAATACTAACAGCTTTTAAACCATAAAGTGCTGGAACCAACTTCATGCTTATGCAAACAGGTTAGATCCAAGCCAGCCACCAATGTACTTGTTTAACCTGTTTGCTACTCTTGATATCTTTCCTCAACAAAATTAACTAGAAATTTAAGATTTTGGAAAGCAGATGACACAAAAATCTACTTCAAGAAAATCACCCAGCTTTCTAAGGGTTAAAAGCAATACAATGAATAGGGCGATTGTTGTAATATGTGGACACTAGCTTTAATGTTGCATTGCAATTAATAATGAAATTGATGACAATTATAGAGACCTTTTTGAAGCAAAAGATGAAAAATGGTTGTCACAGTTTCCATGACAACTCATTTTACAAGACAACAAAATCCATTCATTGGCAAAGGTGCTGGCATTAATGACGTAACCAAAAGCCATCTAATGCAGACACACCTGTCCTGCTGTTATTTTGCGTTAGGGATAGGTACTAATTGGACTAATTACTGCGCCCATATGACTTCCAGGTGTGCAACTTGTGAATATATGGTACATGTATGACAGTGGTCATTTATATACTGGGCAATATTGACCAATACTATTGACCACATGGTGCGAATAGCAAGGTTACCTGATTTTCAGTCTGCACCTATCCAAAAATCAATGCCCAATTAGCTTAACCCTTTGAATGCTGGGTGCTTCTCTAAAAATAGATTTTTGTGTTGTCTGCTTTCCAGCACCTTAAATATCTGCTTGATTTTGATGAGGAAAGATACTCACAGTACCAAACATGTTAGATCATAGGCCAGCCGCCAATATACTAGGCTAGACTACTCAATTCCAAAGAGAAATTAAATGTTAGTATGAGCCAAGAACACAAACATGGTAATGAATGAAATCATCTTAACCCTTATAGTGCTGGAACTGATTTCATGCTTATACAAACAGGTTAGATCCAGGCCAGCCACCAAGTAAATTGGCAGCTGGCCTGTGATCTAACTTGTTTTTCGTCTCTGAGTATCTTTCCTCAACAAAATTAAGTAGATATTTAGGGTTTTGGAAAGCAGATGACACAAAACTCTATTTTTAGAAAATTACCCAGCATTCTAATAATTAACTGCCTTTATGCTATCATGTAGTATTGACCAGCAATTTGCTCCCCACACAGAATGTGATGTTGACCAGTTTTGCCTACTGAAGCAGAATGAGCTTACGGGATGGAATATAGCACAGCTTGCAAACCAAACTTCATGGGTTCATTGCAACACTATAGTCAGTCATTCACAAAAATAAAGCACTTACAATCGTCTTGGATTGAACCCTAAATATGAATGTATATGGATCGTTTAATGCAAGACTATTGTAAGTCATTCACAAATGTAAATCAATTCCTATTGTCTTGCATTGAACTCTCAATCTGCATATTTATGGATTGTTACATGGAAGACTATAGTACGTCCTTTTCAAATGTAAAGCACTTAATATAGTCTTGCATTCATGAATCCCTGACAAATATACATGTACCAAGTTAATGACTCATTAGTAATCCATTCATTAAATGCTACAATAACCTTTTGTCCAGTGAGAATGTCTTTTTTATCCCAGTTAAAATGACTGTTCATGAACACAGAACTTTCATGAACATCAAAGTCAGGTTCATGAAAATCAAGTACAGATTCATGAACCTGTCCTTGATGTTAATGAAAATAATTTTGAAATTATTGAACAAGTTAAGAACAGCTTTGTGTTCATAAATGTCCATTTAACATTCATTAATGTTCATGAAGTTCATTAATTAATTCTTGAAGCTTTCTAAGGGAGATAGCAATTATCTGAACTTTAAACCGATAACAATAAGTTAACCAACTCCCCTATGTGGGTTTTGTTGGTTTGTTTGTATGGTGTTAAACACTGTTTCAACAATTGCTTAGATAGTTACAGCTTTCCTGGATCCACCAGTACTAGGCTAGGGCTCTGAAGTGACTTGCCAAAGGTCACTACCAAATCCCTTATATGGGAACTAGCGTCTTGTCCAAATTGAAAGCAACAGCAGACAACAGAAAATAGTAAGAAAAACTCAAAATAACATGTGGTCAAAACATTATACATTTTTTTGTATTGCAGTATATTTTATGAAAGTTAGCTTCTGAATCTAGTGTATTCTGCAATAAAAGCAGAATTTGTTCATCTATGTATATGGGTATAACACAAATTCAATGTCATTAATTGTTACTCAATCTGTTACTCAATGAAACTGCATTCACCAGTATTAGGCTATGGCTCTTAGGTGTCTTGCCAAAGGAAACTCCCACAAAACCAGAGGAACTGGTGGGGCTCAAACCCTTGACCCCCAAGTTCTAAGATCACCAACTTAACCACTGGGTCATGCACAACCAAATGAAAGTAGTAAATTGTACTTTAATTCATTCTAAGGTGTTAAATCATCAAATGTGTTTACTTATAAAAGTATAAATTTTACAAGAGTTAAATAGTTATTTTAGGAGTATAAACATGTTTAACAGACAAACAAAATATCTCTTTTTACCTTAAGCCTCCAAAAAAATTCTGAATCTCATTACCTATGAGTGATGGACATTTTCCTTCAGTGCTTGAATTCAACATCTTTCTCAAAAGTCCCATGTATAGTTGATTCACTGCAAGACTAAAGTAAGTCCTTCCTAAACTGTAATTGTTTTACTATAGTCTTTCATTGAACCCTCAATATTATTTATTCGTTGAATATGTAACAAATGCTCATCACAAGTTGATATCCTTTTTTCCTTTTTGGTTTGTAGAAAGCAATTTCTTCCCATGTCAAATCATTTCAAATAATGTTTAACCCTTTCCAGAACAACAAATATTCGACTGTCCCAAATTGAAAGAGTTTACACACGACATTTCAAAATGTGATGAAATTGAAAAGAATTCATCAGATAGAGCTGAAAACCTTGTGGGAAAAGGAGAAATTGCTCTTTGCGATCAATTTCTCATTTTCCCACAATGTTTTCCAGAGTCTTCTGCAAAAAAGGGGTTAAATGTTGTTGTTTGATAATGTTTAATATGAATCATTTTTTTATATTTCATACTGCATGTCTGCTATTACTTTCTTCTTGGTCATTTTCAAACTCGCATAAATGGGAATGAGTTAAACCTTCCAATTAGGAGATAACAACTGTTTGATAAATTTTATTTACTCCAATTCATTATTGTTCTTTTCGAATTCAGAGAAATATTTTATTCATGTGATTACCTTTTTATCTTTTATGTGTTTTACTTGCATCAACAACATGTTTGGCTCATATTGGCGGAGAAAAAACAAAATCTTGAAAGGTTGAACCATCAGCAATCCCTAAGTAAACCAGGAGAAAATTATCAACATATATCTCCTAAAGGAACTTTCATCAAGTTAATAGAATTTTTTTGTCGCTAATCTTTCCATTCCAATTAAATCCTTACTTCAGGATATTGCAATGTCACAACAAACTATATAATCTCTTTCTTTATATATATATACTTAATTTTACACACTTAATGCTGAAGTACTAAGAAATTGCTCAGACTGAGTAATTCATGCTTTAGTCACATTGGTTTCAATTTCAAAGTAAGAGACATTTTTACTCATCATGATTCGTAGTTGATATATGCTGGTGCTTCCATTTTTGGAAAAGTTAATAAGTACCATTTCAATGTATATCTTTAAGTAATTTTGTATCAGGTTTCCAATAGGCAGAAAACATCATCATTAGGATGACAAAATACATTAGGAATAATTCATCCTTTTGTCAGTGTGGTTAAATAAGATGCATAAAAGTGGAACATTATGGAGTAAAACCTTAAGCAATTTATAACATCCAATAAATTCATTGAGTCATAAGAAAGTATTATTTCTTCTGTTTTATATTTAAACTATGTATGTTGGAAAGACTTATACACTTTTATAGTTACAAACTCCCTAGCATTCCAATCACCAAATTATAAATGTTTTATACTTTGTTAGAGCAAACCCTTTTATATGAGTATTTGTATTAATCCATTACCAAACAATAGTGACTATTGAAAAACCTTTACTGAAAAGGAGAAATAAGAGCAATTTCTCCTTTTCCCACAATGTTTTCTGCTTTATCAGAAATTATCTTTTAAGTTCATCACATTTTGAAATGTCGTCTGAAATCTTCCAATTTGGGACAGTAGAAAATTTGGCATTTGAATAAGGGTATATCAGGTAGACTTTTCTTCTTTTTTTTTTTTATACCAATTCCAATATAAAGCTTGAAATATTAATCAGTGGTAGGAGACAAATATTAATGTCCCATTGACTTTACCATGCTACAGAAAAACATAAGCTAACCTTAATTATCAAACTTTAACTCATTACCAAACAATAACAATATTTGCCCACTTTCTTACCGACAACTTCGGAAAACATTGTGTGAAAAGGAGAAATTACTCATAACAAGCAATTTCTTCTTTTCCCACAATGTTTTCTGCCCTATCAGAAGATTGTGTTTCAATTTGATCACTGTTAAAAATTTGGCATTTGGGTTCAATAAGGGTTAAATACTTTGAAACTCAAGTATGAAACAAGCTGTCATTTGTTCTATTGATTAAATAACATACTCCATTTTACAAGATCTTGAGTCAGTACCTTTAGAAACGTCTACCTAATGGTAAAAGTACCCTTAGGAAAGGTTCAAGTACTTATTCATGGACACAGAATTTGTTCATGAAATTCAAGAACAAGTTTATAAACATTAGTACAGATTCATGAAGACATTCATGAACCTGAAATTGATTTTCATGAACATATTCTCAGAATTCATGTACAAGTTAAAAAGAATGTTGTGTTCATGAATTGCCATTGATGTTCATGAACGTTCATGAAGTTCATGAAAAAGTTCTTGAATCTTTTGCAGGAGAAATTTATCATTTTGACACACTATGGTTTCAACACAAAGTAATTAATATTACAAAGAAAATGTACATTTTTTATGTCAAGTTATTTTTGTCTGATGCTGCTTTCAATTATGACAAGCCATAAATTCCCATATGGAGGAATGGGACAAACATAACTAATTCTAGTTAGATTCTTAACTAAGCCAGGTCTCAAACCTGAAGTACTTTGACATTTAGATATAAAACAAAATATTGTTTGGTGCAAGGGTACAACTATCAAGGGATGATAGATGCCTGATAACGTTGTCCCTATCATACAGGATTTTCGAATCAGACGACTTTTGTAGTCATTGAAACTTAGACACAATTGATAATTTTGAACAAACTTAGCTTTTTATTAAATCAAAGTCATAATCTTAAGGGATTCATTCTAAATGTCAACACTTTTCAAAAAGATTTGATTCCAATTTGAAACACGAATTTTTAAGCCGAATTTTTAAGCCGTCTGCTGCAGTTTTATAAATTTTATCCGAGCCGGTAAAAAGGGATGAAATCGCATATCGAAACATTTACACAGACATGGGTATGATAAACAAATCTTAACAGTTTGAACGCCATACCGCCATACTAACAAAACAACTTCAAGTGAAAGCTTCCTCTTCGATAAACGTATGGAAGAGCAAACAAATATGCGAGACCAATGCTCAAATCGATCAGATCAAACTCTTCGACTGAACGAACGTTAAAGGACATAAATACGCCTTTAAAATGAAGGGAAAATCAATGTTTAAATCGCCTGTTCTAATTCGAAAAAACTAACCAAGAAGGACAGATAAAATGAAGTTTCAAAACAACAATCAATCAACAGGTGGAACTCACCTTAAAGTGTGTACCAGATGACTCTAGTTTGGTTAATTTATCAAGTTATGTAATAAGGTAAGCTATCAGATCATCCTGTTTCTAAATTGACAAGTTGCTTCTTTCATCACTATACGACCCAGGGTGCCGGATGACGGGCGTGTCTTGTTGGCCATGGAGCGCACAGCAGACGAAAGAAAAGTTGTCCTGGATATAAACTAAGCTAGTCTTAGAAACGACCAACCTACAAATTTGTTTCCACACAATTAACAGTGGCAGACTCATTAAATCCCAAGGCTTTGGGGTTCGAATGGGCCCATAATGACGTGAATGTATGAATACCTAATTTAGAAGACAGAGATGCTTATTTTAACAAAGCTCCATTCAACGGGGTACCTCAGCGATGAAATATTTGATAGTTTGCGATAGACGCCATGTTGCTTGAATACGTAAAGTCAACCTTAACTTAACCCTTAGAATGCTGTTGTTTTTTAAATAAATATATTTTGGTGTCGTCTGCTTTCAAAAACCTTGAATATCCGCTAAATTTTGTTGGGGAAAGACACTCAGACTAGCAAACAGGTTAGGTCACAGACCGGCCGCCAATTTACTTGGCGGCTGGCCTGTGATCTAACCTGTTTGCATAAGCATGGATTCGGTTCCAGCACTATAAGGGTTAACTTAAAAGACCATACTTTAACAACGCGGGAAAGGTTATTTAGTCTGAGGCGATCTTAACATAGGACGTAAGTTGGTCAGAAAGCTCCCGCTGGATCTTTTTGAATAACAATAACTTACGACGTCCGTAATAAGCCTATAGGTGTCACACCACGGTTCTGTCTTCTCTTTTTATGGTCGCTTAAACAAGGTTAACTGTTCCCGAGAGAATCGTCTCGTATAAGTAAATGTCCATTAAGGCATCAAACCGCAACGTTTGACGGAGTATATGGAGATACGTTATGTACATCACAAGATATGGCAGCTATTTCTATGCGCTTAATAATGAAATATAATGGCTTATAAGTAATATAAATGCTAATAAGTAAAGGCTAAATATATTTAAACAGTTCTGAAGACATTTATTGAAAAGCTATTGTATCGAACCAGCGCCATGTGGGATGTTAAAACCAAAACGGGTGTCAGGCAAAGACAACAATTAACGAAACAAGAGAAAGCTAATGAGAACACCACATAAAGTTATTTTACAAGTGTTTAATCTTGATCTGAGAAAATAATCCAATCTAATAACGACATTTAACCAGTTTGTTGCAGACCTCTCTGGAAAACATTGTGAGTAAAGGAGAAATTACTTTTTTCAAGCAACTTCTCCTTTTCCCACAATGTTTTCTGCCCTATCTGAAGATTATTTTAAAATTTCATTACATTTTGAAATGTCGTCTGCAAACTCTTTCAATTTGGGACAGTCGAAAATTTGGCGTTTGGTAACGGATTAAAGAACCATACCTGAAGTCCTTGTCGAAGTGTTTAATCTCGATCTGGCCTTCAGCGTGCGAGAGCGGACTCTCGCCCGACACCCCCTGTTTCTTGGCCCGTTCGTGGCCCTGGGGCCCGGGCACGTCCTCCTGTATAGTGGCAAGTATATCCGGTTTCCCATCTTTATGCACTTTCAATTGTAACACAGACTTGAGCTTATGTACCTCCTCCTTCAAACGAGACACGTCCGCTACTTTTTCCTCGATGATTTTAACCTTCTCGTACAGGTCCTGTTCGTATTGTTGTATCTTAGCATCCTTCTGTTTTAACTCCCTCCTTAACTCGGGGATAATCTGTTTAATTTTCACTAAATCCAGGGTCTCCCCGTCGATGATGATCTTCGTGGCACTCGCCCCGTTACCCATGATTGGGGTGGACGCGGCTGAGAAAGGCGATCCAACGCCCCTATTTGGACTAGACAGTATACTACCGCTACCTGCAGTGGTTGGATTTGGATGACTCCGCGCCCGACCTACACCGAGTACAGGCCGGTTTACGTTCTGATAAGGCGGGCTATTTGGGGGAGGCATAGTTCGCTCGAGCGATACGTCACAGCAAAACCGATATCTGATTGGACGACAGGGAAGCTGCTTCGCCGATGGAATATATGTGTTGCTAGGCAACCGTGGTTGGCGTCTATAATTATAGGATCTACTCAAAGTACTCAACAGTTAGGCGAAGTTTATTGTCATTTTGCTCGACGATGTATCATCGATATTCTCTCGCCGGTGAAAATTGAGCCGTTAGATATACCGTCTGCTGCACACCTGTAACGAGAGGATAAAACGACTCTTTACCACATTCGGATATGTTTTGATTTGAAGGAATTCAGGCGATCGTCTGTCGATAATGGATAGGTAACATCAAATAACGAAAACACGCTGAAATCTTGTTTTACATTGAAATGAAGAAAATGTATTAAGCAAGGACTGATTCGTAGAACTTGTTCGTTTTTGTAATTTACAAACAAAACACTCGCATTATTATTAAAGTGATAAATTATTGGGAAAAACCACCATAACGACAGTGATAAATCAATTGCCAGCACATCAGACGACAATAGATAAGTAAAATCAAAAGCCAAAAAAGGACCAAACCTTGTTTCTCATTGAGATGAAGACGGTTATCAAAAAAGGAGACTTGGTTGTTTTTGTAATTTACATAAAAAACACATGTCATATGAAAGTGATAAATCATTTGTAAAAAAGTCATGATTCATTCATACTTAACCCTCGACATTCATTCGAATAAATAATCTTTTGGTTTGATAACTGTTGATTTTTGTGACGAACGGAGCAAATTTACACTCTCTAAGACACAATCACTTCCGATGAGTGAAAAACGCAGTCGTCCACTAAAAGGTTGTGATGTCTATATAAATATACCTGCATGTTCTCTCCAACAATACATTATGTTCGTTAATTTGTATAAACATTCCACGAACATTACATTTTTGACTACAACAAATTCAATTAAGTTCTTTGAAGATCTTATTTGGGTTGACAAGTCGTGCAATTAGCACATGTAGTCTATTCGTATAAAAAAGGTCACAATAGACAATCTAATCACAATATATATTATTTGGAAATCCTCTGTTTCTCAAACAACAAATTCCATAGAAAGACAGTTCGTCGGAAAAGGCTAAAGCTTTCGCACAAGGCATAGATTGAAATTGTTAAAGAGGTCAAAGTTGAAAGAAGTAGATGGCTTTTGTAAATCAAGGACATAGTATACTAAATAACCCTCTGCCTATAACAAAGGACATTGAAATTCTTATAATCAGACGACCTTTAAATTCATTATGACATTCTATTGATATTCCTATCCATGAGAAAATCCCAGGTTTCTTAGGCTAATTCCAATGCCTTTTTAATCAATTATCCAATTATACAACGAATATGTTTGTCTGTTTTATAATTGGTGTTTGACTTACGATGTCGTCTGCAACAAATTACCTGCATCGGGGGGAAATCCTTAAATAGCAGATGAAACTGCGCCAGAACAGTTCTTACAGACGATTCATACCTAAATAGTAGAAGAAACTGCGACAAGAACAGTTCTGACAGACGACTCATACCTAAATAGTAGAAGAAACTGAGACCAGAACAGTTCTTACAGACGACTGTTACCTAAATAGTAGAAGAAACTGAGACAAGAACAGTTCTTACAGACGACTAATACCTAAATAGTAGAAGAAACTGCGACAAGAATAGTTCTTACAGACGATTCATACCTAAATAGTAGAAGAAACTGAGACAAGAACAGTTCTTACAGACGATTCATACCTAAATAGTAGAAGAAACTGAGACAAGAACAGTTCTTACAGACGATTCATACCTCAATAGTAGAAGAAACTGAGACAAGAATAGTTCTTACAGACGACTTATACCTAAATAGTAGAAGAAACTGCAACAAGAACAGTTCTTACAGACGATTCATACCTAAATAGTAGAAGAAACTGCGACAAGAACAGTTCTTAGAGACGACTAAAACCTAAATAGTAGAAGAAACTGCGACAAGAACAGTTCTAACATACGACTTATACCTTAATAGTAGAAGAAACTGAGACAAGAACAGTTCTTACAGACGACTCATACATAACTAGTAGAAGAAACTGCGACAAGAACAGTTCTTACAGACGACTCATACCTAAATAGTAGAAGAAACTGCGACAAGAACAGTTCTTACAGACGACTCATACCTAAATAATAGAAGAAACTGCGACAAGAACAGTTCTTACAGATGACTCAAACCTAAAAAGTAGAAGAAACTAAGACAAGAAGAGTTCCAACAGACGACTCATACCTAAATAGTAGAAGAAACTGCGACAAGAACAGTTCTTACAGACGACTCATACCTAAATAGTAGAAGAAACTGCGACAAGAACATTTCTTACAGACGACTAAAACCTAAATAGTAGAAGAAACTGAGACCATAACATTTCTTACAGACGACTCATACCTAAATAGAAGAAGAAACTGAGACAAGAACAGTTCTTACAGACGACTCATACCTAAATAGTAGAAGAAACTGAGACAAGAACAGTTCTTACAGACGACTCATACCTAACTAGTAGAAGAAACTGCGACAAGAACAGTTCTTACAGACGACTCATACCTAAATAGTTGAAGAAACTGAGACAAGAACAGTTCTAACAGACGACTTATACCTAAATAGTAGAAGAAACTGCGACAAGAACATTTCTTACAGACGATTCATACCTTAATAGTAGAAGAAACTACGACAAGAACAGTTCTTACAGACGATTCATACCTAAATAGTAGAAGAAACTGCGACAAGAACAGTTCTTACAGGCGACTCATACCTAAATAGTTGAAGAAACTGAGACAAGAACAGTTTTACAGACGACTCATACCTAATTAGTAGAAGAAACTGAGACAAGAACAGTTCTTACAGACGACTCATACCTAAATAGTAGAAGAAACTGCGACAAGAACAGTTCTTACAGACGACTCATACCTAAATAGAAGAAGAAACTGAGACAAGAACAGTTCTTACAGACGACTAATACCTAAATAGTAGAAGAAACTGCGACAAGAATAGTTCTTACAGACGACTCATACCTAAATAGAAGAAGAAACTGAGACAAGAACAGTTCTTACAGACGACTCATACCTAAATAGTAGAAGAAACTGCGACAAGAACAGTTCTTACAGACGACTCATACCTAAATAGTAGAAGAAACTGCGACAAGAACAGTTCTTACAGACGACTAAAACCTAAATAGTAGAAGAAACTGAGACCATAACATTTCTTACAGACGACTCATACCTAAATAGAAGAAGAAACTGAGACAAGAACAGTTCTTACAGACGACTCATACCTAAATAGTAGAAGAAACTGAGACAAGAACAGTTCTTACAGACGACTCATACCTAACTAGTAGAAGAAACTGCGACAAGAACAGTTCTTACAGACGACTCATACCTAAATAGTTGAAGAAACTGAGACAAGAACAGTTCTAACAGACGACTTATACCTAAATAGTAGAAGAAACTGCGACAAGAACATTTCTTACAGACGATTCATACCTTAATAGTAGAAGAAACTACGACAAGAACAGTTCTTACAGACGATTCATACCTAAATAGTAGAAGAAACTGCGACAAGAACAGTTCTTACAGGCGACTCATACCTAAATAGTTGAAGAAACTGAGACAAGAACAGTTTTACAGACGACTCATACCTAATTAGTAGAAGAAACTGAGACAAGAACAGTTCTTACAGACGACTCATACCTAAATAGTAGAAGAAACTGCGACAAGAACAGTTCTTATAGACGACTAAAACCTAAAAAGTAGAAGAAACTGAGACAAGAACATTTCTTACAGACGACTCATACCTAAATAGTAGAAGAAACTGAGACAAGAACAGTTCTTACAGACGACTCATACCTCAATAGTAGAAGAAACTACGACAAGAACAGTTCTTACAGACGACTCATACCTAAATAGTAGAAGAAACTGCGACAAGAACAGTTCTTACAGACGACTCATACCTAAATAGTTGAAGAAGCTGAGACAAGAACAGTTCTTACAGACGACTCATACCTAAATAGTAGAAGAAACTGAGACAAAAACAGTTCTTACAGACGACTCAAACCTTTGCCATATCGTGACGTCAAATATTTGTCACGTGAACGGGTTGTGAACCCAGCATAGTGCGATTCATTTGCGACTCCGTATTTGACAGCTAGGATACATATTATATTGGTATTCGTTATTTGGCCCCATCCATGACCGCTCATGTACGCTTAGCAAACTACCAAACAATAACGACAGTTGACCAGTTTGTTGCAGACGACTCTGGAAAACATTGCGGGAAAAGGAGAAATTGCTTTTTAGGAGCAATTTCTCCTTTTCCCACAATCTTTTCTGCCCTATCAGAATACCATTTTTCCTTTTATCGCATTATGAAATGTCGTTTGCAAACTCTTTGAATATGGGACAGTAAAAAATGTGTCGTTTGGTAAAGGGTTAGACCAGTGGAATCGATGACCCCGACCCCTCAAATCCTCTTTCATTCATTGCTTAGTGCGATGCTCGGGATAAGCCTCTTTGGACAGTTTAATACTTTCCTCATTTCGGGACACGACGAGACTAATATTAACATAAGATGACGTATTTCTTGACATTTGATAAGCCTTCGTTTTCCCAAGTTCCCTTGTGATGGTGCTTGCAACGGACGACAGTAGATTGATCAAATGATCTCTTGAAGAAACAAATCGAACAAATAACTTTATAATGCGTTTTTCGAAACGGAAGCATGAATATTAAAATCATGATAATTGGCTGGAAAAGGAGTTTGCTTGTGCAAAGCAAGTAAAACAATGTTATGGATACATAGCCAGAACCCGACCCAAATGTGGATTACTAAAAGGTTTCAAAGACGACTTCGCTTCAAGATCGTCCTTTACAATATATTTTCAAATTCGACTTTATGCGTGAAAGCACCAATAATGTCAATTGCGCTGAATTGACACTCTTATTTTACGGAACGTCAACTTTTCCACCCAAATACATGAATCTATCCGTCTTGGATTAGTATAAGGGTCTTTCTCCATCCAGAATAACCGAAGCACTTTTGTCACGATATAAAACACCAAAAGCCAGTCGATCGATCAATAAAAATATGAATTAAGTAATCAACTGACCTATTCGATTTATTTTACGAAAATCATGCAACAGTCTTCACTCGATTTTAACGCAAATGTAAAAATTGTTCTTTTTCACTAAAAGCGTTACTTATACTTCCAGTTTGGACCGGGTTTTGATGGGGATGGTTTATACATTGTTTGTTCAGATTCTTAGCAATCTCAAAATTGGGAAATAGGCATGGATTTTGTTCAAGAAGGAACCATATTCATTGAGTTAAACTTACATTTAAGCACGCCTCGAGCTCTTTACACCTCAGAACGAGTCTCGCATTTCTACTTCCTTCTAAACTATCACACGCTACACGTATTACGTGGTTTATTTACGTAAGAATCAAATTATCACTATTAACCCCCTTTCCCTCTAAATCCTCCATTAACAACGTCTCTCTTAACCCTTATAAGGCTGGAACCGACATCATGCTTATGCAAACAGGTTAGATCCAGGCCCGCCGCCAAGTAAATTGGCGGCTGGCATGTGATCTAACCTATTTGCTATTCAGGTTATCATTCCTCATCAAAATAAAGCAGATGTAAAATGTTTTGGAAAGCAGGCAACATAAAAACCTTTTTTTTTTTAAAAAAAATTGTCAGCATTCTAAGGATTAAAATACTGTATAAACAACTGCGACAAAAGGACAAATCGCTTCCATGTGTATTCATTCATATTGTCTCAATGCTTTCTTTCCAACACCGTTAGTACGTTTTGCTATTGCTACCGTTTTCTCGTCTGTTGATGCTTTTGAATGATGCTTCCAATTTTGGGTAATGGGTAAGCATTGTGATTGGTCATTCGAATGACGTCAAGCATGTGACATACACAACCAATGGTAGGAGTTCATGGATTCCATCGATTCGATTAATGAGCAACAATTTGGACATAATGACTCTGTATACGTATCAAAATTGTTACATTGTAGCATACAACACAGTGACATATGAAACGTTTCAGTTGGATATTGGTAGAGTAAAACGCCATTACTAATAGTGTTTCAATTATTTAGCGGCCGCCAGTGCACAATTGCATGTATTACCAAAATACAATTGCCCGTTAATCTTTACTGACCATTGACTTCACACTCACACGATCGCAATGTTTCAGACAGGGGAGATGAAACCATGTTGTCGCATTTTCTTAACCCTTTACAAATTGAAAGAGTTTGCAGACGACATTCAAAAATGTTATGAAAATGAGCAATAATACTCGCTTTCTCTATTCTTTCTCTTCTCTTCTTCACCACCATACCCCTCCCTGTCTCCACCATACCCCTCCTCTTCATTACAAATCCCTCTTTTTCTCCACCTTTCTCCTGTTTATCTCCGCTCTTCCCCTCCTCTTCACTACCATAACCCTCTCTTTCTCCGCTCTTACCGCTCTCATCACCATCACAACTCACTCTCACCATAATAACGTTCTCCTTCTTACCGTACATCTTTCATACTCTGCCCTTCACAATTTCTTTCCTCACATACATGGAACAATCGGATCTGACAGATTCGAAATCGCAGGAAAAAGACATCCACATGAACCTTATGTAAAAATATGCCTTTATTCTTATTTCTTTGTTTTCTTTTTTGTTCTTAGACAGTCCATAAAAAGAACTTGAGGCAAACAATGTCGAGACGGTACTAATTGGCAAACACCACACAACAATCATATTGCCGTTTAAACAAGCTTTTGGGTCACGCAAGTGCCCCCGATTGATTTTGCTCGAGCTTAAATCTTTTCTAAATTTACAACTTCATAATTTATTTGCGATGAGTTTTGCACGCATATGAGGCAAAACAGGAGATTTCACACAAAACATCAACCGTTTCCACATAATGGAAATTGTGATAAGTTCAAAGTGAAAACAACAGCATATGACGAACTATAGCATGTTACTATACATTTTTCGTCAATAATTTGGGTAAAACCATCGTGACAAAAATGATAAAATGTTTATCATGTTCAATACAACACAATCTGTGAGATAGTCTCTGTAGCCACTATGTCTTACACTGACAAATCTCTAACCTTGCCAAGTTGCGATCCTTTAATTGACCCTTATACTTCTGGAACCGACTTCATGATTATGCAAATAGGTTAGACCCAGGCCGGCCGCCTGATCTAGCCTGTTTGTTGCTCTAAGTATATTTCCTCGTTAAAATCAAGCAGAATTTGATATTTTGGAAAGCAGACGACACAAAAATCTTTTTCTATAGAAAACTACCCAGCTTTCTAAGGGTTTAGTTAAAAAATAATTTATTATCGAAACATTCAATATATTGATTCTGCGTACCATCCCACATTAAATATAGAAGTTGCTTTTTGGCAAATTTTCTCTTGGCCTCGAACTGGGATGTTTAGGTCAGATTGCCTTCCAGAGTGGCATTGAGGGAAGTCATTATCTCCATTTATATCTTTCTGTGATATGCGCTAGCCAAGGTATTGATCCCGCGACCTGCCACACGCGATGCATGCATTCTACCCCTGCATAATTGCAGTTTTTATCTAGCTAAAGTAGGCCACGGTATTGTTTCCGGCCGGCTATTATAGTTAAAAAGCAGCAATATTCGACAAAGGTCTGCCTCTGCGCCATTTCAGGTTTTTTATCTAGCTGAAGTAGGGCATGATAACACTACGGCCGAATAATACTTGCCCATATTCAAAGCAACAACAGACGATAAATATAGAACATTAAAAACTAAAGAACCTTTTGAGACAGTGATTAATACACATGGGGAAAAGGGAGGAATTCTTTTTTTTAATAATCTTTTCAATCCGATACCGTGAAGCAATTGTAGGATTTTCATGCCTTTTGGTACAATAAAATATTTGTAAATTGTTGTTGCTTTGAGTTTGGACTGCTATTATCTCTCAAAAGGGGGTATGGGGAGTAAAGGGGTGATTCAAAGTTGACAAAGCATATGACTGCGAAAGCAGTATTTTAAGAGGTTCTTGGATGCAAAAATTACATTTAACATTGAGGAGATAAGAAGTGAATACCAAGGCATAATACAGCGAAATCAGTATACATGTCTTTACCTTAAAAGTGCTTTGAGTGCAGTAATTACATTTAACAATGGAGAGTAAAGTCGTGAATCAAAGTTGACAAGGCAAATTTTGATCTTATCTAGACGTCTTACAAGGTGTAATCGTAAATATATCTTTACTGCATATATATATATATATTGCTGCAGGACATTCTGTACACCAGATAGCTTGACCGAAACTATTTGACCGTGTTAACATAAACGTGCTTTTTCACAGGAGAGAGAATTTGAAAGTCAAAATAGGAAACGTTAAAGCAGTACAGTTTTTGTATTGTTGTTTATTGTACAATTAAATGTAACTATTCTAACCCTTTCCCAAACAACAAATTTTGGTCTGTCCCAAATTGAAAGAGTTTGCAGACGACATTTTAAAAGGTGATGATATTGAAAAATATTCTTTGTTTATAGCAGAAAACCTTGTGGGAAAAGGAAAAATTGCTCGTCACGAGCAATTTCTCCTTTTCCCACAATGTTTTCTTAAGTCGTCTGCAACAAAGTAGTCAAATGTCGTTACTGTTTGGGAAAAGGTTAATTTAAACGCGCTTTTTCACAGAAGAGAGAATTTGAATGTCAAAATAGGAAACGTTAAAGCAGTACAGTTTTTGTATTGTTGTTTGGTGTATAATTAAATAAACTATTTTTAAAATAAAAATAAAAATAGTATAATTAGTTCAGGAAGCGTCAATTTATCAAAGTATGTACAGTTTATATGCGGTAAATTTCGAAGCGATGTCACGCTTTTTGTTAATGTTATTTCACTATATAGATACTTGAATAATTATAAAACAATACAAGTCTCCTTCCAAGGACTTATTTCAGTGAGTATCAACAATACAGCTGTTTTACTGTTTTATAGAAATCATTTTTTTTTACTTCCGAATTTCCTCACATCTGTGAACAAACCCCTTTAACATAGCTTCTCTCTACAACACTTTCGTTCACGTAGGTGTATTTTCATTTCAACGCGCAAACAGCAGACTGGTGCAGAATCAAGTCTAACAAAATAAGGGAATGAGCAATTCTTTCTTTTTAGAAATGAAAAATTACTTGTCATGCGCAATTTCTTCTTGGTAGATATGGGTTTTCCTCACACTATCATAACTCGAATGTCTTTCAAATAATCATCGCTTGATGGCGACTACAATTTTGAACGGTAAAATAAACCTCATTTTAAGGAAAGCATTCAAAGCACGTTTCAGTGGGTTCGCTTAATGTAATTGTTCTCGATCGTGACCATTGTTGTCTAAAAACGTATGCAAAGCTGAATGTGCCTTGTCCTTTGGCACTCCGTAATTATCGCTTTAATTACATAAGTCATGAACCATGTCCAGTTGACTCATTTCTTGAGAATGTCTTGTTTTATGAAATCCACTGCCGAAAACTAAATACAATGTAAAAAATTGTGACAAAAGGGTAAATTGCTCCTCAGGAGCATTGCTCCACAGGAACAATTTATCCTTTGGTCGCAACGTTTTCCACCCAATATCATAATATTCTTTTTTTAAAGAATGCTAACATTTATCGCTAGAGCTCTAAATTCGGACCAGTCGCAAATTACCGTGTGGGGGAGGGATGGGTTAAATTCACTATCGACAGATATTATCTCGGTCTTGACATTTTCTCGATGATGTTACCCCTATAAACTTATAAATGTGCATTATAACTTACACAGGTACCCTCCAAGTTGTCATATTTATGACGGACATCTCCTATGCTAAATTGAAGGCTTGAAATCAGAACAGTTAAGATATTGTTTGAATTATGGCGTAGCGGATTGATTTTCCACTTTTTAATTATATAACAAGTGAAAAGACTTAATAGATTATTTTGATATACAGTCACGGCGTTTTCGAAAACTGCTTTTTCACAGATATCAGGAAATTTGGAAGTTAAAACTCCATTTATATAATATTATAATATCGGTGGTTTACGTCCATTTTGTATTAGCGAATGGCTTCTCATAAGAGCCGACCTCGGTTTAAAGTCTCCTCCGAAGAAAACCGTAACAGCTATGTGTGACACGCACTGGAAAATAGCAATTGGAAGCAAAGTAAGTTTGAAACTAGTATGTAGATTCTGCATACAGGGATTCGATACGTACCCGAATCAAAAAGCGTAGCAAAGATTTCGAGATTTATCACATATAGATTGTACAATCTAAGATACATTGGTCCTTTCTTCATTAATTTTGTTTTCAATGGCTATCTTTGATTGTACGTCATACACCGATACTACAATTGTATTGCTTTAATGACCCTTGTTTCCACAGTCAAATATTCTCATACTGTGTTTTAATCCATCTGATATAGGTAAATCAAAGCAAATACCCATGAAATAGGTATAAACTCTCGTTTCAAGTTATACATGTATTCAGCAGGTTTATAAAATGCAGAACAATGAATCCGAAACCCACATGCGCTATTCATAAACACGGAAATCATTGTGATAAATGCAGATCTAAATAATCGTTATCTTATTTTGTAATGGTATTTACAAGTATGGTGAACTACAGAGCTGTTAACTGATGCCTTTACCAAAGTCAAGTCACACATTCTCGCTTCCTGCATTTAACTAAGGGAAGCAACTCTGACAAAATATGCTATCGATCTAAGGTCGGGTTGCCTCCCTTGATTAAGTTATTTATTTCTTTTGACATGTTCAAACATACCTAATCATAGCTCATGCTCATAACTCATGTTCATAACTCATGTTCATCACTCATGTTCATCACTCATGTTCATAACTCATGTTCATCACTCATGTTCATAACTCATATTCATCACGCATGTTCATCACTCATGTTCATCACTCATGTTCATCACTCATGTTCATTACTCATATTCATAACTCATGTTCATAACTCATGTTCATAACTCATGGTCATAACTCATGGTCATAAATCATGGTCATAACTCATGGTCATAACTTAGACTCAAAACTCATGTTCTACATTGTCTGTTTACATTGGCCGAACCCTGTTAGAGACGAAAGTCTAGTTTATAATCGCTTTCAATAACTCCACAACATTTCTTAAATGTTTGGCCGAAGCAGAGTCTCTGGCCGAAGTAACAACTAGCGAGGCTGTTTTGGTTTCCATCTAATAAAACTCCTTATTTTAGAATGGTTTGTAAGTTGAGACATACTTAAAAGACGACAACAATAAAGTATGAAGACGAGTATGGTTTTAAAGATTGAAACCATGGCAACAAAAACAACTTTACAGATTCATGATAGACACCAAGGAAAGATTTGCAAAATTCTTGCAATGAACCTTCATTAGTTTTGCAATAATGTACCCGTCATTAACTAATTTTCCTCATATCCTAATGTATCTAACCATCGCCGGCTAAGACACTGTGACTTAAAAACATGTTTATGAAAACGTCTTCAAAATGAAACTAAGTTTATAACCGATGTTCAATGCGAGAATATCTTGAGTCCTCTACGATGTATTTCATTCGCGCTTGGGAATGTTTTATAAAAGTCTTGCATTGAACCCTTCGATATATTTGCGGTACGGTACCCATCAATATCTTATTCTCCTCATAACATAACGTATTTAACTAACGCCAGCTTAGACACGGTAGCTCGAACACCGTTCACATGATGTAAAGGGTTATTGTTGATTTATTTCGAGATGTCATCATGATGTTCGAAATGACACTGAATATGTATAATATATATACCACCTTTAACCCCGAGCTGTATAAAAGTTTACACATTAAACTCATGCATGCATATCGCATTAATTAGTTCCTAGTATAGCATACGAACGAGGCTATTCATAATTTATGTTGCTATTTACTAATTAAGCGCATCAATTAAAGGTTTTTATATTCTAGCACAGTTTTGTTGCATCTAGAAACATTTAAGTATTAAAAACTATTGTTATTCCTCGAGGAGGAGGAAGTTTTACTTTGATAATTTCTTTTTATTCTTCCAATAATTCTATGTAGTTGGTACTCATTAGAATCTCTTATCAGGACCATCGTTTAACCGGTTAAGGATTAATTAGATAGCTCAAATGATCCGTATACAGTAATATCTCGTTAATCCGAACACGTCCGTTCCCAACAAAATTTCCGGATTAACGAATAATCCGAACTAATGAAGTAGCGCATGTTCTTATACACATTAAGACATAAACGGTCTGTATGCATTGAATACTTATAACACTTTAGCAAACGCCAAATTTTCGACCGTCCCAAATTGAAATTCAAAATGAATCTTCTGATATGGCGGAAAACATTGTGGGAAAAGGAGAAATTGCTCGTCACGAGCAATTT
Organism: Cerastoderma edule; assembly: GCA_947846245.1. NCBI lineage: Eukaryota > Metazoa > Mollusca > Bivalvia > Cardiida > Cardiidae > Cerastoderma > Cerastoderma edule. Next base: position 19,623,294 of record OX401406.1, read on the forward strand.
CTTCTTTACCCACGACGTTTTCAAGAGTCGTCTGCAACAAAGTGGTCAAATGTCGTTATTGTTTGGTAATTGGTTAGGCAAAATACTGCACTATAATTCCGTTCCCTTACAATTTCGTTCGGATTGCGTGACATCCGGATAATCGTGGTCCGGATAAACGAGGTTTCACTGTATAAGACTAAAACATTATCTAAAAATCTGCCAGTGTTATATTGACCTTGAAAGATGGTCGTATGCTATTTATTCCTACCACCTGTCAAATTCTCATTTCTATGTATTGTTGTGTAGGACAAACCATGAAACTTAATCTCGTTATTCAAAAGAAAGTACAACCATTACGTTAATAGATCACATTTATTTGTAATTCCCAAATACTCTTGCTTCCTTCGCATCAATCAACTAGATAGGCTTTTTAAGTACCAATATTACGCACACACGACCAGATGAAATATCATCTCGTTATTTAACCCTTTACCAAAACGCCAAATTTCCGTTGATCCCAAATTGAAAGAGCTCGCAGACGACATTTCTAACCGATGTGATGAAATTGAAAAATAATCTTCTAGAAAACATTGTGGGTAAAAGGAGAAATTGCTCGTTAAGAGCAATTTCTCCTTTTTCCACAATGTTTTCCAGAGTCGTTTGCAACGGGCTGGTCAAATGTCGTTATTGTTTGGTAATGGGTTTAAAGTCTGTACAGCCATTACGTTGATAGATCATGTTAGTTTGTAAATCCCAAATGCTCTTGCTTCCTTCATATTAATCAACTAAGTACGCTTTTTAATAGACACTAAAACTGTAATTACGATGTACATCGATGGGAGAATAGATATATGATTCTAAACAACTAATGCATCTATGCCTTTCTTTCTGTCTTTGTCTCTGTCTCTCATGAACTTTCCCACTCCTCACTTTATTTCAATCATTTGAATGTATGCTTTGTACTCCCTTATTGTATAACATGTATACTTGGGAAGATACACGATCGGATTAGTCTTGATAACCATAGAATTAGTTAATTACAAATGACCTGCCGTCAGAACGCACCAATTAGACTCTTCGTTAAGGTGAAACTAATAGAAATCATGCACAAGCCTCGACAAACGAAATAGACCTGTATGTTGGTTTTAATAGTCCAAATCATATTATTCAGTTCAAAACTATAGTAAGTCCTTTACTTTCGTGAAGGACTTACTAAAGTCTTGCACATTTTTCGTTTTGTAAAATTATCTTCGACAGACATTGAAAAGTTTTTTTTTTGTTATTTTGACCAGTGATTACTTTACACATGCCTTCTAACATCAGGTTGGAAAGAGCATGGGTTTACTTTCCGAAATATCTAAATTGCACATGTGTTAACATGAGCTCCTAACTATACAAACCAAAACCTAATTTCAATTGCATTACGTTTCTGCGCATTACATGTGTATACAGCATGAACACATCAAAATTACTTCAATGATCTGTTTCAACCCTCTAGTTCTTTCTATAGTAATAGCTACTCGTAGAGAAAGTTATGATCATAACTTGTAAAGTTTGTGTTTGTAACCCACTTTAAAATTATGACAATAGAATATGTTTAAATTTTAAAATAAAAGTAGAGAAAGTAAGGAAATCATCTGCATTGTTTCTGTAGCTAATATCCTACCATCAAAACAAACGTGACCGATGTGTTATATAAATATATATAGACATGCATTTACAGATACAGGTATAATATATCATAGAAAAATCAACCAACAAAACCATTTAACATTACTTTTATATAAGACGTTAACGTTCAAAATACTTACGTTTCTAAGACGTTATTATCACAACAGACGTTAATCCAAATATCAAACTAAACCACTTTCAAAACAATATTACACCTGATGGTCTCAACGCTCAATGTTTACGTTTATATCTATAGATAAAACGTAACGTAAACGTGTAAACCACAGTGTGTATGAGTGTAGCCAACACAATGTATTCGGCGGTCCCACGTCACTTTGTCCCCTGTCAACGTATGACATATCGTAAAGATGCGCTGTCCAAAAGCCAGCCTGCATATCCAGATTTTACCGTACGGTTATCATACCGTTAGCACAATGATCTATATGGGGGTCCAATAAAAGGTCAGCAATAAACCGACCCGTACTCGGAGTAGCTCATTTTCACCAAACGACAATTGTTTCCGTTATGGTTGTCATTGTGCCAAATTGAAATGGATTGTAGATGATGGTTTAAAACGAGGCTAGTGTTTAATTATCTGCTACGAAATGTATCAATAATTGTAGAAAAAAGAAGAAATTGTTCTCTTTTCTTACAAGTTCTGCATTAGTCGTCTGCTGTAGACAAGCAAAATATCTCGTTGGTTTGATATAAGGGTTTGTTAATAGCCATTTACTATCTTTACACGCGTTTGACACATTTGTACCAGAAGGCTGTTACATTGTAATTGTTTTGGAGGTGGCCCCAAAGATAGTATTACGTTCTCACTTCTATAACAAAGGAAGAATGAAGCACTACTCCTATAGTCTCTATGACTCGTAAAAATGACAATTTTCATAACTTCCCCTTTTGACGGATACCAACGGTTTCAAATGCCATAGTGGTATTCTAGATTTGGACAGATTGTACGGGTGGGATAATAATTCCGGAGGTATGTTCGGGCCAATTTGAGAGTCTGTTGAAACAAACTCTCCTGTTAATGACTTCAAATAAGAACTACTACTAATGACATGGTGATGCTTTCAATTCACCCTGATAACCTTCCAGGTAAGGTGGTTAATGCCCTTTAATATATCACGGCTTTCCAGAACCACTACGCCGTTTTGATTGACTTTAGATGATGGCTCATGAAAACAAACTGCAAGGTTTATGACAGTTTATGAACTCATCCAAAAATGAGAGCTTTTCCTAGGGGTGGGTTTAACATGATGATGATGTCTTTTTGACTGACTATAGATGACTGCTTATGAAAACAAAATGCAAGGAAACAAATCAACCCCGATATTGCAAGGGGATTCCAAATGGGTTAAGTTACCAGCTTCAAATCTACATTTTACCGAATAGGGTGTTAAATTATTTCTAATTGAGTCTGCCTTCAGACAGACAGTTTATGAACTCATCCAAAATTGAGAGCTTTTCATTGGGGTGGGTTAACATGATGATAAACCGATCTTACTTGCAAATTCTTTTTTTTCCCGAAAGCAATATATGGTTTAAGAAAAGCATCAATTCCATACGAATATATTTCATAAGAAATTTAGAAAAGCATTTGGTCAGAACAAATAGCTTAAATGTTTATTAGGTTGTGGTAAAAAGTCACTATTCAAAATTTGCTTCTAGCGATGTCAATAAAGTCCGTTGCTTAGCATTATAGATTTGAGAAGCTTGAAATTGCTGCCGCAGCTGTTTAGGAAAGGTTAAGTCGTCTGCCTTTGGAAAGGCGGTGAAGTTTATTGACTAAGAAATACCCAGTTATATATATTTTCTTACGCGTCGAGGGGTAATCCGACACGTTGAAATGGCAACTATGTTTTATCGGTTCAATTCGAAAAGGTAACGCATCCCTTTAACGACTATCTTCTTACAAAGTTCTTGAGTTCTTATAAGGAAGAAAGACACATCTTTTGTTCTTCTATATATCTATTTGGCAATAGCTGCTCTTGAATCGGAAGGGTGAATGAGCCTTGAAATTCTTTGGTTAGTCCAACGCTTTCTAAATCAGTTTCATTATTGAGCCATATATTGTAAACTTAATTCTACTGTGTTGCAGATTCAGCCATTGTATTGTATGGTCTCTGTCCTCATATCCATTTGTTGTATGACTTAGAAATATAGAATAGATGGTTGGTGTCGTGAATCGGAAATGTTATCGGGCAAGGCTTAGGAATATTATCCGGTGAGCCGAAGGCGAAACGGATAATATTCCGATGCCGAGCCCGATAACTTTTCCCATTCAAAGACACCAACCATCTATTCTATTTATCCTGTTACCTTTATGTATTCTTTCAAACAAATAATATACAAATAAATCGCGAGAAAGAAGGAAAAAATATGTAGAGAATGATGTAAACATGACGTCGTTTCGTTCTTATGACGTCATGATTTGTCGCGTGGATGTATTATGTGGCTAGTGCCGGATATCACAAATGTTATACGGCACCTAGTTATCGGTCCCAAAATGACACTAGTGACAGGATAATCAATATTCTCGGTATACAGTGGCTTAACTTGACATGTGTGGTTTTGAGGAAAAGCTAGTTCAATATTGAGCATCAGTTTCATTCTGTATGTATATATCACTCAAATGATTATTTAATGTAGTATCTTTATACTTTTTATGATGTGTGTATTACGAGCCGGTGGCCTAATTACCTAATAAACATTAAACATTAGAGAATACAACATAGAATGTGTTTTTGATAAATATATATTCTATAAATGCTCATGAATTGCACCGAATTGCCTAACGAGTTTATATGCTACACAGAGGGTTGGCAACATGGCTGTCTCTCAAATGATGAGAATTCGAACTTTGGTAGTTATCATATGTTTTAATATGCTCTTTCATGTACAAGCTTGGTTAACACTCGTAAAAAGCAGCAAAAATTTTCTAGGACACGAATTGACCAGGGTAGCGTTTAACTTTTTATCCAAAGAAATTCGCGCGAGTTCAAAACAACATTACCTCTTATTTCAATATTGAGGGAAACAATATAGCAAAGCTACATATCGCTGGAATCGTCTCACCGAGATGTGTGTAACTACAATATTATACCTTTATTTAGAGCAAATATCCATGTACATCAGTTTTGACATATGCAAATAAATCCCCAAGTCGTTTGGTAAAACAGTACCAGGGCTTCTCCGAAATGACGCGTCACGCGGCTGCAGTTTAGATACATTTTCTCCCTCCCTTTGGGCAGTTTGACCGTCTCTATCCGGCCATTCACTTCAAACGACCAGCTGCATTTTGTCACCCTAATCTCTCAACTTCATCTTGACAATCGCCTGGTTTTCAGATACCTGAGTTAGAGGTCAAAGTAAGTGAGAATATAAGTCGGTACTTCCGTTATTTCTTTTTGATTTTGTTTTGGCACGACATTACAATCGCATACGGCACGTTTAGAAATGCACACCTTTCATGTGTTAAATACAAGGATTTCGCTTTCATTTAGTTTAAGAACGTTGATAGAGAGATTAGATCAAACTCAAACTATTTAATAGGTCGATTGATATATTCACGTTTCTGTCTTTATTATAACCCTTATTGTATTGTATGCTCTGTGGTAAAAAAAGAGATTTCTTTTGTTCTCTTTTGTTCTAGTAAAGATAAATCGTTTACCTATCACGTTTGTATTGTGGGTACGTATGAACGAAATCAATCGAATATGGTAGATTAATACATAACAAGGCAGATATTGATAAGAGCAGTTATTCTGCATTTTTTATACAACAGCCATAGAACAAGCAATCAGTCAGAACCTCTGCAATGTAATCGAAGCTGCTTATTTACCCATGAGAATGTTTACGATTTAAATCGAAAGTCGTTGAAACGATACGATTTTTTGTTTTGGGGTGTAATATTTCATGAAAAATAGCTTCTAAATTCAATATTGGTTAAGGAAATGTTAAAATATCAAAGTATGTATAGTCGTTATGAGATGAATCTCAAAACCGTTGCAATACATTCATTTATTGTATACATATTATTAATACTTAAATGCGATCTGATTTAACTTTCAATGGATATTCGCCATGTTTTCGTATTCAACAGTAAAGCTGTGTTAACCCTTCGAATGCTGAGAAAATTTCTAAAAATATATTTTGTGCTGTCTGCTTTCCAAAACCTAAAATGTCTGCTTACTTTTGATGAGGAAACATACTCAGCGTGGCAAACATGTAAGATCACAGGCCAGCTACCAATTTACTTGTCGGCTGGCCTGGAACTAACCTGTTTGCATGAGCATGAAGTAGGTTCGAGCACTATAAAGGTTAGAGAAAATCAAACTACAATATCTTAGTTACCTCACATCGGTGAACAAGCAACTTTAAGATTCGTTCATGACTGTTGGTAACCCTACCTATTACGACAGTTTTTGAGAACTTTGCTTCCGGCGAGTTTTCGTCTTTTCGTTTCATAAGCAGGACAATACTACAGTAACTTAATAACACAATTACAACGTGTATGTGATGTGTAAAAAAGTAAGCGTTCGGCCATCTTTGTTGACAACCTGTCAATAAAATTTGTCATCATTACATGTCCTTTTATGATTGACATTCGAAGCGAAATCTATATTCGGTACAAAAAGACTGGGCCGGGATCAATTTCTACAATCGTAGCTCTCCGGCGGAATGGCTAGTTAACCCGACACATCCTGTTGGAATTTGAGACTCATTTGATTTGAAAGTAAAATCAGACGACACTCATACATTCTAATAACTATGCCTTCTTTGCAATACTTAGTAGCAACTATTTATAACAAGAGATGAACGCTTGTGTTTAGGCATCCGTCTACACGTACAGTATTAGCTAATCAAAGCGTCAATAGCGTTTATGTCAGTTAAACAAATGCTTTTATGCTTCAATCATTTAACTGTAAATGCTTCGCATCATTTCAGAGGTATAAATCCCTATAAGAATCATGTTTGGCAAATGGCTTCAGAAAACCATTTCAATACCCCATTCAACTTCACGAGAAATCATATATCGAAACTGCTGTGGAACAATTTCTCAAACAACACGTAAAATTCAGACAACACGAAAAACACCGTATTGTCTGTAACTCCCTTATTTCAATAAAGGACATATGTTCTGTTGGTGTCCACCGAGAGGCACATTCGACTACAACAGAGGGAAGAGACGAACAAACGACCAAAAGACCAAACGACAAAGGCAAGCAGGCGGCATTGTTTGGATTTACGGACGCGATAGATAAACCAATTGTCCAGGGAGTCCGCCGCGTCCCCAAGTAAATTGATTTGTATCAATAACAATTGTTTCATTTTGTCCTTTTTTCGGTTGGAAGCGAGACGTCTTTCCCCTTCAGAAATTAGCGGTTTCCATTAATAGCTGAATGAGACGGTACAAGGGCTCTTGGCTACATTCAATTCACGACGAGATAAGGATTTGTTGTCGTCATACCACGGGGTAGGGTATGGTTCATTCGGAACACCTCGGCCATTTCTTAAAATAACTTCGGAGGTAATGGGGAGCCATTTTTGAAAGTAGGTCAGCAACGAAGGGCCAATCATATCAACTCGGCAATCCCCGTCACAAGCCGGGGATTGCCGAAATGAACTGATTGACAAAATATGAAACAAAGATGTGTTGATATGATCATCTTTAATGAAAAGGGTACAAAAACCCATTCAATTGTGATATATAACCAATTCGTGTGTATTTAAATACATATTTAGTGCCTGTATATATTTTGTGTTATCCGCCGGAAATAAGGCGAATTACCCCAGGATTTCTGGTGTATTCATGTACTGCCTAATATCTACCGACTTGTTACGGGGATTGCCGAGTAGATACGATTGGGTATGGTTGAATTTTCGGCTGTCCAAAATTGGAAGAGATTGCAGACGATATTTCAAAATGTGATGAAATTGAAAAATAATCTTTTGATAGGGCAGAAAACATTGTGGGAAAAGGAGAAATTGCTCTTTTAGAGCAATTTCTCATTTTCTCACAATGCTTTTCATAGTCGTCTGCAACAAAGTGGTCAAATATCGCTATTGTTTGGTAATGGCTTAATCGACTACTCTTATATAGTACAAGACGGGTCGTTAAGCAGAAGGCTATCTTTATGAATGGTGCAAGTCACTCAGAAAGCTCAGGTAACCGTAGTCCGAATGATCCAGACGTAGATATTTCACTCTACGCAGTTACAGCTTGGATCATCCGAGTTAAGGTAACCGTTAAACTAAACTTGTTTTGCTGTAAAATATGCGTTAGCGTAAAACAACATTTCCTCTTATTTCAATATTTGGCAAATAATATTGCAAATAAGACGTCGTTGAAATCGTCTCTAAGAGACACTTCAAGAGACATGCCACATTGCAATATTGCTCTTTCATCTAATACACTATCCATTTTTATGAGTCTCGACTAACGCAAATATGTTCTTTAAGTCGTTTTGTAAAACGGTACCCAGAGGATGCCCACTACTGATGAGCCGTGCATGTATATGACGACCTTACAAACGACTGTTGAAGTGATGTTAAGTCATATCAAAATATAAACAGCGAGTCCTTTATGATACAGTCTCTTCCACTGATATGAAAAACTCTCATTCGGGTATAGTTTCGTTGAAAAGGTAATAAGCAGAACTCACCAAGCTAGAGGAATCTTCATTGAGAGCAAGCCTGAAAATAGAAAACAAACAAGTGTAAAACAACGAAACAATACCCACAACAATACCGTTGCTTCTTTTCATATACACGTTTCCTCAATATGGAAAACTTGAAAATATATCACTGGTCGAAATTGAGTGGAACGTTATACAACAAAAGCAGCAATTACAAAAAACAGTTTCTTAGTGATATTTGCTAAAAAGCGTTGTGACCAAAGGATAAATTGCTCATCTTGAGCAGTTCATCCTTTTGTCACAGAGGTTTCAAAATACCTATACAGCAGATACATGATAGTGTACAGTGATCTCTCGCTAATCCGAACACGTCAGTTTCCAACAAAATTTCCGGATTACCGAATCATCCGGACTAATGAAGCAGGACCTGGTCATATACACATTAACAAATTAACAGTATCTAGGAATGTGTATGCTTATATTCCCTGATCAAACGACAAATTTCAAAACGTGATGAAGTTTAAAAATAATCTTCCGATCGTCACGAGCAATTTCTCCTTTATCCACAATGTTTTCAAAAGTCGTCTGCAACAAACTAGTCAAATATCGTTATTGTTTGGTAATTGGTTAATCAAATTACTGCGCAATAATTCGTTTCCTTACAATTTCGTAAGGATTGCGAGACGTCCGGATAATATGGGTTCGGATAAACGAGGCTTCACTATATATGAGAGATGAATGACTCTATCTTTAAAATATATACCTGTCATCCCATCCGTACATGTAGCAGACGAGATTTTGCGCCAAAAGGAAAAGAACTTTGCTTGATGATTGAGTTGGTAACATGTGTATAGAGGGTTGAAGACCGTATGTAAGCATAAGGCAAGTTGCATGTAACACCGGAGTAAACTATGCACTTAATTCAAAACAACATCATTATTTATAATCGCCTTCGGCCGTATCGTGTTATTGAATTCGAGACAACATCTGCAGGTCAGGTTGGCATGCAACATTTATCGTATTCAACGCTGACTTGAATAGACTGTTTGCTTATAGGTTGAGAGGTGTTCGCTTAATCCAGTACAAAACAATAATGACATTTGACTAGTCTGTTGCCGACGACTCTGGAAAACATCTGATTCGCAAACCGTTCCAATCCTTACTTGTCCCTTTTAGGCATTGCATTGAAGTCTACATTGTTTTTAACGATATTTGAACTAACGACTATCATGCTCTTGCTGTTTCCTTACTTCATTACATTGCAATAAATCGTTTAAAACACATAAAGACATTTCCTACTTTCCCGCGCAAATAACACTGTTTAGTGTAGAAAAGGTGAGAATTCTTTTTCTGGGCAATGACTTAATCAAACACAAGAAATTACATAAACTCGAAACCTATGTGTCGAGCTCATTACCAACTTCACATTTATAGCTTGAGAGAAAAGGTTTCTTTTTAGTTTTACACGTATTTACTTTACAACTACTTTTGACGGAAGCGTTTTAAGCTTGTTAAGTTCGCTCTCGAAGACTGTTTTTTTGGTACGTGACCAGACCTCGCACTGAAGACTGGCTTAGTCCAAGTATTTTCACCTAGCCGCTTACGGGAATCGAACCTGCGAATATCGGTACCTCTGTAACACTGTCACCAAACACTTCAATTATAGGTCGGCCGAGTGTCAAAGGAGAGTACAGGTCGAAATAAAAGGAACCAAGGAAAATCGATAAGCAAGCATATATAACCAGTTAAATAACAGTTTGTCTAAACGTTCCCTCCCTTAAATCGAATTAAATCGTGAATGACTTCGTCTTTAAGCGTTGAATGTATGTTTTGCTATAATTATTGGAACATAAACAAAATTACTTGGACAAATGTTGGCAATTATTAGCATGCGATCAGGCAATTTCTTTAAATATTCCAATAATTGCAGCAAATCATAAATACAACCCGTTCCTTTATATACAATGATATCTCCATACCTCGAAGTTAAAAGGATCTGATGCAAATGTTCGACATAGTTGTACAGTGATGTCTCGTTAATCCGAACACGTCCGTTTCCAACAAAATTTCCGCATTAACGAATCGTCCGGACTAATGAAGCAGGGCCTGGTCTTACACACATTAAGACATAAACGGTATCTACGCATGTGTATACTTATAAGCCTTTACCAAACGCCATGTTTTCAACCGTCCCAAGTTGAAAGAGTTTGCAGACGACATTTCAAAACGTGATGAAATTCAAAAATAATCTTCTGATATGGCGGAAAACATTGTGGGAAAAGGAAAAATTGCTCGTCACGAGCAATTTTTCCTTTGCCCACAATGTTTTCAAGAGTCATCTGAAATAAACCGGTCAAATATCGTTATTTTTTGGTAATTGGTTGGGAAAATTGCTGCACAAGAATTCCGTTCCCTTACAATTTCGTCCGGTTGGCAAGACATCCGGATAATCGGGGTCCGGATAAACAAGGCTTCACTGTAGTTTGAATTTTAGGTGTCTAGGATATAAAGACTTAGAGAAAAAGAACAAATAAATCGGGACCCCGTATTCACTTCGACGTACAGAGGAGTTCGACAATTAGAGGTTCGAAATACAGATATTCTTCTGTACAAGTATTTTTCTGTATCTGGAGCAGAATACTCAGGAAACGGGTGTGACGAAAGAAGGGACAACTAAGTTAACCAGTAGTGAAATTTAGAACAAATCATGTCACATTGACCTCTTTTAACTTTTGACAGACTATCGGCCTATCCGAGTATCAAACATATAACCCCTGTATTCCAGGTCGGATGCGCTTCCGATTGAGCTAATGCGGTGCAGCAGACACATCGTAAATACAGTACTTAATTAACCCATTGAATGCTGGGTAATCTTTGCTAGAAATATATGTTTGTGTCGTCTGCTTCCGAAAACCTTAGATATCTCCTTAATTTTGTTGATGGTAGAAACGCAGAGAATAAAACAGGTTAGATCACAGGCGAGCCGCCAATTTACTTAACGGCTGGTCTGGATCCAACCTGTTTGGACAAGCATAAAGTCGGTTCCAGCTCTATAAGGGTACATAGTTTATGATTTCCGATAAAAACAGAGGAAACCCATATAACTCTACAGTACATTATTGACGGGTCAAGCAATGTTGACAGAACCATCGACTTTCCGCAAGTCACCAATAAATACTAATGATAAACGATAAAACCACTTGCTCGGAAACTAGTCACTGATTATTTGGTAGCTGATAACGATTGATAGTTGAGTATATCACGAGAATCTCGCAGCAGACGATTTGAAAGTAAGCATCTTTGTGGAAAAAAAGGTACAAAAAGTATATTATGAAACAGTCAAACAACACACTCGAATCACTTAGACAAAATAAGAATTTACCCGTGACGAGCCAAGTCTCCTTGTGTTACAACGATTTCAGCTATCATCTGTTAAAAAAGGTATACAGGTCCTTGGTCGTTTTTAAAATGTCAAGAGTAAAAGAGATTCGCAACCTTACATTTATCAAGAAACTTTTTAGAAAAAAACGCATCAAGAAAAATTCTTTGCAAGTGGAATTCTGAAGCTCTTTTCGATACTATGTTAATAAATGCCGAAATACCTGACCTGAAATGAAACTCGACAATGATTTCTGATAAGCATAAGTTATGCCCTCTTTGATACCTTTTAGAGTGGCTGTATTATTTGTGTCTAGTAGCTTGTTTATGGAAAAACAGTGTTTTCAACAATATCATGTTTAAGTGTTACATTTGCTAGATCAAGCAACTCTTCTGTGATGATATAAAAATAACATCGGATGCCAAAGAGGAAGTTATATGTACGAGGGGCTATGTAGAAGTTCTTGGACAAGTGTGAAGAAAACAACAAAAACCATTGGATTTATATATACATTTCTGAGAGAATACTTTGATATCCTTCGGATCAGTATTGAAAATTTGGTACACAGATACAAACTTACGAATAATTCGCATAGAATTGGTTGGTGTCATCTAAAATGAGGTGCCTCGTACCATGATATTTCAGTCTTTGGCATAAACTAGCCCAGGTATCGAACACACGACCTTCCATGAACGATGGTCACCCTACTACCTCTATGTCAACATGAGGGTTACAGGTGTGATTTAGTAGACGTTATAAAAGTACATTTCTTGAAAGGGGTTTAATCAATAGGCCGTCAAGTGACCAATCTATACGGTCACTCATAAATCCGGACTTTATGGAGCGTTTTATATCAAATACATAACGGGGATCGGGTCATACGAACGCGGGCGTTGTCAATCATGAGAAATTCACGCTAATCCCGTGCTTCACATTCCCTAAACGGCGGATTTGGATCATTCGTTAACCATTTACCAAACGCCAAATTTTCGACTGTCCCAAATTGAAAGTGTAAGCAGACGACATTACAAAATGGGATGAAATTGGAAAATAATCCTCTAATAGGGTGGAAATCATTGTGAGATTAGGAGAAATTGCACAATAACGACATTTAACCACTTTGTTGCAGACGACTCTGGAAACCATTGTGAGGAAAGGAGAAATTGCTTGTAACAAGCAATTTCTATTTATCCCGCAATGATTTCTACCCAATCAGAAGATTATTTTCAAATTTTATCACATTATGAAATGGCGTCTGTAAAGTCTTTCAATTTGGGACATTCGAAAATTTGGCGTTTAATAAAGGGTTAAGCTTCATTTATAGGTAAAGAAAACCTTCAAATCGACGGTGTAAAAGTACCAATTTGGCGAGTCTTCTCGGTTGGTTCGATCGCATGGACCTCGATCAAGGCATTTCTTTTGCCACCGCGTTACTTGTAATGACGAGGTGGACGCTTAAATCGTATTCAGCCTTCCTGATATCGATTCCAGGGTCATCCCTGACCATCAAACGGGATTTATGAACGCTTTATTCTAATCCATAAGTCTTAAAAGAAATTTGCTTTAGATTACGTATGAGTACACTGCGGTACAACTAGAATAAACTCATAATAGAAAATCGCGTCTATCGTATAAATTATATCCATTGTCTTCGGTCAGTTATGTATGATTTTCATAAATTTCTATTTCTTTCTTTTTTTTGTTCAGTTGGATATTGATGATAGGACTTTGTTAAGTGAGGTACTGAATGATGGTGAATTGGGGTATTGGTTCATTCCAATCCAGATTCCAATATCGTCCCTATTGCCTTCATTTAGCTTATACTCTTTAGTAATGTGCTCCTGGTACAAGAAGCAACACCGCTGTAGTAAACATACTCTTAAACACCAAAATATGGAACTATTTAACTTCGTGTAACAACCAAGAAGATATACGCACGAGAAAGCAGAACTGGTACGACATTTCATATATTATACGGTTAGTAATTGATATTAAAGAATACTATTTTATCTCATCTGAAGTATATACAGCTCATGATGGACAAAGAATATAACAAGAAATTCATCTTCGCATACACTTGTTTTTAAGAATAATTTTCTCTCAATATGATATCATGGATTAATAAAGGTCTGCCTGAATGTCCGCTTGAAATGGACCACAACAAGAAATTCAATACACTGTAATTACTTTTAATCACATATATGCCAGATATCGCAAAATAATCAAAACACTGTTGCCGCAATGAATAAGCCAAATATTATAACCGAAGTTTGACACATGCAATGGGGTTAGTATTGACAATGAATATCATGGTGTACTAAGATGTCAAGGGAGATTTCCTCAGCATGGTGCGGTATATAACCAGACCATTGTTGCCGACGATTAAGCCCAAATTTAAAACCGGATTTAGGCACATGCAAGGGGATTTGGATTGACAATGAATAGCATGGTGTACTAAGATGTCAAGGGAGAATTCCTCAGCATGGTGCGTCTGCTCCTTGATTACGTGCGATTCTAATTGCAGTCGTTCTTGACAACACAGTATTAACTTTCCGGTATGTGTCTTGTAGCATTGCTAATCACGCCAGCGCCCTTATCTATTCGTCACTTTCGAGCGACGTGCAGTAGACATATTCTATTGTAGCAATTATTCCTTGGGTATACTCACACAAAGAGTATTCTTTATTGTATAAAGCGATTCGTCTTTATGCGCATATTGCTGTGGAAGTATTGTGATCGTTCTCTGTCTTTTTAACCCTTTAGCAAACGCCAAATGTTCCACTGTCCCAAATTGAAAGAGTTTCCAAACTATGTTCCAAACCGCAATGAAATTGAAACATGACCTTCTGATAGGACAGAAAACATTGTGGGGAAAGGATAAATTGCAATTTCTCCTTTTCCCACAATTTTTTTACCAGAGTCGTCTGCAACAAACAGATCAAATGTCGTTATTGTTTGGTAATAGGTTAGGCGGAAAAATTATTCCGAACCTATGACATCATTCTCATATGCAGCCCTTCCACGAGATAAGTTCAGAAAAAGACTGTATACTCGTTATCAATCATTTTATATTTATAACGCATGCCATCTTTATATTGTTGTTGAGTAACTCTACTGTTGCCAAATAAGCCGATCATCGACCTGCTGTGGAATACAAATATCGCCGATCGGTGTTTGAAGTATGCAGTTTGGCTCTACATTGTTTGTTACCGTAATTTGAAACAAAGTGTCAAGGTCACTGTCATAAAGGTTAACGTCATCTGCCTAGAATGTGCGTCGTTAGGCGTGTTTTATACAAACCGTTTATTTGCAATCTTTGTTTAAATATTCAACTTGAGTTAAGATGTTTTGAACAGATACATCATTTTATGCTTTTTTTCTTTTTATCTGTGATTTCAGTATTTAATTGGCATTAAGAGGTTGGTGAGCTAAAAAGCAGGAGTAAATCAGGATTTGTAACTTTGTTTTTTGCTTCCCTTTTAGTAATATGATAATCGGAAGAACAGTGTTTTAAGTTTGTATATTGTTGGGCTAACAAGTGTGTAGGCCAGTCTGATTCAACATAAATCGTGATATAACATGTCCCACTAGGGATCTTTCCGTCCGTAACAAGACAAATGTGAAGGCTTGATCCCCCGCCATCATACTAATTACTTTTGGAGACAGCAATAGATAGCTTTATTGGAACCCTATCGTCTCTCTTATCAGACCATTCTTTAGCAATATATTATGTATTTTTTCACCCAAATGACAATGTTCCTATTTAACAAAAACAAATCTATTATGAAAGCGATCTAGATTCTATTGTTTAATAACATGGAATAGTTCGGGGACGTCATGAATAATTGACTATGGAGCATTGACGAATGATCAATTTTCTTTAAACAAGATGTATATATAACATATAATGTTTTCCATTTAGTACAACCATAGTATCCTACTGGGTCGTGACTACTCTGTTATTTTGTATGTAATGCATATTATGCTACGTTAAATAAACTTGTTTGATTTATATTTCATTGGGTGGTCAGACAACAGCAATAGAAAATGCGGGAATTTCATTTTCAATTTGAAATTGGATAGGAACAATTGTAACAAAACGAGAATAATATTTCTTGGTTCGCATAGTGTGATTCAAATGTAATGAGATACGTATGAAACACACTTAAATGATATATTAGGTCATATGCCCATCAGTACGCAAGTAATACAGTAGAATATCTTTACCTCAAACTTCTGCTTGTCGAACTCTCCTTTATGTCGAAGTAAATACGGGCTCCCGAAACATATGTATATGCTCTATATTTCTACGTATTAATATTTCATACAGCTATACGTCGAACTACCTCTATGTCGAACATTTCTATGAGGTCCCTTCAACTTCAGGATATAAAATATACTGTAAACATTTAAGAAACAGGCCATTAACACGTGTGTGATAGCTATTGCGTCGAAACACACCTCTTTCCTTACAACAAGTAAATGTTTTATTCCAGCGATTGAAGTGTCCAAATCCATGGATTTCCACTCAGATCGATACCATGAAGAATTACTCAGGGGCGTTTCCTGTTTGTCTACACATTTGTCCTTCCACGAAATAAAGTAAAGTAATGCTTAACTACCGCATCCTGAGTCCTTAAATTCATCGACACAAGTTACATAAGTACTATATGAGAGGTTATATTCTAAAGAATCGTCAATAGGAAAAGACTGATGGACGTTTCCTGTTTGTCTAGATATTGTCTTTCCACGAAAAATCTTTAAGTAAAGTATATCTACCGGAAACTATGAGTCCCTAAATTCATGGACACAATATTGCATTATTATGAGGTTACATACTACATCATCCTCAATTGGAAATAACCTTTCTGTTGGAAGATGCTTAATAAAAATATGTCTAGGAGATAAAACTGTACGTTATGAAGAATACCAATCGTAACTACTCGGGTATTTCCGTGAGCTGAGGAATACACATCGTATGGAAGGGTATGGTTATAAAATTTCGAGTGAATCGTCCCCGGCTAATAACTCATTTTCTTTGTTCATCCACGTGGAGTAGTCAATGTACATGGAGCTGTTGAACATCAATTAAAATCTCTATTTTTGATCGGTAAGTCATTCATAATAGAGAAATTATAAGTGGTGATAATTATCTGTTAAAAATCAAATTAAATGACTATTTAGATTTTACATTTAAGATCTATATTCGGAAACGAAAGAACAATGAATGAGGTCTAGCGAGGTACAATATGGCGGCTTCTATATTACTTCAGAGGTGTTTTCATGGGATAAATCCGATCAGTTTAGATTGGAAGTATACATTTCCTTTTAATCTGAATGTTTGTCCTTTAGGAAATACGATTCACTTACGCCATCATGTGGCCTTTTGGGGGTCTTTATGCCAATTTGACATTTACCAGAAGACGTAATGATAACATTAGCCGACGACTTTATTATAAACAAGACGTTGTCAATGACCTTGTACCACGCATAGAAGATTTACAAGACGTTACAGTATGATAGTTTTACTGGTGCAGGAATATCATCAGTTTTACTATTTTTGAAATAATTCAAAGCTTGAAGATACGTCATGTAATGACTCTGGTTTCATTTTCCCCTTTTTGTGCTATGAAGTTGTTCAACGGTTAGCCTCAAAGCGGTCCTGTTAATAATACAAGATAACAAAATACATGCAACTTGGTAACTCATGTGTGTCTTCATTGAAAAAATCCTGAACGAATCCAATCTATACCATACGCTGGAAAGGGCATTAGTTTATACGAATCCAATTGTCTTATAAGCTAATGAAAGTGAAGTACGAGAGTACATTTATTCATATTTTATATATTGATAACGTTTATATTGCCTTTATTAATTTTCTTGATGCTTTGTCGTTTGTAAAGCTATTAGAACAATGAATTCCCAAGTGAAATTCCTGACAATGTCTTCCATGACAAATACCGATAATCGTCTAACTGTATCGTCTTAAATACGATTCCACATGCAGCCTTATACCATAAACAAAATAATTATCTTATTTAAGGTAGATGGCTGCAAAATATACTATTACAAAATGTGACATGGCTTATTTCCTGAGAATTATTGCAATTGTTACAAAAATACAAAATTATCATATTCGTACTGTTAACTGTTCGTTGTTATTTTGTCAGTTTCTTCATAGGAATGGTCTAAATGCTGCCTTCTGCAATTAACTTCTGGCGAGAAAAAGTGTAATATAAGTGCAGAAAACCCAAACAAGGTCTCTAAGCTTCCAAAGAAAACATTTCTTTACCAGTTTGTTTGTACTTCTTCCCTTTACGAATGCAGTGATCGAATTTATCAACATGATAAATTGCCTTTTAAGCAAATTATCCTTTTGCCACAGTGACTCCAACCAAATGCGATACACAAACTGTTTATCATGCAATTGTTTGTCGTCTACTGTTGCTCGCAGTTTGGACAAGCCTCAAACATGAATAGGTCAAACAAAGAACGACCATGCCAGATAATCCTTTTTTCTAAATGAGATTGGCATTAGACTTGCAATGCGAGAGAAAAAATACGTTTCTTTTGGCTATGAAGGTTTAGTCAAATCGTTCTTGTGAATGGTGTCTAAATACAAAGGGCAATCCCTTTGTAACGAGTGTGTTTATGTTGTTGACGGTAGTTTGATACAGAAAATTGTGTTTCTTTTGGCTATGTCGAATAGGTCAGATTGTTTCTTCGAATGTTGGCCTATGACAAAAGGCAATACCATTGATACTGAGGTGTATATGCTGATGAAGACAGTTCGTAATGATCGTTTACGAAAAGGTAGGGTTTCTGAAGAGGACTTTTGACATGATAAAGACAAGAGAAAAATATGTTTAAGATATTCCGTTGGAAATTTGCAACTCTGTTTCGATTTTAATAACCGATTGCTAGCTTCATGATATAGACAATCACGCATTATTCATATGTTTATGACGATTTAAGTCACTTCGTCCGCACCAAGGGCCTGGTTGATTCTTTCTATAACCAGATACTGAATCATAGATAAAGACATATGTCTATAGTTCGGTATCACCAACCAAAAGTCATTAAAACACCAAAATAAAAGAAACTAAAGGTACTCGAAAGCTAGCAAATCGCTATACCATCCAAACAAGACTAATTGAAACTCGATATAAAGCTGGTGCACTCGATGAATGGGTTCTTACAGACATATTTTCGATTAATTTTTACTTACATGCATTTCATATTATGATCGATAAACATAATCTTCAACGTTATTTCATACCGATGCTAGATGGTATTTCCAGGAAACAATGATTCCCCGAAGTGGAATAATCCGAAGTTTATCACTGCACCAAGTCAACATGTGATATATCGCAATATATCTCAGCGTTATCCCCGGAGAGTCTCATCTTCGTGTGATAGTTTATGGTAAGAAGGAAATATGATGACGCCCTGCATCACATGGGAATCACTATCAACTAGGTCTGACGTATTAGCTTTCAGCTCAACTGTTGTTTTACACGATATTGAAAATCCAAACATGTTCCTTCGTGCAGAGTACTAACAAGTCTTGCTACATAACCAAAGAATATCTTCTTCATCTAAATAAAAGGGATCTTTCGGTTACTAGTAACAGCAATAAAATGGGTGTGAAACATTTTTTGAAAAAAAAACAACCGGATCTTAAATCAACAAATGTGAATTCTATATTGAACAATTGAGCAGTCTTCAAAATGAAATATTTCGTAAATATGAAAAATAGGCTACTTAAAGATTAAAGACTAAAACGTCTTACTTCTCAGACTACGACTTAAAAATGCGATAAACTTAGTTATCAATTGGAAAAGTGTAACATATATGGTGCATGCTGTTACGTAACAAGTTTCATTTTGTACACTTTTCTTTCTAAACAAAACAATTCAATTATGATAAGAGTAAAACTAGTATTCATGGGGCGAAGAACAAGACAAATTTTACATATACCACTTTTGGACATCAATGAAACAGTATCTTTCGTAAAGTATGAATGATATAAACTTTGATTATTGGACATCAATAAAAGCAAGACCGTTGGTCATCCTGGGCGTTATTTACAGTATAGAAGCATCCGATGAGCGTTAGATATTTCAGGATATTGGAAAAGTCTTTAGGACATCAATAAAACGGTATCTTTCGTAAAGTATGAATCAGAAGATTTAAACTTTGATTATTGAATAGCAACACAAGCTGGACCATCGCTAACCTTGTGCGTTTGTAGCGTACTTTACTTGAAACATATCGTTTTTACCAGAGATCTTTTTACAGTTAATTACAAACACAAAATATACAAGGGGTGGCAAAAGGGTCTGGCCACTTCTCACAACAATAGATTTTGCCATTCCCCTTCAAAATAATTACTTAACCCTTTCCCAAACAATAACAACATTTGACGTGTTTGATGCAGACGACTTTGGAAAACACTGTGGACAAAGGAGAAATTGTTCATAATGATCAATTTCTCCCTTTCCATAAACGTTTTCTGCCCTTTCAGAAAATTACTTTTCAATTTCATCACATTTTCAAATGTCGTCTGCAAACTCTTTCAAATTGGGACAGTCGAAAATTTGCTGCTTGGTAAAGGGTTAAAAATAGGTTTTTCATTTGTACTTCAGATGAAACATTATGATGATTTTACAAAAAAAAGAAGACGTTATTCGAAGTGTTGGTTTGTACCGTATATCAGCATCCGATGAGCATTACACATTTCAGGATAGCGAAAAGAGATGGAAGCTGCGACGAAACCCTCCTCCCGCCAAACGCAACAAGTGGACTGTTTGTTATGTTACCAGCATACAACTTCCGTATATAAAATATTGGTCAGTCCCGTATATAATGTATTGATCAGTCCCGTATATAATGTATTGATCAGTCCCGTATATAATGTATTGATCAGTCCCTTATATAATGTATTGATCAGTCCCGCATATAATGTATTGACCAGTCCCGTATATAATGTAGTGATCAGTCCCGTATATAATGTATTGATCAGTCCCGTATATAATGTATTGATCAGTCCCGCATATAATGTATTGATCAGTCCCGTAACGTGAACTGTTTGTTATGTTACCGGCATACAGGCTCCGTATATAATGTGTTGATCAGTCCCGTATTTTGACAGGGAAGTACGGCAGCTTTCATGCAAATTCTATCGGCCACAAATTGCCTAGAAATAGCAGGATTTTCTTAGTTAATCCCCATTGCGGTGGGGGAGGAGAGTTCGGGGGGGGGGGGGGGGGGGGGGAAGCTTAACCCAATGGCAAACAATAACGATATTTGACCAGTTTAATTCAAACGAATCTGGAAAACATTGTGGGAAAAGGAGAACTTGCTCTTAACGAGCAATTTCTCCTTTTCCCACAATGTTTTCTGCCCTATCATAAGATTATTTTTCAATTTTATCCCATATTGAAATTTCGTCTCCAAACTCTTTAAATTCGGGACAGTCGAAAATTTGGCGTTTGGTAAAGGGTTAAGTACAAAAGATTACATGTAGGACGATGAATACGGAAATAAATTCTTCTGATGGGGCAGAAAACATTGTGGGAAAAGGGAAAATTGCTCGATACGACCAATTTATCCTTTTCCCATAGTGTTTTCCAGAGAAGTCTGCTACAAGGTGGTTAAATGTTGTTATTGTTTGGTAAAGGGTTAAGTACAAAAGATTACATGTAGGACGATGAATACGGAAATAAATTCTTCTGATGGGGCAGAAAACATTGTGGGAAAAGGGAAAATTGCTCGATACGACCAATTTATCCTTTTCCCATAGTGTTTTCCAGAGAAGTCTGCTACAAGGTGGTTAAATGTTGTTATTGTTTGGTAAAGGGTTAAGTACAAAAGATTAGCTGTAGGACGATGAATACGGAAACAGGTCATTGAATGTGGTGGGGAAAGTTGGAGAAGAGGAAGCTTTAGTACGATGGCTCGATAAATAAACTTGATTCTTGGTAAATCCCCATTGGGGTGGGGGAGGGAAGGAGTGTTCAGGGAAGCTTAATCCTTTATCAAACACCAAATTTTCGACTGTCCAATATTGAAAGAGTTTGCAGACGACATTTCAAATGTGATGAAATTGGAAAGTAACCTTCTGATAGGGTAGAAAACATTGTGGGAAAAGGAGAAATTGCTCGATACGAGCAATTTCTCCTTTTTCAACAATGTTATGTTCCCTTTGTAATGCATCAACGTTTTAAGAAGTAGTATTGACAGTCTGTTATTTTCCCCATGTAAAGTATCCACATTTTATGAAGTGGTTTTCAGAGTCTGTTATTTTCCCCATGTAAAGTATCCACATTTTATGAAGTGGTTTTCAGAGTCTGTTATTTTCCCCATGTAAAGTATCCACATTTTATGAAGTGGTTTTCAGAGTCTGTTATTTTCCCCATGTAAAGTATCCATTTTATGAAGTGGTTTTCAGAGTCTGTTATTTTCCCCATGTAAAGTATCCACATTTTATGAAGTGGTTTTCAGAGTCTGTTATTTTCCCCATGTAAAGTATCCACATTTTATGAAGTGGTTTTCAGAGTCTGTCATTTTCCCCTTGTAAAGTATCCACATTTTATGAAGTAGTTTTCAGAGTCTGTCATTTTCCCTACGCAATCCTTCCACATGTAGTATTTACATTTTGTTATTAACAGTCTGTTACTTTCTCTTTGAAATGCATACACGTTTTACAAAGAATCATTCACCGTCTGTTATTTCATCCTTGTAATGCTTCCACGTTTTATGAAGTAGTATGAACAGTCTGTTATTTTCCCTATGTAATGCAATTACCTTTAATGAAGCATTATTCACAATTTGTTTGTTAGTTTAAACTTTTCTTCATTTTTACATCGATTATGAAACAAGGTCTTAGAACATAGGCCAATCACTC